>CM032660.1:23873719-23893512 GCA_019095985.1 Streblospio benedicti | reverse complement strand
GCATGTATACCAATGATTTAATGTACCGGTGGTAATGTGCGACAATGATGGCATTTAGGGACCAAACCTGGTGGCTGAGCAGGGCCGGTTCTGTGGCGAGCAGGGTGTGCAATTTTAGAGGTGTAACAACTGTGTTGCTGCGATCTACTTTAGTATTGAGACTACGCCTTTGGCCTTTAAAGATTTGCCCTCGCTTTGGATGCACACTTCTTTTAACACAGTCCTTTTTTGTAAACTAAGCCAGAACATTTTTCATCATACAATCTTTTTTTATATATAAAAAATTATGATTTGTTTTCAAGTAATCAATACAAATGAAAATAAAACTTTCAAAAAAGTTTGGTCACCAAAACAATCGTGGGTTGTATTGCTGTTTATGTGACACTGTTTCTGTTGTTAGAGCAAATAAGAAGCTGATTATCAACTCCAAATATAGGTTTGGATAGATATGGCTGCTATATTTACTGACCACACTAGTAGTGTGTATAATGTTTGGTGACCACCCACTTAGTATTATTGACTATCCACCCTCATTCTGTGAATTGTGATAGTGGTGGCTGTGATGAGCTTTTGTACACTGAATCTATGACATAAACTGGTGTTATATTTGATATGTTTTATTATTTTTAGGACAGAATATACATTAGGTGCATGATCCATGCCCATTTTCTGTTGTCCAACTGACTATTATTTTGAATTTCCTTTTTCTTGAAACAGAGTTTTAACTTGAATTTAGAATTTCTCGAGTGTCAGGTTATCACCTGCACATTATAGGATAATCGGCCAACTTAGTATTAGATGTTTAGTCGATGTCTGACTGTTTTTCACTTCCTTGCCAGCCCCCAAGTAATTCTCATGGGAACAAACAGCATATGATTACCGGAAGACATATTATCGGGAGTTTGATGTCAGTAACTTTGCCAAAACCATCGGTGTGCTTCCAATTACTCCCTATCCCCAGATACCAGACGATCATATGAACTTAGCATTAGTGGTATCCTACTTGTTAACCTTATCAGGGAATTAGGTGACACAGAAAAGTGCATTGTACTCCTTTAGTGCTTATGAATATTGATAAAAATATCATGAGTCATTGGTTGCATTTGATGATGTAATATATGTCTGATCTCTACTAATGCGTGGATCCCACAATGCGCCATATTCACAATAGATTGAATTGGCTGACAAAATCAGGTCAAGTGTCACAAGTGATTATTTCAGGCAGCCACCACACCCTCGCAAAACAAGCGTTTTGCGTTTGTTTATGATTTGATAGATAATTCTGAAATTAACAAAATATCCGCGAGAAAAACAATCTAAAAACTAATGCAGCCCCTTTCTTTTTTTAAAATTACAGCCCTTAAAGTTTGACACCACCCCTGCATACCATATACACGTACATGTATATATCTGAAAATGCAAATGTTTGCACGTTTAGACTATGGTTTTTACATTTTAATTTTTATATAGTACCAACAGCTCCTGATTCTGCAAACTTAGACATCACTAAAAAGTACACCCTCAAAAGTTGTTGATGCTTAGGCTCAAATTGCAAAATTTTGTCCATCAGGACACATCTGGAAAAAGGCCCTTATCATAAGTTTAAACTCTTGTCTACAACATAGCTGGGCACGGTCACTCACTGCTTTCCCGGTCACTCACTGCTTTCCCGTAGTTATTTAAGATGCACTTCTGCACTACAATTACGTAACCTGTATGACAGCAATGCGGTAACAAGTGTGCGATCTGTTTGAATGGCACTGAAATTGACACATATCTTTTTGCTATGAGTATGTTCAAAATGGTGAATTCCGTCTTATACATTGAGTAACTAGTATAGAGTCGGCCAGTAAACAATAAGCTACTAACGGTAGGAGAGTTATGTCTGGTACAAACTTGTTTTAGCTACTACAAAATAGATGTACGTGCATGATTTCTGTGCAATTATTGTAATTGACAATAGGGCTTTGACAATTGCTTTTAAGAACTATTTATACTAATATTTCATGACTTTTTCCAGGCACGTCAAGAACTACCAATCAAGGATTAACACCGCAAACATGGTAAGCACTTTATTTTTGCAGCCGTTTCAGGTCACAATACTTCATACAGTTAATTATCTATAATATTACTGTATATTTTTTAAACTGTAATGTCTTGTTAGTCTGTAATAATCAGTTTATACATTTGATTCTAATGAGTAACTTTAATTCTTGATTCTTGCATAGACATCTTATACACTTGTTTTTGTAACACTGAATCAATGTTCAAAACATTTTCCTTACCAGACGTTTCACCAACATTCGCGTCGATTTCATCAGCGGTAATGACATTGCGCTCAGTTTTCTCGCTTTTGATCAAGGAGATCAGAGTTGATTAACTGAAGTTGGCAGGTCCCTCCCTTTGTTATGGTTCATAGGTGGGCTTAACTGCGAGAATCTCTTGACAGGTCTGAAGACATACAAGAAGATTAGACCCTCCTCTAAAAAAGTTCTCAAGTCCTATGTACATTGTATAGTTTGTCCGAAATCCACATCGCAATTGTTTCCAGCATAGGGAATGTCCCATACACAGCAGCAAAGCTCTTATAAATACTTTATCCTCATTCCTTTAAGAAGGGAAAAAAACACTATTAGGAACAGTAAAGAATTTTAACAAAATTTGTGAAATGTGTGGTAATGATAGTGTTTCGAACATTGTTTCAGTGCTACTAAGACTATTTTGCCTCCTTGCAACAAAACCCAGACTGCATAAATTAACATAATATATTAGAAGTTTCCTTGACCATTTATAACCTTTTACTGTTGACGGCTTCAACTTAAATTAAATTGTGAATTTCTATAGTGATATGACTACTAGATCTATCATTTCATTGCTTAGTCTTCATATTAATGCTTAATAATCAGGGCACTGAAATTTGGATCTGGAAATTGTGTGAAAAATATTCCTGAACAGACACCATTTTTTCTATAATTCGTAGTAACTCCTCGTAGTAACTTTAGTAGTGATGTTTTATTCATCAAGTAGACATAGCCAGATTAGATGACTAGTTCTAAGAAGCGGTAAATGAACCTTACACTGAACCAGTTGCACTTGATAAATCCCCCGCTTTGAAAAGGTTAAATGTAGATTGTCACTCTGATGACGAATATCTGCCTATGGTCCAGTAAGAACAGCCATGATTTCTATGATTGGTATGAACTAATTGATGTTTTTAAATGCAATTTGATTTATAGAAGAGATACAATTTGTGCACATTCATAAAAATGTTGGTTTAATAAAATTTATATATCTTATTATCTAGTATTGTTTATGTAAATTAGGCAACATGTACACAAGAAAACTTGTAGAATAATTGAATCAGAATATACAATAAAATATCAAGTATTCATTTTTAAAACAGGTATTAATGATCGTATGTGCGAACAACCTGATTGTTCACTAGATTGTTTGTATCTTATTAGACCTAGGATTCAAAATCAAGGATTATTGATATATGACCAAAATAAAGCACAAGGTTTCCACATGTTTTGCACATGATCAACCAAATGACTAAGGCCCAGTTTCTAGGGTTTTATATCATAATGTTTGCCTTTTCTTATGTTCTAGGAATATGTGATATATTTATAGCTCAAATTTTATTGCTATTTTACTAGTATTTGTTTATTTATTTATGTTTTTGTTTTGCAAAATATATTTGTAAATTGCGTTGATCTGCAATTTTCATTGGTTCTTTCTGTAAAGGTTGTAAGCAATGGTAAAATTTTATGGATTTTTGTCATGGCTGTAATTTTATCCCTAGGTTTGTAATCATGCAGACTATAAACATGGATTTCTTTTTTTTTATGCAGTAAAACCCTTTAAATTTGCACTGTTTACCACCTAGTACATATAAGTTATTTTGTGGCCTTGTAGATTCACAGTTTCTGACATTCTGACATACCTACTAATCTTAAGCAAACCCCAGGTCACACGTCACGTGATTACACCCACTAGGTGATAACATTGACACGTGACCATAATGCATGGGAATTAGTCCATTTTTGACGGGATATTTCTACTCTATGCTATCGTAAATTGTTTTAGTTATGAATCAAAACTCATTTCATATTTATAATTGTATAAGATACTGGAAAGCTTTTGCAACAGAGGCTGCTAATAAAAGTTTCCAGGGGCTTTAACTTTGCCGACATTAATACAGCAAATGCCTATACGTTGCCAAACAATCACAATGAACAGTGAAACGCAGTCTAATCCTTAGAGCAAATCACATATCTCTGTGATATGTTAAATGAACAGAATCTGATGTGTGAATGTACCGCTGGTGAAGCAGGATGAGTGAAACGCTGTATATCAAACGCTGTTTTTCAATTGTTAAGAAATATGCTACACATTCCAGACATTTTTTTGATTACGTAGCAAGCTGTTAAAGTACATGACCAAATCTCTTTATTTTATTAAATGGAACCAATGATATACAGAACACTACTACGTGTTTCCGTGTTTACACACATCATCATTTTTATTTCATCTCTTTGATCATGTTTTATACCATTGACTGTTCTTTGTCTCCAAAGTCCAAAACTCCTGAGCAACTACATAATTTAAAAACTTTGTTACAGCCTGGCCCAGCTGCATGAAAAGACGGCGGCGTTACAGCAGAAGCAGCAGGAGCTAGACAGGCACATCTATGGGGGTGACCTGGATGACATGTCGCCAGACTCAGACGAAGAATAGTCATGAAGGATAGTTGTTTTAATCAAAGCTTATTGTACAAATGGTGCAATGTGTATATGTGTTGCTAATATTAACTTGTTTAATGTTAAATGGCCTTGGGATTGTCAAATTTCTGTGTCTTATATAGGCACAAAAGATGTTTGTTATATAAAGCAAGTACAAAGCATTTTTTTATTCAAATGTTCAATTATTTTAAGAGCCTGAAAGTTACTTACTGGTTTGACTTGCTTACATTACTTATTATGTGATTATTCATGTTAGGATCTGTGTAAACGAAGGTACATGTAATATATACCAGTAGGTACCAGTTACACTAAGTGCAAGATTTTGACATGAGGTTGTGTTGAAGTTTTATGTAGACCAATGTATTTGACCAATGAAAAATATGCAAATTTTTACTTTCTGAAGATATAACCAAGTTCATTTCCATACCATTTTTGAATATTTTGAAGAAGTGACGTCAAATCCATAGAATACAAATCAGAGCATTGTATTTTAATAGCTGGTGTGGGGGAGGAAATTACATGTTTGGTCCTTTTCTTAGAATGGGTACCATAAAATGCAAGGTCAATCGATATTCTAATTATCTGAAAATGTTTTAAGAATTTCATAGATCAAAACCCAATATTGGTCATTAAGCGTTTGCATTGAAAATTCTTTCATTATGTTGATTCTAAAGTAGGAATTATTTATGATAATAGTTGACCACAATGTACATGAATTCACTTTGTGGTGATGTTAGCATCTAAAATTTGTAAATGATGCTCAATTACAAATGTATGTGGTTTGTGGTCCTACTAAATGTGACAATTTATTGTTAGATGATAAGTCGACTCTTGTGATTACAGTGGTTTCAGTTACCAGTAGCTATCAGGGACACTAACTTTATTGAATAAGTGAAAATAATAGGCTACTGGCTAAAAAATATTATCCGTCCAATCTTGTAATATCTTTTAGTAATATTTAATGAAATTTTGTATTGTTTTGCATATATTTTTTATTTAGTTTGTATGTTGTAATTGAAAGAAATCAATCATTATCTTAGACATTTTAGAATAATCAAATGAGAAGTGAAGCAAAGAATATGAATTATAAAAGCTAGCTGTAGTAATTTCATAATGTGAATCGTGAAAGGACAAATATGTACAATTGGAAACATACCGGTATATTTAAACGTTTGATAGAAAAGTTATGCATATTTATACACATTTTTTTACTTGTAATGTGATGTACGAATAATTTAACTGTAATTTGTTAAACATATTGTCTTTCATATATATATTTTGTTTTTCATATATGTAACCTTGTGTTGTATGTATCTTGAACAGTGAGAAAGCACTTTTAATAATCTCAGGGTATCAAGAATTTGTCTGGTTATTGTATTTTTCTCATAGTTAAATTATCATAGCAATAATCATGATTTCAAATTGTAATAGGGTAATGTACATGTAGTTAGAATTTGGCCCTTTCAGAATTGGACCCCTTGATTAAAAAAATAGTATGGTTTTACTTTAAAATAATGTAGATATATACAGTACATGTTTATAATCTGGCAACAACAGCCCTTCACATAGATCCTAACATATTTCCATTTAGACTGTTTCTTGGGGCCATGAAACGAAAAAAAATTACACAGATTCTGTAAGGTTCGTGGTCTACCCCGTCAGTAGCAGTAATTCTAATTTTCTTCCCCATAGTTACTTTATTGATAACTTTTAAAGAATAGTATAGAGGGGCCGAATATTTAAAGATGGGGGGCCGAATTCTGTAATTATGGTTAAAATGGATTTAGTCAATTAGTACATTTTCATAATTTGTTGTATCCTTTGCTATATGCGTCGTGGTGTCATGTTGATACAAGAGAATTTCACTGAGTTTAATAGTTTGCATTTGGCATCTAAAAGGGCCAAAAAGTAACCACTTTGCCTTAAGTATTAGCCATTTGTATATGTATACATGTATGTTGTGTGCTTATAACATTTATTAAAATAAGTGAACGTTTTACTATTGTTTTACATTTGGATGACTTATCCCAAAATTATTGCATTCCATAATTTGAATTACCCATTTTTCAATGTTTCTGATGATATCCACAAAACAAAAAATTGGTCATATTATAATATATAAATTACTACTAATAAATTCAAATTTTGTAGAAAAGGTATTTTATTGGCTGTGCCAAATAGATGATGTCTGGCATTTCTATCCAACATCTAATGTGCTGACAGTAAGTTCATGGAGTAACATTTTCTATCATAACTAAAAAAAATTGTAATAAATATCAAAATTAAGATTCTAGGAATGAAACGTTATGAGATCATGATCTTATATTTTTTTTAAATGTTTGTTAATGTAAAGAATAATGTAAAAAATAATTATAATTTAAGTAACGTTAGATATCTTTAAAAAAACAAACCTTTTGCTCAATGTAGAAAATACATATAAAAACTGCCCTGCATTTCATCTATCAAAATCAAGAGCACAATTTTAACAACTGGGAAGCTGAGATCACCCCACAGGTATGCACATTAGGGGGAACCTTAATCTATATCTGATTGACTGTGAATGATCGCTACGTCTAGACAATATCCGCCATTGCTCTGAACTGTGGTCTAATTTTCTTGGGATCAAATATTTAATGATAAACTCAGAAGACGGTTTCTGCATTGTTTTTTAATTAACCAAAAATTAAAAATGTTTTATGAAAATAAATGTCACAGCTCACATCCTACAAAGAGAAAACAAACCGTTCTCAATTATTTTGTATGTGTGGCGGAGGAGGGGTGGGGGGGGGGCACAGTCTGATTTATTAGTCTATGTCAATAATGATCTGATCATCAGTTTTATGAACTATAGTTTATGAAAAGGTCTTCAAAAGCCGGACAAGCTTTATATATGTGCCATTATATACAATTTGTATATATACATGTGCGTGCTTGTGTGAGATGTGGCTTTGCTAAACTGACAAAATTTGAACACCCTAATTCACAAGATGCGACCTGCAGAATGGTAAAATGTCAGACTCCTACCAAATAATTGTCCAGCGTAAATCCAAATATGGGCCATTTGGATCCGTTTAAAATAGGTTCGGAGTAGTCCGCATTTTTCAACAGATAACATAAGCCAAAACTACAATTCAATAGCATCTTCACCAATTCGGGGGTTTTCATCTATCTATAACATTTGATAGATGATACCATGCTGTGGCAATATGAATCAATAGATACATGTATGGAGCACGGTCGTTTTTAAGCCATTCCAACCTGTGAAATGGACACATTGGAAATCTTTATTTAATATGGACGGGAGGCACGTATACATTTGATTTGGGCATAGATCATAGAAAGCGACACGGGAACTGTTTGGGACTGTGTTGAAAATGGGCACTGGAACACAGTACTTACATTTGGATCGCATATATAAATGAATCTAAATTTGATCACATTTTAAATGTGAAAAGGGTACCAGTCAGAAAACGAGCCAATTGATGATCGCTTTTAACCTCCCCCCCACAATTCCCCAACTGGAACTGAGATCACCCCACTGTTTATCATATTTTCATATGGCAGATGTGCATAGTTGACGCGTTATCATAATGATATATATATATATATACAATATCCGTATTGCTATGATACTGTGGTCTATATATTGGGATCAAATATATATATTAAACTCAGAAGACGGTATATATTGTTTTAATTAACCAAAAAGCCTTAAAATGTTTTATAAAAGAATATCATAGCTATATTCTACAAAGAAAACAAACAAATAACGTTCTCAATTATTTTGTATGTGTTTCGGAGGAACTTGCATTTAAACAGTCCGATAACTAACTATATACAAAATGTCTGATCAACATTTTTATGAATTATAGTTTATGAAATAAGGCAGCGTAAAAGCCGGACAAGCTTTGAATTTGGGTATAATAACAACAGTTAGTCTGCCATTTATATTCTAAACTGCCCACGACGTCAGATTCTTAATAATGCAACCCAAAAAAAAAATTGTTTTTGCCCCCAACCCTTTTTTAAATTAATAAATGGCAAGAGGTTTTCTGACATCCATAGTGAGTCGTCTCTATCAGTTTGAGATTCGTGTGCTATTTTCAGTCCTACGCCAACGTCTGTGCCAGTGTGGTTCTCATTATCCATTTGTTTTAAGACTGTTCTTGTATTGAAAATTTTATTTAGAAAAAATACTAAATGTATATAAATATATAGTAGGCCTATCTATTCACTTCTAGATTTATTACAAAATATAAATGTAACCATTAAAACACGTGTATTTACAGTTTTTACAGTATTACCTCATGAAGGAGCACAGTCTATAAACTAGAAATAATATTTCCATTGATTAAATTTCTTAGAACACACTACTGGCCGAGATCCTAATCCCCTATATAGTTTTACGAGATTTTTTTTACAAAATAATGACAACTGTACCATTAAAATGATGACAACTCTCTCTCTCTTAAATATACTCAAGATTTTTGGTACACAAAACTTGTAATAATGCAATCGATGTGCGTAAATGTTCACAAAAGTTCACGGGAGAAAAGCTACGGATCACGAGAGCTAGAACTGATTGTAAGAGCGCCAATGACTCCTAAACCCGTGTGCATTTCAACTACATCAATATACTCATGCACTGCATTTCCAGAGCAGGGGAAACTACCATTCACTAATTCCCACGCCACACCACGATATTCACAGGAATTCTGGAGAAGATGCGCGCACATTTTAAAGTCACATTTCTTTCCATTCGCGCAAGACAGTCAAATTACAGCGACCTCTGAACACATTCTGATGAAATGGCTGGATGATGTAGTGATGCCATCGGCAAAAAAAAGATCATATTTTCTTTAAGTTCGCTGCTCGTGGGTGAGGTGCTGAGGCTGCCGGTCAGGGTTTCCTGGGGTCACGGCCACGGGATGTCCCAGTCGCCTTGCTCTGTCTCCAAGAGGCTGTCTAGGTCCAGGTCGTCACCAAACGCCCGAACTGGACCTGTAGAAAAAGGGTAATGCGTGGAGACCCATTTTATAATTATTGATACATCTTTATACAATTTGAAAAAAAAATAAATAAAACTGTGTAAACACATCAACTTAAGAATTACCCCCCCCCCCCTTTTTTTCTTCTTTTTTCTTTTCTTTAGTATATATTGATCAGGCGTTCAGCAGAATTAACATGCGCTTCAGTTTTCAACTGTATATCTGGTTGCCTTGCAGATACAGCGGCCTATTAGGCTTATCTTTCTGTTGTATATTCATAGAGTTTGACGGCACTAATGGCTACAAGCTTACCAATTTGATGATGCGATGTCATCCTGTCTTGATTACGAATGTAAGGTATAGGGTATACCGTTTTAATGCGGTTGTCAACACTGGAGTGGTGCCGTATTTGTTCCGTGCTCCGCTTTTATACTCCGCATTAGCGCATGCGTATATAGACATGCATTTCCGTCGGTGCCGTTTGAACGTCTTGTGTCGTGATCTTATGCTAATAAAAGCTGGGTGGCTTGTGAAAACGATTGGCTTGTCTAATATGATAGGCATACGGAGTTTATGGCTAATACACTATATACAGTTTACTTTAGAATGGTGAGGTTGAAAGTACACACTGTGTCGTGCATGTGCTCACATGACGTGTACATTTAAGTAGGCTTACGTGATGTCATGCATTTCTTGTGAAATATTGAAATATTGAAACTGACCATAGACACGCCTAGAAAAACGGTTTTCCCCATTAAAATGACTGGCTCGATCTACACAGATGAGAACCAATTTTTTTACAATTCAAGTTAGTGTGTTACACAGATGACAAATAACAGTAAGTCTGTTAACGATAGATTTACCATTCAATAAATACATACCCCCCACAATCGACACTTAAAGTTAGATCGTAAAAGTAACATTTCCGCATACATAATTCATTGGCATTGGAAATGGTCTGTAGAATTGGGACAAACAAAACAAGATTATCTACAGTCAAGGTCCGCCCATACGATGACAATCCACATGATATGGCACGTGTACTAGCTGTCACTCTCCTCTTTATTTTTTATTTTACTTGGCAATTTAGGCAAACATAAAAAGCATTTGTTGTTGTTGTGAAACATGTAACTCGCGTGTATCAAGTATGTCAGCACATACGACCACAGGCTGACCTTCATCAGGGCCGAGCCCAGAGATCAGTCCGCCCAGACGTGATTCGGTCATGATTACGGTCATGATAGTGGAAAATGCGAAGCTCGATTCAGCATGACTTTCTATAGATTCTACGAGAAACGGGTTTACCCTTGCATATTATTTCTAGATTTATTGGTTTATCACATCCTTTACTCTTGTGCTATTTCATAGGCAGATACAGGTTTTTGGAAAAAAGGGGGGGGCGCACTTAAGGAAAAGAGGGGGTGCACAAACGGGATTTTATGAAAAACCCTATGAAAATGAAGTATTTTGGTGGGAAAAGGGGGGAGCGCGCCCCCTGCGGCCCCCTGGATCTGCCTATGTATTTAAACATGCAGACAGCACATTTCCCTTGTATCTGTCGCAGACGGGATCTTAATACACCAGATTAATTCGTAAATCCACACTATTTTTCAGACGGGATCTTAGTTAAGCAAAGCAAATTATCTATCCACACGATTCTGCACTGCTTTCATAAAAAAACCCATCTCTAGTGGCGAAATCATATCAAATATTTCGTCATATGCATTAGTCTTGGCGCTGATTATGCCTTAGTTGTTGCTTCAATGCTAAATCAAATATTGCAACTAAAGGAGGTCCCTTAATTTTATGTTGTCCTAAAAAATGGCGGGTTGGGGTGGGGGTAGGGGTGGGTACTCAATTTCAAGTTGCTGTTAAGGTGGTGTCGTTCAATTTTGACTGTACCCGAAGCAGTATTTTTTTCTTCTTCTCACATTTGGCGCAATTTATTTTATAGACTTGGTATCATGGACCTATATGTTATTGTATCAATGTGACACATTGGATTTCTAAAACTACTAAAAAGCACAGTGTCAAGATGGCTTGTTGATTTGTAAAAAAAAAATGGCTTCTGGGGCCCTTTAAATGACCTAAAGCTTACAGACTCCAAGTTTAACACTGCACACCCCGACCCCTTCCTACGCTATTGAATAGTCGTGACAATCTATAGATCTATCCACATATTGACCATGTTAATGTATACCCGGTACGTCATCCACTCAGCCTACACATGCGCGGGAGTAAATTCAAGTCACGATTTAGTTCTCACTCAAGTTTGCATTTGATATAGGAGATTGGAGTCAACCGTAAAAGCATTAGAGAATTTCCCAACACGTCTACCATTGACATTCTTGGACCCTATATAATCTCATTACTTGTAATGATAATTCTGCCTATACACGCCGGGCTTATGCTACATATAGATAGACATTAGGCTTGTTAATAAGCTGAACGGAGTGCGGGTGCTGAGAAAACTCATCTCAAGCAAAGCGTGTATTACTTCTGTAATACGCGGTATGTGCGAATCGTTTGCTAAATCAAGGTACGTGGGGCATACAGGTCGGTGATTGAAAGACATACGTGAATGCGTTCTCTGTTGCTATACTATATATACACTAGTTAAAGCAGTGGCATGGTTGATGTATAATAATCATCATAGACATCTGATCACATTTCTAATGTTCACATTATCATTATTTTGGGCAATAGGGTTAAATTTCCAACTTTTAATTGCGTTTGAAAAGTCCATATGTACACGTTCAAGTGAAGTGTTATTTTTCTAGTAAAAACCTAAATTACCATCGTAGGCGATTATTTTGCATGTCCTATTATGCATAAATTGATTAGTGTTATAGTTCTAACTATAATGTACATCAGTATGAATAAAATATCTATCATCAGAGCTAATGTGCATGTCACGTGTTCAGGCCCTTTTCTGGTACATGCACATTATTGGACACTGGACAGCCGCCATACGACATGTACAGCTGTGGACATGCGGTAGATTTAAATGAAAACTGCTGGGGTAAGAGACCCAGGTATTATAAGTAGTGGTGTTTTGAAATTTCTCTTAATGCTCGCAAGAGTGTATACATATACTAGTAAGCAGTTTTGTATTTCAGCAAAAACAACATATTCATTTATAAAAAAATATTTATTTCTATAATAAATAAGACCAAAAATGGTGAGTGAACTACATGAAGGCATTGAACACATCCGTGTATGAGTTACATCAATAAGTTACACCAATAAGTTAATGCTGTGATCGCATGGTAATAAATATTGTATATAGCAGTCATTTGTTCCACTAATTTGTCCACTTCCATTCGTTTCACAAGAACATACAATTGCCTAACATTTACACTAACATACGGTCCCACAGGACTGACTTCATTTATAAATACATTTCACACACACCAATAATTAACTCGCACATGACTCTTAGAATATTTTTTGTCATACTATTGCTTAAATCATTTGTTAACACACTGGTATATTTAGAAATTATGAATTCACTTTACAAACTATTACTATATAGATTTAAATTTCTCTAACATCATAAATTCCTTATTTTCTACACGATTTGAGGCTTTCATACAGATCTACTGATGAGATGCTCTGTAGTCCTTTATAATAATTGAGAGGTCAGATCTATGAAACTTTTTATCTATTCACTAATGTCCAACGGTGTCATAAAATGGGTCGATTTTGATTTATATCTATTATAGGTACCAAATGTCTATCGTAGAATTTCACAAATGTCACTATGGCTTTTATTTCTAAATGTCTTGTGCTTCTTGCATCTGAGAACGGCGGGCCACTTGGTGTGTTGAACTTTCCCAACTTCAACATTCGCAAGACCCGTAGCGTTCTGTGAGGATTTCCGTATAAGACGTCTCGGGACCTCTGCTGCCCGTGGACTGGCATTTGGAATCCCCGGGGGTTCCTTTTAGCTGTGGATCGGCCATGGGATGTCCCAGTCAGCCTCGGATTGAATGATGCTGTCGATGTCAACATCATCGTCGCCAAATGCTCGAACAACACCTGCAAACACAGACGACAATACATGATTACTTGAGTACAGGTTATCGTCATTATTATCATAGTTGAGTTAAGATTTATGGTTTCAGTGGCATGTATGACTTAAAATACAAACATGCCGTAAAACGGATTTGAAAACTATTTAAACTTGCATTCGATGGATTTCTCTGCTAATAGCGAGAACTTTGTCACATAAACACTAACTTTAGATTGCGAAATGCATCACCACGTGTTAAGTGTGGAAGAGTTTTACCACCGCTATAACACCACACCACACCACTTTTTTTATTTATAAACGACAAAATGGTATAAGCCCCAAATAAATAAAAAACATAGCTATCCTTCAAAGTTAGAAAAAATATTTTAGAAACATTAAAACAGGTAAGAATTTCACTTTCTATAATAAACCATTAACTTACCAGCAGATGGGGCTTTGCTGTGTTCTTCGACGAATGTAATTCTCACTGTAGCCATAGATATAATTTTTCTTTCCAAAATGATTTTCCTCCCCTTTGTGTGCTTGAATAAAAAACGTTTGCTGTGAATGTAGTTTTCTTTACAGTGGATCTCTTTGGATTGTCTCTTTGACAGTTGATGCTTCTCTAGTGATTTCTCAGCTAGTTCTGATGTCCTACCGTCTACGAGGTGCTTATATAGGCCACCAGAAACTAATTCAGCACACTCATTTGCATATCACCAAGTACACACCTCCGGGTTGACCAATCAGCGGAGTTTTGGATCCGCATGTGCAAACATGATGTGTGTAGATTGAGGACAGTGAAGTACGTCGTCGTTGACATATTTGTCAACGTTCTAAATGCGTGGGTGACTGTATTTGTAGATATTTGCTGATGTATCCAGGGAGAGTGCAGCTTTTTCACAGGAAATCAAATATTAACTCTTGGGTTCTATGTTTGATGAAGTTAGTTTGATCAAGTATTTCACATCCCGTAATTAAGAGGTAGTTCTAGGAATGGGTGGCCGTTCATGTTTTGGTCAGCATGAGTCGGCTAATACTGATGCAATCACAGAGATGTTTCGAGCGGGATTGTGTATTACAAAAACACCAGTGTTTGTTGTACAATCACTGTGACAAAGTAGTTCACTATATCCGTTTGCTAGTTCACGGACCACAAAATCCTCCTCATCGTTTGAGTAAATGAAGTGGACGTGCGTTTGTGCAGGTCCTATCTATAACGGAAATACTCTATTACCGACAATCTAACAATGAGGGTAAAACATAACTTTGCATCCTTGGTTAGTTTCCTGCTGGTGAATATAAACAGGATTGGCCGCATTACAAAAAACTCTGACTTATAGTACCATCATTTACTTTTAGTCTACTAGGTATTTTTTTTTTATGTGTTTGGTAAACCGTGCATTAGTAACAACTGTCATATGGAAGTCGATAGACGCATTATCAAACGTTTTTATTTCCTACTTCTGCACAAATATAAGAAGCATCTCGCTGTCTGGGTGCTAGATCTAGGACTTCGGGGGAAAGCTTGGATTCATATGTCCTTCACACCCACGGGTAGGCCTACCGGGTGCTAGTTTAATGTAATCTAGGTGCAAGTGAACTCCGGTCCTTGTTCTAAAAATAAAAAACAAAGCTAAATTACTCTACATTTCACCATCAAAACATGTTATGTCACAATATCAATCCAGACCATGAAATAATGATAAGAAACGGTCATGCTATCTGAAGATCCATTGAGACCTGGTCACAATGGCCACTTCACAGTATGTTAGTAATCTTGTATATGCATGTAAACTGCATTTCTAGTAGCTTTATTTCGCTTTCCGTGTACTAAGAAAATGTCACACTTAACATGTTTGGGAATCATTTGTTCTAATAACAATTAAGAGAAGAAGCTAAGAAAACAATCTTATTGGTGTATACCATTATTTTGGTGGCTTGTACATAGTATCGATATCTCTCATTGAGTTCAACATTGATATTGTTCCCGGAAAAAAAACTGCCTACATTTCTCATGCTTGAAAAACACCTACATGTATGTTAAGTGTATATTTTTATTTGAAATTACGTAGTCTAATTTATGCATATCACAATACACCCTGTCTGGATATTATGCATTTATTTTAATGCGTGTCCCCTGCTGATTTTGTTTTGTTTTGTTTTGTTTTGGTCTGTTGAAAGTAATTATGGAGATCATCAACTGGAATATCGAAGTACTGACGATTTGTGATCGATGTGAACTTAAACTTGGGGAACCTGGTCAGATCTTCTCAATCATTTTTTTTAAATCCTTTTCACTGCGGTTACATATAATCTTTTTCACTGCGGTAACGTTTGTGATATCTTCTCGAGCAATTACTTAAATCCTCTCGAAGGCTCTTGGCAAAGGCCACTCACTCCTCTACGGCCCTGTTTCTAGGGGATTGGTGCATGTGACCACGCTGCACACAGCAGCATTAGTGGGGAGAGGCCATCGGGTAGGCTACTCAGGAGCTTTGACTGGGGGTCAGCCACGGACTTCCTTGTCTGGTATGAGTATGAGGTAAAGAGCCATGCCCCAACCGGCCAATAGGTGGGGTGTGTGTGTGTGGGGGGGGTATGTGTGGGTGTGGTGGGGGTGAGTTGACGAGGCATAACATAGCATAGCATAGCATAGCATGACATGACATGACATGACATGACATGACATGACATGACATAACATGACATTTTATTTTACTGAGTACACTGTATTACAAGTAGGCCTATTTTATACACCACACGGTATTTTGCACAACAAATTTGCATCATGGTCAAACTTTCCATTATTCCCACTCCGAGCAGGAGCTGAAACTACACGAACTTGACTCATCTGTGCAAATACTTGCCCCGATGAGTAATTGTCACCTGGTTTAATGAGGCGGTAGCTTGACCGGGAGAATGTTTTTACTTGAATAAATATTATTTTCAAACGAAACCTATGACTCACCGCCGCGCGTTATCGTTTATCGGAATTGCTTTACGTAGATATTCAGGCTTGACAACGATGAAAGAATTTTTGGGACACACACAACGAATTATTCATATGATACTACGTGTACTATAGGTGTCCTTATCAAGGACTTCTTCATTGGTGTAGAACGTCTTTATTTCACGCCATTTACATCTAGCGTTATCAGAGGCGGCTCGGTCAATAGGGAAGATTATGAACAACTTTTGCCGGGCCCCAGAATTGTAGGTGCGTGGGCTTGGACCCTCAATGAGCCAGAATGTAATCACCAGCCAACATATAGTCCTCTACGCTAGATACACCCCGTGTATTTGCAAAACTATTATAGTTAAAAGAAGTGAGCACCGAATCATTGCAACAGTGTCCTGTTTCTACAACAGTAAGGGCAAGTAGTTCATGACCTGGTGTCAATTGTAAACATCTCCAAATTAATCACCGTGGAGATCCCCTGCTTTGACAGACAATCATTTAAATCTTTACTTATCCACGAGTGAAATGAATCATGTTATTCAGTGATGTTATCGGTGGAGTCAATGTCCTCTTTACAGAATGTGAAACACAATTGAATGGTTAACACTCATGGCGGTTACCTGTAGATAAGTATGCAAATTATGCTGGTGTTGATGTATTGCTGACCCCCATCGTAATTGTAAACATCTTTGAAGTGTTTGCACATATATCGCACTATCTCCTTACTTGGATTTGAAGTCGACCTCTAAATCACAATCAAATCGTCTGATCTTGTGAGTGGGTAACAGGTGATTGTAAGTTTTATGGAAGTAGTACAGACTGTCCTTTATAGTAATAGTTGTAGTTGGGAGCAGGGTCAATCAATATGACGGTGTTCTCTTACATCCTTATGCAAATGTGGGCTAGTGGTTTAGTCCGACACTAGCGAACGCGCACATTGACCTACGGTACTTTGTTCCAATAAGTTGGGCTTTGTATGCCGCTGTCCCACCGAGCTCGATGGCGTGCCTGGACCATAGTGACGATAGTGTTGCCTGAGACTCTGGGACTCGTTAGTGGCAAACCCCATAGCGCCGTACGGCAGCTCCCGTACGGTGAATAACAAATTAGCGCCGCTTAAACGGAGTTAAACCCACAGCAACGTACGGTCGACACACGGCAAATCTGCCGTACGGCGCTCATAAACCCACAGTGTCTTATCATATTAGTTGCCGTACGTCCTTTTTCAAGGCTCTGCTTGATGCCTATTTGATGCATGGTTAATACCTATGCGTACGTATGGGTTTTGCATAATAGGAAACTCTATCAAGCGATGGCACGTTGCCGTACGGTGACATATCAATTGCCCCCCCCCCCCCCAATACTTTATACGGATGTTGCTAGTGTGCACGTACGGTACACCAACATAATCATGAAAAATACAAGAAAATACAAGGAAAATTGCAAAATTTAAAAGCCTGAGGGCCCCAGGTCGCATGCACGCACGCACGCACGCACGCACGCACGCACGCACGCACGCACCCACGCACGCACGCACGCACGCACGCACGCACGCACGCACGCATATACACATATATATATATACACACCCACCCATCCATATACCCATATATACCCACCCACCCACCCACCCATATATATATACACCCACACCCACACACACACACACACACACACACACACACTGCACACACACACATATATATATATATATAGGATATAAGAATCAGCATTCTGTTGTTTAAAAAAGACATTTTGTTTGTGAATATTTTCGACCGTTGCATTCATTTTCAAACAGCATGTATATTAGGTATATATAAACACATTTTAGAAAATCCTTTAGGTTGAATTTAATTTACAACAGTAGTCATCAAGCATAGCAGCTTATAGTGCTAGTGTGACATTGGATTGCAAGTGTTTTTTAACCATGACTTAAAAGTAAACATCTATTGTTCTATATGAGTCAAAGAACTAGCGATGATGTGGTTTCTGAGCAACTTTAATCTAATATAATTATTGTATCAAACTATAATTCGCAAAATGCTCAAAATTGTACATGTGTGCTGTTGACGAGGCATGTAAGCATTGTACATTTATCAAGAAGTTTTTTGAAGTTTTTCAAAGCTTTTGGAGAAAAATGTTGAAATGGACCCAAAATGGTCCTGTAGGAAACACACGTTAGTTGGTAAAGTGCACAAAATCGAATCACTTCGGTGTCACGTCATAGTTGTTTTAAGTTTGAACAAAATTGGTGCATTGGTAAATGCTTTAGCTTGTTCACACACTCTCGTGCGCACATACAAACACACACACGCACGCACGTACACACAAGCACGTGCGCGCGCACACACAAGCACACACACACACACACAGCACACACACACACACACACACACACACACACACACACACACACACACACACACACACACACACACACACACACACACACACACACACACACACACACACACACACACACACACACACACACACACACACACACACACACACACATTTAATTCATTAATTTCATGACTTTATTGTCATATCCGGCTGAACAGTACATAACGCGCCCTAGTGCAAAACTGATGTGCATGTACTGATTTCCATAAGTTCATTCCGGTTCCATTCCTCCCGGCCTACAACGTTTCCCACTTTCCATTATGGGTCAACGTTCATCTTTCCCATTACTATGGGTCACACACAAATAATTGAAAGGCATATAAATATTTTTAAAAAATCAGACTTACTTTCATTGGAAAGTAAACGTGCGATTGGTTTTAATTCTTATTACATTCGTCATAAGCTCAGCCCCCTAAAAGACAATGCACTTGAGCTTGTAATTGTGTATAAAATGGAGAATGTCCAGTCATAACGATAACTACTTCAATAGAAATCATATAAATACCGGTCTGTGGTTTATATGCAAAATATAATTGTATTGTGTGTACTGGAACAAAATCTAAATTACTCTGTTGAAAAACAAAACGTTTGTTAAAACTTTCTGTACCTTCCAATTTTCTTAATGATCAGCCGATTGAGAATGTTTCAAATAATAAATATCTGGGTATAATCAACTGGTT
>CM032660.1:23861080-23873619 GCA_019095985.1 Streblospio benedicti | reverse complement strand
AGCACCTCCATGCTTGCACACACCACACAGTAAGCCACGTGCATTTGTCATGATTCTCATTAGCTCCAGACTTCTGATATAGTCTTGTAGCGATTAGTGCGATAAGATTATCTATGTTAATCACCACATGATGGATCCATTGTAATCAAGGCATGTATGTAACAAAATCACCATAATAAAGACCATCTGTCGACCACCACCACCAGTGAATGCCTGGTTGCCGCTTTCATTGAGTGAATCATACATTCTGTTTCAATCGAATTCAAAATTTGCTCTCGTTTCTGGCGGCGAAAATGTTGGCAGACGATCACTCGACTAGCCTCGGTCTGATATCACTACAGCTTCTGCACCGCGACACCCACGTAATGTCCGTTCTGCGGTCACACATATTGAGACAGGATCCATCAATTGTCTGGCATACATCATAATTCAGCCTTGATTGGTCTACTTTCCTCTTTTTGCGGCTGGGCTGATCGATCCAATTTTGACGATAATCATAATATCTTTGATGTTCACAAGATAAGGTTGTATATGTAATAGCACTACATAACGGTGACTTCAAAAAATACTTCAACATGTTTGTAGAATGTAATAAATGCATGCCTTATGCGTAATAATGTGAGCAATGTCCTGGAGCACCTTGAACAGTGTAAGTGTGTATACGCATTGTGTTATTCTTGTTGTTGCAAGAGAGCTCCTGCAGTTGTGTGAGTCTTCGTCATGCAGTCATCGCCGTGTGAGTTTATTACCCGCAACACAATAAAATGAAAATTACTTTTCATTCGACATGGCTACGGTGTTTATAATTCTATTCCGCTGTCTTTCCGCTTTCTATTAAGCAGGCCCCACTATTTTATCATGGCTGAAGGCAATCATACATGTCACTAATCTCACTATCCACGTATCCCGAGACTAGATCTCACAAACTTCTGGGTGTGAGACCAAAATGAAAACAAAGTTTTTTTTTATGAATCGATAACAAGTGGCCATTTTTAACATGTCATTCAATACATTCGTGTAATTGTTGCATTGCTGCAATTACAACATACATTAGTTTAATACTTGATACAAGTTTAGATAGCAGGCTCGATGTTGTCATTCCAAGAAAAGTGGGGGAAATCATTGAGACTATTATGGGATACCGATAACTTTTTCTAATTAGCACTGCCAGCTTGTGCACTGCCAAGAATTATGCAAGATATAGTTGAATTCGGACGTGAAAATGATTGGCCCGGGTGCACAACGTAAACCTAGCTACAAGTTACCGCGTTGCACCGATCTATTTTCGTTCTTTGATGTTTGGCAAGGTAACACACTGGACACTGGAACTAAAATGATCGATGGGAAAATCATTGTCTACTGTATATTGTGTATTGCTTTAAGAATCGTGTATTTTCTAATTAAGTAATGGCGTAAACAATACTATTCAATGCTTTAAGGAAGACAGAGTGTTTGATTTTATTTAAAGAAAGAAGAACACGTTAGGGAAGCATCGCAAGCACCAAAATATGTTTGACGGTATAGCCGGAGAGTGCATGTATGTTTCGGCGGGTTAATTAGAAGTAAACTATAATAGGCAGAGATCCATGTGCGGGGTACAGGGCACGCACTCTCATCACCTTTTTGGCACGAAAAGTTTTCATGTTCACGAGGTTTTTGACACCACCCTGTCTGCTATCCATTGCCTGTACGAAACCCATAAGATTCCTTAAGAGCCCCCCCCCCCCCACACCCTCTTTCCAAAAGCCTGTAAACTATTGGAAGTCCCGTTCAAAATTTCTGGTTAAGTTTTCAGCCCATGGGTTTTAATTTACGGGATAACGGTATAATGAACAAACCGTACTTCTTTCATTTTTAAATACACGTTATTCTGTAAGATAGTAATTAAACAAAAACACATGAAATAGTTTTCATCTTTATTTTATGGTTTAACACACGTTCATTACACCGACCATGCCGGATGTAAATGGACACACGTGCTCATTTAGTTTATTATCATTTTCATAAACAACATAGACATCTAATAAATAATACATATTTTTATGAATTATAAAATGTTGCAATTAGAAAAAAGATAAACATAAACACTTGTATATGAGTAAACAATAGAGATTCTTCATTGAGATCTGAACACATTAGTAAGCCAATTTACAAGTATAATGATACTATTTAGCTTTAACACAATAAAGTATACATATAATAGCTATGATGGCACAAATTTTAATAATTTATGAAATGCATGTAATGCTTTAATACCCTTTAAGGACAAAGAAAAATTCAATGTAGCGACATGTAGAATATATTACCAGCTATATTCACACGTATAAACATACCCTGCAGTTGCACATGTTAATATAAGTAAGTACCATTCGATCAAACACAAACTATGTTAATATCTCCATTGGCGTAGGTTGCATTACCAATAGTCAAACTACTGTGTGTAATTGACTAATTTCATGCTATAATGGTCATAAAACCAGTGTCATTTTGTACGTACATCCTTTCATCTTTACCTTCATACTCTTGCGAATCATACAATTTTAACAGTAGTCACAAGAATGAATTAGCACTTTAATATATAACGCAACAATGCAGCGTTTGTTTGCAGTTTCTCGTAACCTTTGCTAGACCTCTATACAATAGAGTCATTGCTGATTAGTCTCTGTCCCATCAGTACTCCTGGTCCACAGTTGTGGTCGCCAATACATTGAACGTGACGGCCATGTCCCTGAGAGTCACAGATTGTACTTTTCGACTTGAATGTCGCACATGACTAGATCGTGATCCTCACTGACTGACATGCTACTTTTCGAAGATGGCTCTCATCTTCACGTTAGTGTGGTTCTCATCACTCCCACTTGAGCAATTTTCTCTCCAGAACCAGCCTGGGTGCGTCTTCAGAACCCGAGAAGCGCTTTAAGGCCAGGGGATTTCTAAAAGGAAGGAAATAACGTTATTATTTTGTACACGCGTATGTCTAAATAACAACATTTAGTACACGTTGTTGAACCGATTTTTGTACCGCTAATTACTTAATTATAAGTTCGATCTTAATTGCCCTTTTACTAGTGTATCTAAGTAGGAAAATCATTCGAGCATCCACGCGAACAAACCGCTGATACACACTTATGGCCTACGCTAGAATAACGTGAGAGGAGTGTGAGACAGAAGCTGTGGACACCCACCATGGTCTGGCTGCTCCACCACGATCTCCGTGAACACGTCGATGTCTCCCTCCAGGATGCCGCCGAAGCCGTCAATGCCCAGCGTGCAGTCTGTCAGAGAAAACAACATAATTTATATTAACAAAATTGAAGATGTTTGTTACAGATAGAAGTGCCGCTATTTTAATATATAAAATATCCAGCTGGGGAAAGTGAGGGACATGTTTAAACAACACCCGTTACGCGCATATCAGATTGTTCTTATTCAATAGCAGGAATTATATATAAAATGATGAAACAAATCTCGAAACGGTTATTTAGTAAGTCATGATTGGTACACTTACATTGGTCAGCTCTTTTAATCATTTTTAAACTAATAGATATCCTTTCACAGGGGTAACTTTATACAGACTCTTCAAGAAGTTCCGCGAGTCTCGATGTGCAGTTTGGCTGTGCAGGCTGCGCTTGTGGTTACCGTTTGGCAAGACCGCCTTATATAGGCGCTGCCATGGTGAATCATACACCAATTATATTAGCGCCGATGCCGCAGTGCGATTAGCTGCCTATACATGTAGTTTTTTAGTTCATTTTGGCAAGCAATTGTGTAGCAAGTGCAGACATGTAGATACATATCGAGTCCTTTGATCCTTTGATCCGGATGTATGTAAGTTTTCCCAGCCTTATGCAATGTAGCTTGCGATTGGGGTGTTTTTTAAGACTGCCCCTTTCTGTCTCAATATGCTTATCATGTAACGGTTATATTGTGGTAGTTGCTGTCTTTTTTTTAACTTATGGAACTCCGTTCCACTAAAATGAAATAATACTTGTAACATAGATAATTCAATCATTCATCCGTAGAAAGTGCTATTTATACATTAAAGAAGAAGAAGTTCATAGGGTGCATTTGCATAATTTGAAATTGGCGAACCACAGCACAAGAATCTATGGTAAAAATGTTAGTTAGATCATAAAGATATATGTCTAGATCTATTGAAAAGTGTCATGTACAATGCTATTGAATGGTATTTATATATTGTAAAGTATTAATACAAATTCCCTGTGTATATTGTAATAAGTAATAACAGGGTCTAGATTGGATGGGGGTGTCGGTGGTGTTTTTTTAAGGGCAGGAGGGGAGGGTTGATGGGTTTTGTTACCATTTCTCACTTTAGCTAATTTCTCACTTCTCACTTCATTTTTAACTCTTCTCCCACTGAAAATTTACTAGTGGTAGATATTTTTCATACCTCCCATTGAACCACTTCACACTTCAAGCGCACCGCCAGGACGACGAGGAGCAAGGTCATGATGAATATAGAAGAGGGACAAGAGGTGCACCACCAGCATGTGATGTAAATGAGTGGGAGGCTTAACAGGTAGAGAAGCAGAACAGACAACCCACCCCTGTATTATTGTTGCATTCCGTCGTTTAATAGTGTGGTGTGTCAATTTTAAAGCAAAGTTTATCAACTCGTGGTGTATTATGTATGTACTTGTACTTGTTGACCAGGGTCCTTCAATTCTCAGATGGGCCATATGTCCGCATTCATGGACCACTTTATATATGTCATTAAAGGAAAATTATTATTACCATTATCGCTCACGTCATTGTCATAAGCCAATATTCCCTTACTACCTGCTACTAGCATACTTGATGGAGTATTTGAATATAAATTGTATTAAACTCTGCAAATTGAATTAAAACACATCTCTCTATCGTGTATATTATTTACGTGGCTACTATAGCTTCAAAACCGGTGTAACTGTAAGGACATACGTTCCAGAAATCTCATGTTGATTTCATCAGATTGTACACGACGTTGAACTTACGTAACATTCTAATATAAGACCATTACGCACCAGGAAACCAATAATTCATCAAATTATAGTTGAAGTTTTCGATCGCTACATTCCATGACTAGGACAAATTTGTCTGGCTAAAAACTTCTTATTATGATAGATTTAGAACCGCCTGCCACCAACATGAAATTAACCGTTTTATGTACAAATGAAATGTATCGTCTGCAGCCTTAATTCACCAACCTGGCATTTGTCAACACGCACGCAACACCGTCTTAATTAAATCACAGACCCATGAATTCCGCCAGTCCACAAGTTCGATCACCTGTGTTTCTGTGTTGTATGAACAATGATACAAAACACAAATAAACAAATGCGCATTCCTTATTACGTGCTTCTTACCCCACACAGATCCACGCTTCTCGTTCACCGGCGGCTCTTTGAAGTTCTACTCTGGCTGAGATTTGCACTTGACAGCACGGCGATAATTAGAGAATATAGATTACATGACGTCATTGGCGCGGCATGCCAACATTTACTATATACACGTGGCCTTTAATGTTCGAGACGATCACGAGACAAATTGCTTTGCTGCAAGTCTAAAATTGTTACAGCTTCCATGCACAACAGAACCTCCGATAAGGACGACCTTTCTATCGAGATCAACTCTATTATAAGACCATATTTCGTAGACTTCAATATCCATTTAAAAGAGGCCACGATGAACGTTCACACAGAGACTTGAATTGAAATGTTCCACTGTCAGCCTTTTTGGAAGTGTCAAACCAATAAAAAGTACTTGGTGCTCACCATTGGATCCACGGATGGTCACATCTCAGCATTTGGAATAAAACTCGTTAACTTGATTGCTTGTTGGACGTAGACCAACTTCCGTCCCCGAAACCCATCACGTCTTGCTCATATTAGCCAGACTTTATACTTCTAAATATTGAGTATATGTAAAGGAATCTACTGAGTAAGCAACGGTATCAACATTCTGTCCAGTTTCACAACTTTGGCAGGACACAGTTCAGTATGTTTGATGAATTGTTTCAGAGTTTGTGAATCGTCACCAAAAATGAATATCACGATGACTCATCTTCATCCTCCAAAATGGCGTTCCATTGACAGACGGCCAGAGTCATAATTACAAGCTTTACCCCCCCCCCCCAATTTTACGTAGGCTATGATAGCTACACATGCCCTAGAAGATGCTGGAAGCTTAGTGTCATTTTCAAGTGGATCGGGTGTGAGCGGACCTCAAATTTATAGTGCTCTGGCTGTGATGGTAGGGAATGGCGCACTTTTGGATGGTTTCGAGCTAAAACAAGAATCAGCTCTGTTCATAAATATGTTATCGTGTTGTGGTTTGCTGTCACTCAACGGTCCTGCGAGCCTCCATTTTCACCTAGTCCATTTGAAAGGCCACAGACTGTTATTCCAGGCGATCACATAAGTTTTTTGCCACAACATATGCACGTGGGGCACCAGAAAAAAAAGCTAACAACATTTTTTTGTATAGTCTGGCGTCTTGTGAAACATCTATGTGAAATAGGGGGGTTACGGTGATTTTTTTTTACCATGGCTGCAGCGGCTCCATCAAAAGTAACACTATCCACTGGCAAAATCGGGATAATGGTGGATATCGTTACAGATGTAATCTTCTACTTGAATAAATGGTTATGAGTAATACTGTAGTTTTATGGCAGGTTTTATGCAATCGCTATATACGATAACTATTTCATGGAATAGAACCCAAGTTTTATGACAATTTTGGTTTGTGCTGAATAGAAATATAATGCCCGAAATTCAGAGAGGCTGCATTGTATAAGGTAATTATATTGGTAAAAGGTAGATATAATCCACATGTAAACAGCAAAAAATACTAGAGTAGTTAATGTTTAGAACAATTTTATTAGATAGTCGATTCTATTACAGGTGAAAACGTTTGCATGAATCGGCAGTTTGAGATCAAATACATACGTAAAACAAAGCCAACCAAACGTTCAAATACGCAAAAATAAGTTGCAGTAGACCTAACGAGAGAACCTTCGAATGTTCAGCAATTCCTTTTTCACCAGATGCCTTCGCACTACGTGTATATGATATTGGTTTCAAAATATCACTGCAGAATATTCGGTAGAGGAAACGTTGGACAAGTCACAGATGATTATAAGTTGTACAGCTGTTGTAGAGATAGATGTAATGGTGTATGACAAATGTGATATAATCATTAGCAACGCATAGCACTCAATGCCTAATTTACATTTCCGTCCTGCCCCCCCCCCCCAACCCAGTTCCCACTATACTTATCCACCACTTGCCCGAGCTCTTCTCACACTTTTTGTAGTAATCAAATGCCAACAGTTAACCTAGATTTCAACTACATGTACTATACTTAAATACTAGGATAGCGTGATAGAGTGGGTAAGAAAGTGAAACCCCATCTATGCAAAGGGAAGCCACCAGGCACCGTCTGTGTGTAGACCACCGTTCTTCTCTGTTTCCCAGGCCCGTCTGGTCTCCCACGTGATGAAGGCGTTGAACCAATCCGTGGGCGTACCAACAATGCACACTCCCATGTGTTGATTTGATTGTAGAGATAGTAATTCTAAGAAATCATCAATTCGAGTGTTATAGTTTTCATTTGATTTGTAAAGAAATATATCACTTCATCAACTTGAAAAGTAATGTTTTACCTGCATTCTTTTTGTATGTTGATGTGCAAGATTTATGTTTAATTTGTGTTTGATGCTGATAGAATAGATAGATGTGATTAAAAATGCCCATGATCACAAAATAAGTTGGAAATAAAGGTACTATTTAGGTGCAAATGATATTTCATAGTGACGTCAATCGTTTTAGTATATGGGAGCTCTTAACATTTAGAAACACACGCCCAACATTATTATCAGAGTGTGTATGATTTACGCCTGAGTAAACACAAAAGTGGTCATTTCAACCTCTGCATACACATTATCACGGGGCATGAATCTCCGGACGGAACGCTTTATACGATCGAGGTACTCCAGTGCATCGCCGGTGCTACAGTATATATTTATATGAACATTCAATGTAGAGAGATTGATCTAATGGTATATCTTTGACACAATAGACATTTTCCAAGTGTCTTACCAAATGCTACATATACGGTATTAAGTGGATAGTGCGCACTGGGCATGGTATACAGTTAATAAGTACATTTTACACGATCAATGATATTAATAAACATATAACAAATAAACTTGTCAAATGTGTTATGGCAAATGCTTAATGCATACGACGAACTAGGACAAATCTTTATATTATGATGATTTTCCCCTCACATAATTATAATAAATGTTTCACAGCGTTATCATGAAGACTGATCTATGACAATAATTGCAACTCTCATGTATTCCTGGTTTTATCAAATTATCAAGCGTGTCAAAACATCAGGAAGCTGGGTGGTGCATTGGAACAATATAGGAAGCAAAATACACATTGCTAATATGTTGGTTTTCAAACAGTCGGTATAGTAGCACCATTTCCGTAATTGTGCATGTTTGGTTATTAGATTATAAAGTTGTCTTTGAAATAAATATATTTTCTTCATAGATTCCTCCGTTGTCGTAAACATTGGTTTTGTCATATACACTGTGCTAATAAAAGGCAGGTACTACCTGCAAGGTAGTGATTTTGGTACCTGCCTTCACAAGGCAAGATAGACGCCTCACTTCACGAATACGTATGAATTTTAGCCAATAGACAAATGTATAATAATGAATTTTGTAGTGTGCTACTACATACTTCAAATATATCACTAGAAAATATATGCCAATTATTAGCTTTGTCTTAATGAATGTAGAATTCGGTGGAATGTTTGCGGACAGGTAGAATATTGAATTATTGCGTCAGTTTATTCTCAAATTGCATGCAGCATAACCTCCCATTGATGCCACCTCTATAATTAGGCACCCCAGTTCTATGGCAATTGTATATACAAATGTACGCCCCAGTTCTGTGGCAAATGTATGTACAAATGTTTAAGAAACAAGTGATGTACCCCTGGTTTTACTGGGTGTAACTAGGACCACCTGAACTATAAAATCCTTTTCCCCAGTTCCAAACCGTTTAAGACACCACTTCAAACCTTCTAAAAGAGACGACTTCTCTAATGAGACCACTTGAGGCCATATTCCGAGTGGCATTATAATTTACGATGATTTAGATGTTATACTACCCGCTCGTGGTTTAAGCCCAGTGATACTGATACATTTCATTAATTATTTTAGAATATTAACATGGTTAAAATGATTAATCTTATCTGGAAATTGCGCGCGATTATAACACTCCTAATTAAATCACCTTTTGTGCACACACCTATATTGGGTTTTGTTAAATTGTTATGGGTTAATTCGATATTTCAACAAAATAGGTCAGCCGTTACGTAGCTAAAACGATTCCAAAAAGGTAGTTATATTTAGCAGTCCTTTCGGACACGAACCCAGTACATATACGTACCTATGAAGATCTGTTCAAGATTTTACGAGCGCCACCCAGTTTTGCAATTAGTTCTGAACGACACGAAAAATGAAGAGAGCGCCCAACTCTGTGTTATAACTTTAGGAGACAATTCTATTGGCAACGCACATTATACAGTAAATCTAAGTTAGTATTACTTATATTTCCAGAGCATATATAGAAACGAACCACGGAAATTTGATCTACTTAAGACAAAACAAAAAAACTCAAATTATAAACCTGGGGTTACAACATTCATTACACCTCAGTTCTGCTACCACGGCCGGGAGGTTTATAGTCTTTATCATCCAGAATCTTGTACGGTTGCCACCTATCAAGAATACAATATCAGACTGGGTGTCCGGGGCTAAGAGGTTTAAGGTTCTGGATACATGACGCATGCACAGGAGTCTGTGCTCTAGCACGTGATCGACGTGGCTGAAATCCGAATCTATTTGACACTTACTTGGTAGCTTCATACTTTAGAAGTTCAAAAGTCTAAGCTGACTCTGGAGTTACACCAGGCTAGAGGCTCGGCCCACTTCTCTTCCTTGCACACATCAAGGATCTCCCTTCTGTCATCCAGCCTCAGTGCAAACTTTTGGCAGATGACTGTCTAGTTTACCGCGTTCCAGGACCAACTGATGCTACAGAATGGCCACGGTTACCAATGACCACATTCATCTCCAATGATGGACTGAATACTGAAATGCGCATCACCACCTCTATATGCCAGCTTCTTGTCAGTCGGTCTAAGACACCTGGAAAGCTTATACATGATTGGTGATCAAATAATGGAACGGATGCATACTTAAACTATCTTGGTGTGTTCAACTGAAATGGGATTCCCGCATTACCAAGGTATCATCAATATGCAACCAAACCATTGGGTTTCTATGGCGAAATCTGTCTCAATGCTTCAGAGACCTGAAAGAACTGCACAGTTTTCACTGGCCCCCTCTGTGCTAAAATACGCTTGTCAAGTATGGGCCGCTCACACCGAGGACATCTCAAATCTGGAGCAAGTCCAAAATAGAGTAATACGTTCATTCAGTCATTCATTCATTCTCATTCGTTCGTTCGTTCGTTCGTTCGTTCGTTCGTTCCTTCCTTCCTTTTCCTTCCTTCCTTCCTTCCTTCCTTCCTTCCTTCCTTCCCTTCGTTCCTTCCTTCCTTCCTTCCTTCCTTCCTTCGTTCGTTCGTTCGTTCGTTCATTTTCGGGCATGTTCTAAATACATGTATAATGATAAATATTGATTTCGGAATGAGTCGTACAATACCGTGTCATCTTTGACTACCCTTGTCTAATACTGTAATCATTGTAATGAGCACCTGGTCTCACCACAGATGTGTTTTAGAAGTGAAAATTATATTTTACCGATGTATTGCAAGTCTTCTACCTCATCATAAAAAAGAGGATGCACATTCGTCACTGACAGACTATGGCTTTATTGTAGTATACGACTAAATACTCCCAAACGTGTCCAGAAGTTTGAAAATTATTCTTTCCTGATCATTCTGATTAATTCTTGGTAATTAAAAAAGAAGGCATCGAGAGTTTGAATATCAGATGCGTAACAACTGATGTCGCTGGTTTTATGTAGTTATGGCTGGTGTTATTCTGCTGTGTATAATTAGAATAATTATCTTTCCACTGACATTTTCAACAACTACTTTCGACTCCGTTGATACTCTCTTAAAGATGTCTGCGGCTTTTTACATGATGTACACGTAATTTGATAGCCAATTGATAATGATGACAATTAATATATAATGGATTGTCTTCCATGTGGATCTAATGGCGATATTAATGTATCGCTTAATATGTAAATCTAATGTCAATCTCTTCCAATTTTGATATACAACCTTTCGGTCTTTTATGGTCGAAGCTTTACCATTCAAAACTGGACATGTAGACCTAATGGGGAAGCGGTGTGTGCGTGCTATTAAACCATTTAACGTCATTGCTAACACCAGATTTGTAAATAGCCATAATGGATATTTCATCAGAAGATGCAAAACATGGACCAACATTTTTTGGTAATTATTTCTCATATACTAATTGTTTATAAGTTATAAAATTATGTAGGTATATGTGTTAATGAACGTGTCGAGTCTGGTCAATTTGTAAGTAATTTGTAAGTAATCACGGTCCATGGGCCAGACGATATAATAATGGCCAATGTTTATTTGGTGCAACGTCGTGTCACGGAGACAGAGTCGAGAAACAACAGTTGCCAAATATAGATGTCGTCACGATTGATGGACAGTATCTGTGAACACTTGGATGCTATTCTTAGAAGCTGTCATTATTGTTGGAAACCATTTTAGATGTGCTGACCAATGCCACTGATTAAAGATGTACCATTGAACTAATTATAACCATCAAGGTTACAGGTAGCTTTATACACATTAGATTATGTGGGCCAGTTTTGTGAATAGTCGTGGGGTGGACATTTGACCATCACATCACATATAACATTTATTACCACGGCGTGCTCGAAGATCCTGAGGAACACAATCACTTTAAAAACGCTTATATGTTATGTTGCATATTGAGGAAAATATATTGCGTTTAAGACTCCCCTCGCCAAGCAGCTGCCATATTCTATCAATTGTGAAAACCTGGATTTGCAGCTACATTCATTCACAAAGATTATTTCATGCAGTAGTGACGTGTTTATATGTCATGAATGGTAATTAGACTATATGAGTCGGCTGGTGTAATCTTTTAACAATATATCTTATAAATCGTCTGATAAATACTTTGTAGGTTTTTGTTTCTATTCAATTGTATACATTTCCAAATATCGAGGCCATTTAAACCTTTATCATTTTCCCGTCGCTAGGTAATCATGTTATTATACAAATTAAGCTCGGATATATTGGGTATGTTGGATGTATCATACTTAACGATGCGTATTTGTTCCTTTGTATATTGTTTGGTTTAATGGGAATTAACATCATTTCTATTGTTAGTGGCGTTCCTAGGTACTAAAAAGTATACGCTTGAACTACATCATGTGAATCGATCACGTTTACTAATCACAAATGCATGAAATAGTATAACAA
>CM032660.1:23722766-23860980 GCA_019095985.1 Streblospio benedicti | reverse complement strand
GCTAGGTAATCATGTTATTATACAAATTAATATTATTGGGTATGTTGGATTATCATAGCTAACTATGCGTATTTGTTCCTTTTGTATGTTGTTTGGTTTAATGGGAATTAACATCATTTCTATTGTTAGTGGCGTTCCTAGGTACTAAAAAGTATACGCTTGAACTACATCATGTGAATCGATCACGTTTACTAATCACAAATGCATGAAATAGTATAACAACTACATATCAACAACTATTAATTAATTAATTAAAGCAAAATATTTTATGCACAACACTTACACACAAAAAAAGAGGTTATAATTGTGTCAGTCTACCATCACATGCGATTCCCTTCATTAGTCTACTTGGTGGTAAATTATTATATACATCACTTTAGAATATAACATACATGTTGTAAATTTTGTAAAAGAAACAAAAATCCAAAACAAAATAAATATATAAGTTTCACAAGTATCCAGATGGTTGGAAATTATTTAAATGCATACATGTAGTAAAATCATGCATGGTCACTTGCATTTAAACCCTTCACCCAACATGTTTTCCCAACGCACAATACAGTTTAACATATTGCCATCATCGTATTAGACTTACATTGCATATTATAATAGATTTAACTTGAAACTCGTACGTCTATAATTTCATTTACACACGCAACGATGGAATCATTTTTCAGGTTATATATTCAGATTTTAAATAATAACAAACCCCCACACTGCACATGATAGTAATCATGATAGATGTAAATAATGATTGTACTGAACGTTTTGTATTACAATAACACTGGGTACCAATTGAACAAGATACATTTGATTTCCTGCTGCGTTTAACACATTCAATTGTCGATTAGCTAAAAACAACTCTGTCGTATAACCTTTACAGTATTACACAATATGCCAGTAACATGTCTTCTTACATATACATAAGCATGCCCGAAAACACCCCGTGGTTACCACCGAACGGGTAGGAGGTTCCAGAAGACACAACGGACACTGCCTGACCAGCAGCACAGTGCACGAATACTGTGGCGGTACCAATGCCGCCTGCGTCAAGGGAATAGATTGTTGGCCCAGTAGTTACTTCTCCTACCTTCAGTCTGGCGGCGACTGATAGACCATGCGTACCCAAAAGACCGTACGTGAACATGTAATAACCTGAGAGCGGGCACGTGAAATAGTGCGGGGGTGCAAAGTGTCCACCAACGTTTGTGTAGACATTGTTGAATGCAATGGGTACACCGTCGCCGACGCCTTGGTTGGCACTGGGGGCAGCTGTGAAAGCCACGGGACTCACTGAAATAAAAAAAAAACACAAAACAAAGTTTAATAGTTATTGATATATGTGAGTATTATCTTATTGAATAAACGCCAAATGAATTGTTCCCACATTTAGATGTGAATATGACTGTGCTAAAGCGTAGAAAGGTTGTCCATTTACTAACACAAAAGCAAGATGGACGCCTCACTTTAGCACAGTAATTACTCTGGGCTAGGAGATTTGTTAAATATAAAATGGTCCTATGCGCTGCTGATATTATGTAATATATGAAACACTGTCACGGAAATCAACATATGTCACATAGCTAGATTGGATTATTAGTAAGCATTAAGCAATGATCTGTCACATGTGCTTTATAAGACAATCGCACTTTTTCCAAATTTACCTAGTTTCAGCTGTTTTCCAACCTCCTTTGTTACGTCAGATCGGATCTTCTCCCCGAATTCCTTCAATAGTTCTTCTCTGATCTCTTGTTTGAGCTCTTCGCGCAGATCTTGTTTCATATGATCCAGCTCTGACATCCCAAGTGATCCAGAGACGCAGAGTAAACACACCAGGAACAGCATTGTGTTACTGTGAAGTTGTAGAAAATAAATACACAGGCGGTACGGACACTTAGCCGCTCAGTAAGAGTAGGCAATGTGCAGTTATCATATGTTGTCACTGATATAAATGTACAAAACATACGTTTCTATGTTCAGCAGACACCACCTGTTTTTCTCCCAGATACAGTTTATGGCTGTTGTCTTGTATGTGTTTCTAGTCTATTACCAATTATATTATGGACAGTTACTGAATTGATGGGCTGTATGAGGAACCAATACATTTTGATTTATTTTATTTGATGGTAAGTACAGCTTGTTCCCGCCCATCATAGTCTACCAGAGGTCCTCATAATAAAGGAAAGTTTGAGTTTCATCACCCCACCCACCACCACCCAAATCGTCCAGACATTTAGCGATACATGTACATCTACTTGACACGCTTTCTAGGGATCTAATGTCTGATCTGAGGTACAAGATACAATAGATACAATTTGTATTCAACTATAGTTAGCGACTGTATGCATGAGTGATACGAGGGTTGGCGAACGCGTTCATTAGAAAACTAGTGTCAAACAAGGGTTACATTTACTGTTTATCACATAACATTCTAATTATTCTAAAATGAATATTACACCAGTTTAAGTAATTTATATGCAATGTTATGCTTAATCTACTTTTAGTTATTGTAAAAATGATATTTCCCCACACACTGATGTACATTTACTCCAAAATACAAACAAACATGGTTATTTTTTAAGAGTAAAGAAAATACCTAATTATGCATTGGATGCTTATAAGTGATGATTACCGCCAAACTATAAGTACAGCATACATGTTTATAACTTTTAAATATTGTCAAGTATGGCAATGATAGGTATAGTCAAACAATTATTTATTGCATTTCGTAATTGATAAGGTGGTGTTATCTATTAAAACATAATGATTGGCGACGACACTAAACATTTGATTTGACACCACGCGTGAAGACCAACTTCCCTGCTTGTTGCCGGATGCATGTCGTAAATGAAGATGTGCGATTGTTGAAACTCAATAGGAAATTGTATGCTGCTGATATTATTTGCAATGAACAATATACTTAGGCCTATATATTAAAACGATACTATATTTGCCATTTATTTCAGCTCAAAGGATCCATTTTCAAGTTCGTAATATTCTTTCAATGTTATTTCAGGGTTACTCTGGTAATTTGTACCGTCTTAGTGGATACTGGCAGCGGATTTGGCATATCGTCACAGCTACAATTTCACAACTAATGCTTCACAAGGCCTAAGGCTTGACTGAGCATCAGTTGAGCTTCGTCTGTGCCCATATCTTGGGAAGAGATCTAATTTCTCAACTACACATTTCATCGAAATTAAAATGTAATGTCAGCAATGGTCACGACCGCTCACTATCGTAAGTTTTGAGAGGTTCGTAATTATGTTTTCTATCTGAGAATGTGATATGCCGCCCCCCCCCCCCCTTTCCGAGGATATCTTTTAGAAGTTAAAGTTCTCACAAAGTCAACACTCAAGCACGACTTTTGTGGGCCCGTGACATTAGATTGATTCTCAACACAAACTCATGCTTGAGTAGCTCTGAGATTCGACGTCATACAACTCCTACACACGCGCACGCACACGATCACACATGGCATGCACACGCACGCACAAATCACTACAACATTGGCGATACGCCGTAAATGTAAAACAAAGCTGCATTCGATATATTTAGACAGAAGATTTTACTGATGTCTCCTGCAATTACCAAAACAATGCATTTAAAATCGAAACTCACACCTGGAAGGTATGTGAAAGTTTGCGGACATATGCAATACTGCATTCAAAATCCCATTAAGGTATCTTTAAGAACTTGACGATCTTCCAACGTTATAGGCTCAGATGATGGTCTGATGAGGCTCATTCCAGCCCCAGCCAGGACTCCGCTCTGTGACACCAGGGCATTATTCAATATTCACACAGCGCTTGTAATTGCAAAAAACAAAAAACAAAAAACAAAAAACAAAAAAACATTATGATTTGCATATGTCAATGTTCATTGTAATTATGTAAGAACTTAGACCTATAACGTGAGAACTGCACATGTGTTAATAAAGATCTACAATATCCTAATTATATTCATACATTTTGTTCTATTCAAATAAAACGATATTTTCGTTGCGTCTTGCACTAGGCATTTCCAGGCGCCTGTGGTTCTCGGATTTCGAGCCGTTTATACAACTGATTCTGTTTAAGTTTGACCGGCTGAAATTGGCTATTGTAGGTGTGTTTATGGTATTATGGAAATGACGATTCAGTGCCTTTTCTGGAATTCGTCGACACGGCTATTGTGCTTCTGTGGTCCTGGTTATGGGGTGGTTATGGTGGGGCTAACTACACGTTAAATAGGTACACGTCAGGTATATGTGTAAATATAAAGTCGACCTGCGAGAATTTTTTTGATGTGCTGTTTATATATCCAGGGTTACAAAAAATTCCAATTACTTACAATTTGTATGATAAGCTCCAATTATATAGATGAGGATGATGCCCATGTCCATGCGATGATTCAAGCAACGCATGTGTAGTTGTACGTTGTTTAGTCATTTCCACCATAGTCTCTCGACATACAATGTAGAGTGGGTTTTTTGCCGTTGTTTTTTGTTTGTTTTTTCTTTTTTCTTTTAGTATCTGCAGTATATATCGTATCGTATGTCATTTCATGACAGGCTGTTTAAACATGTTTAAACGAGTAAATAAACACAAACGTTTTCTTTTATTAACCACGTAGAACAAATAATACATATATGTATATATTTTACCATATAGCAATGACTTACAAAAATGCACACACACAGTACAGAGTATCGTTACTATTAGGAGACCCACCCACGCAATCCTATTTCTTTGCAGCTGTTAAGACAAGGGTTCAAAATGAAGACATCATGGTGTTGCATGGCTAAGTGGTCACCCCGTCGTACATATTCATTTCTACGGCTATTTTTAGAATGGGGTTGATGTATACACGTACATATACAATATCAATCATATATGGCTTTACCATAAGATCTAAAACTATTTTTTCTTCCGTCTCTACATTGATATATTTACATATTAAACCTGGGCTCTCATTTCTTTTGCCACTATTTTAATTTGGTATAACATATCTGAATAGGTTTCAAACACTAATTTAGAACATGTTTAATGTCTACGAGTTACACTCCTTTTAAAAACCAAGCCAAAATATAAAATGATTAAAGAATATTTGACCGGTACATGGCAAGTACTTTTATAAACAATGTGTATTATTGAGGTATCACAAGATTTGATCTCTTAAGAATAATAGGGACAAAATGACAAGCTATGTGGCTGGCGTGGTGGAAGGAGTGATGGCAGGCCCAGGACGCTATGATGGTATTCCACCAACGCCTAAAATGAGGATATTAAAGCTTTAAAAGAAGGGGGTGTGAATATTGTATTTGCAAAATGGGTACTTAAACACATCGTCAACGAAATACAAATCTGCAACAATTAAGCGAAACGAATAAATAGTCTAGCTATTGGATGAAATAGTAAATGTTTGCAATCTGAGAGAGAGAAGAAAGAAAAAAAAATAAGCCTAAAATATATGGCCATCAGACCCACGTCTTAATTTCTACGAGCCATAAGCGCGTGCTCAGCAGAAGTAGTAGCTGTGGCAGGTGCAGCCAGACAGTCCGTATGCCGTCACGTCACAGCACACCTCGCCCCACGCGTTCACGTTGAGGGCGCACGACTCGGCTGCCTTGAAGCGCCTCCAGAAGACCCTGCTGCTCGGGCCGTAGTAGGCGTTCGTCTCGGTTGGAAGGAAGCCGACCGTGGACCACGGCAGCGCTCGTTTGCGCAGCAGATCGTGCCCGTTGTGATTATAGTACGAACCGAACTCTAGCGGGAGGAAGGAGCGCCGCGTGCGGGGGAAGACGCCTATGTCATCTGCACTGTACGGAGTTGCGGCTCGCTTCTTGTAAAACAGGTCACGGTAGTCATCGTAAGTGTTTGATTCTGGTGGGAGGAAACCATAGCTGCGTTTCTTATAGTCCAATCCGTGGTGATCTGCATAGGTGCCCATCTCTGGTGGTAAGAAGCTGCGCTTCTTCAAACTCAAGCCCTGGTAGTCGTTGTAGGAGTTCATTTCCACGGGCAAGAAGCCAAAATCGTGCATAGGCCACAGTCGTTTACCAAAGCCCTCATTTTCATAGGGCAAAAAGCCATAGTCAAATCCAGGGGCGAGACGTTTGAAGATTGGGAATGTGTGTGCGCTCGTCTGGGAATCGAACTCTGGCGGCAAGAACCCGATATCGGCAAATTCCTCAACGGCTCGTTTTTTGTCAAATGAAGGTTGATTAAGTGAAAGGTCTCCCTCAGGTAAAACTTCGTCTTCCCCTGTAGCGGAGCCGAATGTGCGCTTGCCATTAGGGAAGATGTAATTGCCAGACTGAAAATATTGAATTCAAGAAGGCTGAATAAGGATTACGTTTGTAAAATAACCAGGTGAGAAATATAATAACAGGTATCGAGTGAAACAAGCTACATGGCCACTAAGAATATTTTTATTTCTAAAGTTGAAGGGTCGAATAGTCGAGTGCAAAACTTAATTTGTAATTACGAGTGTATATACATTACGATAATGGACAAACCTTGTACGTTTCCGATGGAAGGAATCCGATGTGTGGATGGGAAGATCCGGCCTTTCTGGGCTGCACAGGTGGACTCCAGTATGTGCTAAACAACACATAGACACGACTATTATCTTCAGGCTATTCATAATGAAATATTTGTCATATGGGCATTTGTGTGTACAATGTCCGTGTAACATAATGGGGTTCTCTGATGAATTACGGGTAGGTAATGTTTTCATGGTGTTCAGAACTGATATATAAAGGGGGGGGGGTTGCTAGTCTGTACCAGGCGTCTCACAATTAACTCAGGATGCTAACATTGTTAGCCATTTACCCTTGTGGCAGTTACTTTCTTGATTTTGTTGGTATGCTTACTAAGTGAAGTTTTAAATGATATACACATTCATAATTCTAAAAAAGAGAAGTATACTTGTGCTTACGTATGTAGACTAATACTGAGCATTTTAAACTTTCCTATCGCAAGGGATCTAGAAGGGGGAGTATTGGGTGAATTGAATTGAGGTGGGGGAGGGGGCCTTGAGCACTGTACAAATTAAAAAAAGGTCTGAGTGCCCCCCCCCCACCCCGGGTAAAAACCACAGCAAGATGCCAAGTTGCACAAAAGAAACACAGCACACCAACACATTACCTAAAGCGCGTTTGTGAACTTGAAGGTAGGAATCCAACCGGAGAGTGGTCTGGAGCAAGTCTTTTCAGAAGATTGGATTCAGACCTCTTAATGCCAGGAAGGAAACCCAGATCCAGATCCGGGTCTGTTTGAGATCCTTGACGCTGGCTGTCTGAAAAAGGTACAGAGTTTATCAAAGGTTTGATTTTCTTTCTGAAGCTCGCCACCTGCCTTCAAAACTGGCCCAATACATGGCTAACGTGTAACAAAAATAACACTAGACACGACTTATTAAGAATTTTTTCACATCCTCAATATAACGTTTCAGGCCATACTGGTATCTAAAAAGTCTTTATTTCATTATTTCCCTCTATCCGCGGCGTACTCTCGCAAGTCCCACATGTGATAAACCCATTCACATGATTAAATAACGTGTCCCCGCCATCACCGTCGTATTATATGAAAGAGGAAGTCCGAATATGGCACATTGTGATCTCTTGACAAAAAGCTCCTTATTAGCTACTTCATATCATATGGGCTGCTAATGCCATACTCATGACACGCTCATATGACACCATATTTCAACCAGCATGTGGGTGAATACCCACGCAAAGGGGGAATAGTCACCAACTTTGGTTTATTCAAAATAAAATCAAACTGAACCGCCAAAGCACCACACAAATGAATCTGGCCCGTGTATAAAATATATTTGTGAAAACAAACAATTATCACTGATGACACGACATACGAGTCATGACAATTATTGTTGTTGCCCTGTTTAAGTTATACTTTCAAACATTAAAGTAATACTTTGGACAAAACAATATTTGATGCAATGGAGTCCATGAGAAAACACAGGAGAAGAAAGACAAAGCTTATATTTACAAGCAGGTCGCCTACAGCCTCCCGTAGACAATATGTTAAAAACCATATTTATTTGCACCTATTATTTCCCCACCGCAGCAAGCCACCCACATCACACCCACGTGAATGCCAATCACTTTTGATATTATTACAATTCACATTCCTATGTTCGAACAATCTAATAATTGCGCATCCTTACGCTTGTTTGTAGATAGTATTGATAGCAAACAAACAAACCCCCGCATCAAATTAACCCAATTCAACCACCCAATAAGAACGCATGAACAATAACAGAATAATTAATCCATCACTATCATGTTTCGTCGACAGAAACCACAACGCAAAATTAAAAATACCACCGACCGCTTTGACGTCCATTTGTATTCTCATGAAAAATAGTTCATTATATAAAGCTCATACCCTCAAGCTCCCACCTCTTGTCAAGGATCAGCGCTTCAATCAAATTTCCGCCTACAAGATGTCTTCCTACTCTATATGGCTTTCATGTGCTGGTATTCAGACAAGATATGTACAGATATTTTCAAATATATTTTTTACTAAGGTACATATTATTTGTATTCCTTTTGTGTTTTAATGTTTTACACTTGGTCTTTGATTTGAACGTAATACAATTAACCTAATTTCATTTTAACTTTATTTGAGTTGAAGCATATCTTTTATAAAAGGAGAACTGACTGGGCATGGAAAATATAGCAAGACATATACATATCAACTCTGCCTCATCATCACACGATACACTAGGAGTCGACGGGTTGTTATATGCAGGGGGAGGGTGGTACCCTTCACTCCAATTAGAGTTTCCTCCGTAAATAATCCTTAGAAACCATTTCAGCACATCAACGGCTGATGCCGTTATTCGTGGGATTTCAGAGTACATTTAAATATACATGTAATATAAGCCTATTAGAAGGTAATCTTTTAGTGGGGTCTAGTGGGTGGGTGCATCAACTGCATGAACAACCGGCTGGATCCGCCTAATGCACATTTCTCTGTTTAATAATTATATACTTGGCAAATTCTGATAAGAATGCAGTTGAGGTTAATGCAACAACATCTATGCCACTCTTAGGATAATATTACAATCTCTGTGTAGTAACATTAAATTTACCGATTTGAATCATACGCAATTACAAATGTAGAATATACCATTGACAGTTTGGTGCACAAAATAAGCTGTTAGACTGTATTACATAAGAGCACCAATGGTAAAACGTGGTACTTGAATGATGCAAATCAGACAGTTTGAAGGCTTTGTTGGAATAATACATGCATGAGTTTGATGTGGCATCAAGGATTCACGTCCTTTCTTTGATGGCTTGCTGCAGTGACATTGTCTCAATATGATATGGATACCATTCCAATGACATAAGTTACATGTTTGCGAGTCTTGATTAACGGCCTTGTATGTGGAAGGCAACGGATGTCAAACATTCCTCACCTTAACAGCAAACTTCGATGTTATTCAAATTTTTTATCTCGTGATGATATTGTATTGATATGTCACACTGTCATTCCAATGATATGAGTTGCATTTTGCGGCATGGTCTGTCTATGACAGTAGTATAGGAGATAACTCTCAATGGCAAGAATGCTGAGAAAGTCCACCCTCACTAACGAGCAGCTGTAATACAACTTACCAGGAACATGGAGCAACAACGGGTTAAGGAGACAACAACTACCATAATCTTCAACTCATCACTCACAAACAATTATAATTGTGGTACATGAGACACGGCCAATATGGGGACAGACGACAAGACTTAAGCTTCTGCAATATCCTGAAAAGTGGTACTGGAGCACCGCGTGCAAGTGAGATTGTTTCACTAATGGAAGACAGAGTCATGGGCCCAGTTATGGCTGCCACATGTCCAGGATCTGCTGTGGTACGTCTCAGCTGACGAATATGTGTCTCTGTAAATCTATAAAAGTGTATAATGCGCTGCAAATGCTAAACTCACATATAAAATGTTTGAAGCGGGTATACATTTTTGAAATAGTATACGCTTAAAACATGGCATGGTCGAAGAGCAACACTGAAAGAGACTGTTCATTAGAAGCAGACGAAAGTACGTGACTGAAGTCAACAAATGTGCTACATTATAGACCATGCAAATCGTAACAATCAACCATATGAAAAGTGTTCAGAGAGCACAGCATAACTAGAACAACGTTGTCTCATGGGCAACAAAATGTTTACTTTGCAATCAAAGCATCATAAAGTCTTATTTGATAGGTTATTCACCCTACATCTACATTGAATGTACGTGACATTGGTTTGCAGGTGCTTTCTAAACATGGCTGAAGTAAATATCTATGACGATGAGTCGACATTAATATGGTGATGCTATGTGCTCAGAGCACTTTTAAATACAATATAACAAATTATGTGTTTCTATTTTGCACTAGCCTATTTTTATTTCAATTTCAATATTTAGTTATATTTTATTTTTACTGTAAATCAAGTTGAACTGTTAAACGTTAATTACAATGTTACAGAAATCTTGATTAAAGTACGCACTTATGTAATCAGCAACATATAATCTTATAGTGTGATTGTATTGTGCATGTGTGTTCTGAATGTGTGTTCTGCTTCATCATGCATATTGATTTTACGGCTGCTAACAGCACCAGGCTAGACTATTGCTGCTATCTTGTAATATTGATTTTCTCATGTTGCCTAAAGTACATTGAATACTAGTATAAATGTCTTAATTGGCCCTGTGGAAAGCACACATTAATTGGCAAAGTGCCCAATCTTGAATCACTTCGGTGTCATATCATACCTCATAGCTGTGTAAAGTTTGAATAAAATCGGTAAATACTCTGGCTTGTCCAGAGGCATACATACATACACAGTTAGAAACAAAATGAACACAAGGCTTTGCTTCAGCTGCCGAAGCGACGCAATGACATGGATTGGACTAGTGTAATAGCAGTGTCCACAAGAATAATGGAGGCTTGTTGAGCCTTGAAATTGTACCACTACGTGAAATTGTACCGGTACAATTTCACACCAACTTTAAATTGTACCACTGCCGATAAATGGTCCCGCAATAAGTTACTTGCCACGAAATGGTGCCATGCACCACTGTGGCACACGGCACATGGGCACTTGCCAGAGTCCTTGAGAACGTCAAGACCAGCACCGTTATCTTAGTCGTCATGTTGACTCTTAAGATCTTTCAGCTGTATGGTGTCCTTTCAGGCTTTCAGCTATGCAATACACTCATCTTTTGAGTCAGCTATGACCACCAGGTCACCCGCGTATACAGTGAAACACACCAGAACGCAATTCAAATGCTAAGGCCTCTAGCACGATGATACATAGTAGAAGACTAAGGACAGATCCCTGATTCACACCTACCCCCACTCCTAACTTCTCACTGTGCTGTCTGTTAAACCCCACTTGACTTCTGACATTGGACAACATGCCCTGAATTACACAAACTTCCCAATCCTTCACCCCTACACTCAGCAGTGCCCACCACAGGACTTTTCTTGGTACATGTACACGGACAAAAGCTTTCTCCAGATCGACAAACGCAATATAGAGTGGTTTATTGGCAGCAGGGTACTTCTCTTGTACTTGGCGCACTGTGAAGATCATCAATGTATGTAACTACTTTTACCTATTTTGGCGGCCATTTTGAAAATATGTAAATATTCACCTTCTTAATAGAAGAATATTTGGTAATTTTTCTTTGCAATCATACATAAAGCCCAACCTGAATTCTTAAAAACATAATTGGTTTGTTACTCAAAATTCCCATCCAATGAACAAAGTAACTTGCACATTTAATGCTATGTGTTGGTATTAGGACACCCTGTTGGTATTTGGACAACACCCCCCCCCCCCCCCACCCACCCACCCACCCACCACCCCTGTAGGTATTAGGACACCGGTGTCCTGATACCAGCAAAGTAAAACAATCTTCAGAAAAATTACAGTCTACATAAGCTACCTGGTATAAATAATGTCTAGCAAGCAGATAAGTTGACCCTATAAGTTATCTTCAATGTCATGAAAGTGCTTTTACAGAATTCTGTTATCTACATTATTTCTGAAGTTAGAGCAAGAAATGTAAAAGAGGTGTTGGTATTAGGACACCCGACGTTACAGTATTAAAGAAAATGGCAAACCTAAACATGCTCACTAGGTAAGTTACAAAATTTCGTACGATGTAATTACTGCTTTAATTTCAAGTTTTCAACTATGTATATGAACAGTGCACAAGAATCATTTACCAAGCGGTGATTTGGATAAGTAATAGCTTCACAACTAAGCAAACAATTATCGTCTGCCTCTCATCCTTGACGACAATTTGCCGAGAGCTCTCCACCGCCACCCCGTTATTACGGCATTTATCATGGAGCCGCGTCTACCAGGAAGTGCATTTCCGTATTATATTCTGTGCATTACGGATTCTCCGCCATATTGTGCTTAAAATGTTATTATATGAGTGGGTATACGATATAAGTGGGTATGAGCTGCGCTCACTCGTACTGTTACCAACCCACACTTGGTGAGATATTGTCTGATGTCTTACACACACGAATATATTAACCTTCTGCTATTAAATCGTGAAATTACAGACAGTGAAATACGCAGTTTCATATTTGCGTCGCTTCAGCAGCTGAAGCGAAAGCCTTGTGTTTCGTTCGTTTGTAACTATGTATGTATGTATGTATGTATGTATGTATGTATGTATGTATGTATGTATGTATGTATGTATGTATGTATGTATGTATGTATGTATGTATGTATGTATGTATGTATGTATGTATGTATGTATGTATGTATGTATGTATGTATGTATGTATGTATGTATGTATGTATGTTTGTCTCCGGACAAGCTACGCTTCGCCCTATTTCATTCAAACTGTACACAACTATTTGGTATGACGCGACACCAAAGTGATTCTATTTTGGGCACTTTGCCAATTAAAGTGTGCTTTCCATAGTGCCATTTTGGGTCCATTTTCAACATTTTGTGCAACAATTTTGTTGATGCTTGTGAGAAAGCATTCAAACTTTGTACAATACTTACATGCCTACTGAACATTAACTGAATACAATTTTGGCACTTTGCCAATTAGACTTTATCTTTCAGAGGGCCATTTTAATTGAGTCGCTTCAGCAGCTGAAGCGAAAACCTTGTGTTTGTAACCATGTATGTATGTTTGTCTCCGGACAAGCTAGAGCTTTTACGCTTCACCCTATTTCATTCGAACTTTACACAACTATTTGGTATGACGTGACACCAAAGTGATTCGATTTCGGGCACTTTGCCAATTAAAGTGTGCTTTCCATAGTGCCATTTTGGGTCCATTTTCATCATTTTCTGCAGCAGTTTAGTTGATGCTTGTGAGAAAGCATTGTATCTTTGTACAATACTTGCATGCCTGCTGAACATTAATTGTATACAATTATGGCACTTTTCCATTTAGAGTTTACATTTCAGAGAGCCAGATTAATTATTTTTCTTTCTATTTTTCCACTATAGTTTCAATACTGTTTGAAACATGATCATCAAATTGGCATTGTGGTTATATTGGAATAAAAGTGGTCAGAGAGCACAGCATTACCATATTAATGTCGACTCATGGGCAATAGATATTTACTTTAGCCATGCTTAGAAAGTGTCTGCAATCTAATGCCAATAACATAGATGTAGGATGAGTCACGCATCAAGTAAGACTTTTTTCTGCTTTGTTTGCAAAAAAACATCTTTATTGCCCATGGGTCAATGTTGCTCTAGCGACGCTGTGCTCTCAGAGCACTTTTGATCTAGTTATCGTTGTGATCATATACAATCATCGGTTGCGCTTAAAGTTTCATGTTGTGTTGCCAGTCAGAAAAACATCACACAGGCAAGTGCCTTCACGCTATAGGTGTCGACATGACAGTGAAACGTAAAAGTTCATTTTGAGTGGCCATCATTGGGGGTGCATGACTGTGTCTAGGACAGCAAAAAGCGAATAACCAACTCAGGAAGTGTGCTCGTTTGCTTATTATTTGACTAAATATAAGCAAATGAGCATATTGTTCAATGGCACGAAGTTCGACACTCTCACGCCACTCTGGGTAACAAGATGAGTTTTGCATTTCTTTTACAATCGTCCAGTCAGGGATGCATATTCTCCTCTCCTTGCGTTGTAACCTTTCTTGTTCCATATATTATTTGGCTACTGTACTAGCCGAACGAATTACTTACAGCACCAGAGACCACTTGTTATACCAACAGTCAGATGCAGTCCTAAAAAAATCAAATTTCTTAGTAATGGGTGTTCACAGTGCCATGTGGATAAGGAGCCAGAGGAGCTATTGTGTTTTGTACAAATAGATTTCAACTTCATCATAACCTGCTTGCAAGTGGTGCCTTATTCAACACCAGGCTTGTTGAACAACGGCAGCGGAGTCGGAGTGTCTTTGTATACATGTGTGAAAGAGTGGGTGTTTCCCCTCAAGTGGCAGACAATTGTTATTATGTAGGTCGCAATAAGGGTTCCAAAATTTTCGCCGACATTATTATATCAACCTTACAATAAATTACGTTTTTCTTGCTATTCAAACAACTAGTTATGTTCATAATTGTACGTGTGATGCACTAAGCCATGCGTGCATGAATAGAATATATTTGTCTTGACCTTTCAACCTTTCGTTCAACCGACATAATACCGTCCAGGTTGGCTGTGAGCATTTTAATGCCTAATGACACTGACTGTGGCAAATACAATAATGGTGGGAAATGTGGTTTAATAGAAGAATGACGTGGTGGCAGCTCATTCATCGCTTGGTGATAGTTAAAGAGACATGCACAGGTGAATTTCATGTCATCCAACTTTTAAGCCTTAAAAATAGAACTTGCTGAGCCAGTTGGGGAAAATGTACATTTTTATCTATGTGGAGTGTTACATATCTTCATAATTAATCATTTCACTAAACTGGTTTCATGAAATGTACCCCAAAGTCATGCTTGTAAATATTGAAATCTTATCAGCATTAATAAATATTTCTGCAGTGCTTTTTTCCCAGGGAGACATGAAAGTGACAATCAACATGGCAGTCCACTTTTCATGGGAATTGATATTTTATCAAAAATGCGCACTAATAATTGTAAAATCATAAGTTATTATGCGCAACATGTCAACTGTATCCAAAACAGAATTATTAGTTCAGTCTATCTTTGGAGGCATTTGCTGTGCATTTCCCTTTAAAGCTTAGGACACGGCCGGTAGTACTGCTTCCTCACTGCCTCTCTATTGCCATAACTCAAGTAGACCCTAGGCCGTAGTCACGCAGACACGAAACAAACCCATACAATCAAACTGTCCGTACTGCCGCCTGTGTCCTAGGCTTTAGAAGATCGCCACTAATTGTACAATTAGCTGCCCTTTGGCGATCCTTTACACCAGTAGGTTCAATAGCACTAGCTTCATGACCTGAAAACTTCTTCCACCAGAAAAAGAATGTGCTCGATCGCCAATGTGTGCAGTAAACGACTGTAATTATTTTTTGAATCCCAGTTATTCGTCCTTATTGAGGGTCGGTGTTATAACAAGCCACTAACCCCCACCCCACCCCCATTCTCATTGATCTTCGGTCGAAATAAGGGGTCATGAATAACTCCATAATGCCCTGCGCAAGTCTTCTCTCTGAAATGTGTTCACCTTTCCAGCTTCTATTCAAACACTGACCTCAATATAGAATTATATTCCTTCATTTTGTCTTACCATGCATCATAAAAAATGTCCAAAATATAGTCCAAAAACGTGATCCAAAATTTCATTTTATTGCTAACATGTTTTCAAACCCACAGGTTCCTTTTTTTATTATGCATGGTAAGACAAGCTGAAGGAATATGAGACCACATGCTATATACCTCATTAATTCGATTTTAAGTCAATATAGAATTGTTTAGTGCAATATGTTGTGATTGAATGCCTGGGTTTGTTGAATATGGACCCAGTTTGAGCAATGGATCTGGCCCGATCTACACCGGGTCCAAGCAGACCCAGGGATGGGTATGTACTGGCCACGCATTGAGCGACCGAAACTTTACCACCTGTTAAACTATTACAAGTGCAAGAACCCTGCGAAATTCATACTTCAATAACATACATCTATCGTGTCAAAGCTTGGTTTATAACACTAACGCTGGCAGATTATTTGTGAGAACTTTAGTGCTCCTCCCCCAACTTATTCCACAAGAATATTTCATTTACATGGATGTTTAGCATGTCCGCTATACATTGCGCAAACGAAACCCCATTAAAAACTGGATCTGCCAATGGATATCATTAGAAGTGTCCGATGTTTCAAGATCCATGCAACTTGTTTCATAATTGCACAGTAGGCAGGAAGTACTTACATGGTTTTGCTTGAATACACACACCGAATACGACGAAAACGAAGCCGTAGTGAGTCTTCATTGCGTTGCCTGAAGTAAGACGTACACATGAAGTGAGATTTAGGCAAATTGATATTCTTAACTTGTTTTCACATTCATTATATTGGGATGTAGGAAGGTCTTTAATTCACGTGAGAAATATTACCACGTCTAACGTATTGATTAAACAGAGGGGGCACTGTTCAAAGTTTTAGAACAGGCATGGTTTACTTCTCCTTGACCACATTCTGTCATGTGCTGGTCTTGCCGCTCACTTATAATATCTTACGTGCTTCAACATCAACATAACTAGATGAGAACGACTTCTTACATTTTTAGCCACGAAAAGCAAAGGGCCTTTCCAAAAATCACATACCTATTCAAAATACAATGCATATTTTACGTTCTTGATTGCCATATCTGAATTTTTATTTGTATGAATGCCAACAGTTTACTTGGCAGTCTAAAGTTGACTATCAATGATGTGGTTTAATTACAGAAACCTGTTTTGAAAAATACCTGAGAAATGGGGAATATATATCCTTGCGAGTTGTTGCACACTAACCGGGCGTCTGTTTTCAGTCAATATTCAGCAAGAAAAAAAACTAACGGCGTCCGTTTTAAAAACAAATCTGGTTAACAATGGCATTTACAGCGGTCTTCTGGCGACCTCATCGTGAACAAAACTAATCACGCAGTGTCGAGGTGCACGCGCCTTATACGTGATGAGCGGCGCGGTGACAGGAGCAGACGACGCAACCACTCACCTCGTGGGCGGATTTTGTGGGTGTTTTTATGTTGATTATTTTTTTCGTGGAGATAAAACGGACTGATTGACAGTACACAATAGGTGATAATTAAGTGCATTATTATACGTGTAATTATGTGATTGCAAGAGGTCCTCGCATGATATATAGAACTCTAGACCTAAGGATAAATTGCTAATAAAGACTTCTCACGTCACAATAAACACACACTAATATATATATAAAAAACTTTCTCTCTCACAAATTTGTCTGTCAAGCATATTTCTAACTCTATAGACATACCTGAAGACAGCCTTCAACAGCCCCACACTTCCAGTTGACGACATCAAGTGACCCAGGCGGTACTAGAACTCACGACCCCAAGGTTACGATACTAGAATGATCACATCACCCCAAGTAGGAGCTACGGATCGTTCACAAATGACGTCATCTCATTTTTGGCTTTTTACCCCCTCCCTCACCCTTTATCACCTTTCGTCATCTTTGCATCACCCCCCCCGGTAAGTGATGTCATCGTTTCCTCACACACACACCCCTTCTGGCAATATGGTTTTGAGATGACATTTAACATTGATTTACCCGTGCCGTTATATAAATACATTTGAAAATATATGTCCATATTTTAAACATAATTTTACAAATGTATTTAGGACATAAAACAAACATGGCAATGTGATTTCAATTTAATTTTTCATGTCAAACAATATGTTCAAACACTGTTAAATAAGTACAACGTTTTTTTTCTTCAATAGGTGACATCACCCAAGTGCAATACTCCCCCCCCCCCCCCCCCCCGACTCTGTCAACTTTCTTCATATTTTGCTGCACCCCCCCCGGTTGCCGGGTGACGTCATTAATTTTGTGAACGATCCCTTCTTACACTAATTGCTTGACTATTACCTACAGAATAAGGTGTGATTTCTAACCATAAAAGCACTAATGTGAGAGAAAATAGAAATTTAGCAAAAGCTAAAAATAACTTGTTATGTCCAAGTAGCACATAATTAGATTAGTTTGCCAGTGACACAGTTGGTCGTTACCAGCTCAGAGTTTGTTACCCTACATCCATTTGTATACTACCCCCTCATACCGGTAACATAGGGGTATGTAAATGAGTGGACGTGACTTCTGTCACATTGTCCTAAACTTCATTGTGAGCTTATAATGAAATTCTTGATCATTAACGTACACATCAAGACCATTGTTTCCATGTGTTCAATTTAAGCTTTTGTTTACGCGTCTTCTTGTGCGTAAATAAGACTCAATGCTTGCTCTTACTTGTGATAAGCTTGTTAATAAGGGGTATTAGCTTTGCACATTGTAATAGAATACATATGCGTGTGGTGGTGGGGGGGGGCTGATGTTTGAAAGTGACTGGTAATGGTTTAGTCCCATAGAGCCAGATTCATTACCCAACCCAAATTTCCATATTTCCCATGTACAAATAAAATACAATAACGTATCGGTACATCATCGGTCACGGCTTTATCATGCACACTGCCTTCTTCACAGTCCATGTTCACACAGCTACGGCTAAGCGGGAAGAAATGAAAATCACTGATTACTGTTTGTCTAAAATATTCCCAGAGTGCATTTGTCTGTAGCCACCTACTGGCCCATTATAGTACTACGACAGTCGTTATCGTGTGTCGCTGTGAGATACGACGATGGTATCGGCATAGATCTACCTTTTTTCGATTGCACACACATCTCAAAGGCATATTCAATAAGCGGAATCGTCAATATTTGAAAGAATATTATCTTGAACAATCGACATCACGCCTCCGGTCATTCCCACACGCACGTTCCTATGAACTACTGTGTCATTTCCAAGTGACTCTTACGCAGTAATGACCTCTACGAGAAAGACATTCTGCCCTACATTAAGTGACGTTTTCCAATAGGCCATTCTGTGGGTGTCAGAAGTGGTTAGTGTCGAGTCTCCAACTTGGCGGTGGAGCGTCAGCATGGGGATTCACATGGTTTTAAGCTTATCTGTAGATTAACGTTGTATATCCAATGTTGCAGACTTTTTTAATTGCTACAGTGTGTTGTAGGCGGTGTTATATTATACAGACATACACCCGGTACAAACGAAGCTAATATGAATGTAGAAAACAAAACGCCCACGTCTGTTTTTATTATGCTTGTGGACTCATTATAGGCTATTATACGAGTTCGGGTGAGAGATCTCCCACACCAACCCTTTCTCTCATGGTTATTTAACAGAAACAAACTATAAAAATGAGTCTAATTATAAAGCTTCCTTTCTTGCACTTCATTTCTTCTCATGTCTCCAATGCCGTGTACGTGATAACGTTATTCCATCAACAACACTGTCCATGGGCGGATTGTAGAAAACAATCTCACTGTCAAAATTAGGCATAAAACTAACGTCATCAACACTGTATGCGCAAATGCACTTACGATTCCCTAAGAAACCCGTCGACTACTTTACTTGCAATTCCGGACCACGCGGCTATTATTAAACCCCGCACAAGGACGCTCTTCAGCGTAGTCCAGGTCGCCATAATAGGTACCCACACTAGCAGATTTATTAAGACGCTTCCCTCTTTGTAATTTGATATCATTTTCATTAATAGTCAGCCCATCAAATCAAATCATAAACACGCTAGGTATTCCTAAAAAGAAGCCGTGGGACCAGCACTGAAATTGTGGGAGGAAACTGCAGATTAATGCGTGTAGTCATTTGCTGCCTGCTGTAGCTAGCTCTAGCTAGCTAGCTAGCTAGCTAGCTATGCACCATTTTAAGACCCGTAAGTTCATGTATTCAAATAATTCAGCCTTCTGCGGTACTGACGGTGTGCAACCAAATTATCAGCGGTCGATCTGGCATTTTATCCACCTACAGCACTGGTCACAACCGACCGTGCACACTATTACTGTGACAATATTGTGTTCTGCATGCTGCCAATATAGTGCCCACATTACACGCAAGTTGCCCTTTGAGCGCCCACCTTGCATCATAGAAACAGGAAGAGTTGAGGCAGTGTCTGTTGATCATGTCCTTGACCCTCCCTCTACAGCGGGTCTGGATGCACAACATCGCAAGGCAAACGTGGCTCTGTGCAGGAATTGTTACGTTTTTACAAACTTTCAGACGAAGGAGCACGCACGGCCGGTTGTGACCAGTGCTCAATGGTGGACAATGACCAGTACTTGCAATGCACAATGGTAAGATTTATTGGTGTATGATACGTGCAAGAAAAAGTGATGACAACAGTTACTTGCCTTGCGCCATCAGTCCGTGCGCTTAACAACGTCACAAAATTCCTATACGGGGATGTTTGTCGCCGTCGCAAATGTCGTGATCTCGCAGAGAACGTACATGCATACCTCCCGAGGGAGGCTTTTTACCAAGCCTCTACTATTGTTGAAAGTGATAGTCTATTGATAGGGTCAACATGCTAAATTTGGAATTGCCCTGTGGATACATTTGCGTGTACATGTACCTTGCATTGGTTTTATACAGACGGTGCCCTTGTGATATCTATGATCGGTCGCCATCTGATTCTCTTCCATATAATAGACTGCCGCTTAGGCTAATTCTATAACAAATCTCTCCTGGTGAATTGTATCTATTATTCTACCAATTAGTATTTATTATTTTGAATATTTGATAATACTTACCCTTGATGGCGACTGTGTTTGTTCTAGTTTGACACATGGTCTTATTACTTGCCACATTATGATGGATAATGATACATTTCGAAACCTCTCATTAATTGGAATACTTCCGAATTGACAATTCGTACTTGTGACTATTTGATACCACCTGACATGTAGAAAATACATCTCATAAAAAATTACATGCAGGGTACATAAAAGAAGGGTATAATATATATCTACCAATCTTATTAATTTGGTACTCTTAACCGGTTATTATGAATATGTGTTATGAAACTGTCTACGATATTAAAAGAACCTTATGGGCATGGCCATTTTGTCAGTCAGTGCGCATGCGCACCAGCTTCTCGTAGTGCTCCCTTGAGAACCGACTTCACAAGTCGTGCGTACGAGATTAGATGGTTTTGAAAGATTTTCACCACTCATGAAGTCGTACTTACCTTAAATATGAGCGGTTTCAAATGCACCATTATTATACTTGTGCCAACATTGGGTCATAATGTTTGATAATTACGAGACAGAGCGTAAGAAGTTCGGTTTGGGACTTAACTGTGTGAAACAAAGTGTCTTGTATAGCAGAGCGAAGCGCGGGGACAGCGACCTTTCAGCCAAAGGAGCATGCACGGCCGGTTGTGACCAGGCCTCAATGGCGGACAATGACCAGTACTTGCAATGCACACGGGTAAGATTTATTGGTGTATGATATGTGCAAGAAAGGTGATGACAACTGTTACTTGCCTTGCCCCATCAGTACGTGTGTTTAACCAGGTCACACAATTCCTACGGGGATGTCGGCAAAGCAAATGTCGTGATTTCACGGAGAACGTACATGTATACGTCCCTAGGGAGGCTTCTTACCAAGCCTCTACTAATGTTGAAAGTGATAGTCTATTGATAGGGTCAATATGCTAAATTTGGAATTGCCCTGTGGATACATTTGCGTGTACATGTACCTTGCATTGGTTATATACAGACGGTGCCCTTGTGATATCTATGATCGGTCGCCATAAGATTCTCTTCCATATAATAGACTGCCGCTCCGGGCTCTATAACAAATCTCTCCCGGTGAATTGTATTTATTATTTATTATTCTATCTACTAGTATTCATTATTTTGAATATTTGTTAATACCTGCGCTTGGTGGCTGCTGCGTTTGGTTTAGTATCACACGGTAGTTACTTGCCACAATGTCATTATAGGCTGCAGGCGAAAGTTGTCAACAAAAAACGGATCCACGGGGATGTTGGGGATGTTGGTGGTAGGCATGGGCCTCAGAATCATGGGATTTGGGGAGGGGGTATTTAATGGTATACTACTATGATTTACAAACACTGTACAATATAGTATACTGTATATATGACATAAGTCATATATATACTGTGTACTGTATGGTGTAGTGTTTGTAAACCATAGTAGTAGACCAACCCCTCCCATGATGCGGAGGCCCATGGTGTTAGGTGTGGCAGCCCTGGGAAAATAGCTTTTGATGCCGTTTCCACCCCTTTCAAAAACTGGATCCAACCTTGAGTAATGTTTTATTCAATATATACTCAATGCTATGCGGCACAACAAAGAAGTTTCTTTCTCACAATTGAATGAAATAGAAACTGAATTACATGCTTAATGATGTGTATAGATTTTGAATATAAAATTTATTTTATTGGACACCGTTTAAAAGGAAATTAATAAACAATTAACAATTGGTGCAAAATAAATAAACAAATATGCAAAAACTACTCTTAATTTTAAATAAGAAAATGAAATGTGTTCAATAAGATGATTTATGATGTAAAATGCAAACAGATGTTCTGATGTTGAGCATGCCCAGGATTAAAAATGAACTTATTCATATCAAAATCAAATTATTCATTACAATGTAAACCTTTTTCATTCATTTCATCATTATATAGACCTAAGTAAATATTTCAATGACACAAATGTCTACACTCTGACCAGGTCTACATAAATGGTTTTACTTGTGTAAAAGATCTGTTTTTCCCACGGCCCAACTTAACAATAGTCTAAAAATCTGTAAAATTGTTGAAGGTTTTGTTATTTGTGATTTTTGGTAGCAAAGGTGCAAATAAATTTTTCCAAAATATATAATCTAACAAATACACAAACAAAAGTTTGAAACTTATTAATGTAACAACAAATTTCTCATAAGAAATATATGGTCCTTGTTATATATCTTATATATCATAAAATATACATATAACTTAACAATTCAACGTGAATTCGATGTTTCCTTCAGAATACCAAACACATTGTAATTGTCTTAGTTTAATGAACTAAAGTGTTTTGGCATTCCAGTACACCATTCTTTCATATTCTTTCCCCAATCTCCAAACTATAAATGCCATCTTATGATAAAACCGTTGTCCTGAAATTGGAAAAGATAACATTAGTACACATGTGGAACCCAACCAATCATAGCAAACTACTACCAAATATAAAGATAAAGACTGGTTCACATATATTTCATATTTAGAAATAAAAAATAATGAACAAAGTCAATGTATCTGCTTATCAAACCGCAGTGTAACATATAAATCTATATTTTTAATTATCTCTAACTACCATATTAATAAGAGTGGCTGGGTAGTGTTTGTGGGATGACCCCGGTCTCTATCATAATGACCAGCACCACGAATCCGATGTAAAATACAACCAGACATGTCCCGTAGAACTGAAAAATAATGATGGAAATAATAAAAGCAATGTTTTTAGAAACAAGGATATAATATTCACCATGACCCAACCCCCATTTTCATAGCTAAGAGATGCTTTTTAATATTGATCCCACCAATGTGCATAAAAAAAATCGAACTAAACTAGAAATAATTCTTCATCATGGTTTTTGTCTTCACTAAAGAAAAATGCAAACAAATAATGTCTTTACACACAGTTATTGACCAAGATAACAGCTCTACACAAGCACAACATATGCATGTACATACCACTACATATAAAGTTCCCTATACTACTGGAATGGCTACTTACTCTGTTGGCTCTAAACTTGGTGAACAGCAGAGTGATGAGTGAGAATATCATGGAGATGATGACGGTCATGTTACCCAACAGCAACATGGTGTCCAGGTTGATCTGAAGTTTGATAGCTTCTTTAATAAGCGCAGTGATTATTTACATACATAAATACATTTGTTCAACTTATGCCAAATAGCAGGAAGTCTCGTGTTAAAATATATCATTAACACTTCAAATCAACTTGCTCACCTTCATGTCAGATGTGCCATCCGCCAACATTCTGGCAATGAATGGGAGACCAGTTCCCAAACACAAGTCTAATATCAGTTAAAGCAAAACTATATTAGTCACTAGTGTCTCAATATTAGAATTCATAGACTGTAACAGTGTATTCCATACAACACTTGTAACAATAATTATTTCTTTAAAAATATAGAGCATGGAAGGATACGGAAAATGGGAGCTCCAAAGCACGCAGAGAAGGCCATTCTGGGGAAGCCCTGCTTGGCCATCACCATGTCAGCAACAAAATCTGAAGTACAATTTATTTCATCACTAAACATTTACATTATACATCCAGACATGTTCATTCAATATGTATAAAAACACGAGTTTGTATTAATTAAAAAGGAATTTTATATACACATATTAGAGCTAGCACAATACCTCCAACACTGTTTCCCCAGGCGAGTAATGTGAGACCAAGGATACCATTACTGAGTTGCAATACCACACCAAATGCCTGGAAACCAACTATAGCCTTAGTACTGTTTGGCATGGCAGTGCAATGTACTATCTTTTCATATGCAGAACTCTATATGTTAAACACTCTGCTCTTTCAGTTATAGTAATAAACAAATCGTCACAAGCAAATATTGCTTCAACATTGAGGAATCTAAATTTGCACATATTTATGTACACATATACATGTATCATTCTTGATGATATTATGTGAACATTCACTTCTGCTTCACTTACTGTCAGAAGGTTGACAATCTCAGTTGCAATGGCATAAATCCAGATCATGGCTACCACAAATGCAAAATAGCCAAAAGCCTGGAAATATACACAATCAAACAATTAAGCGGAGTCTTATGAATAATGACAAATGTCGTTTTGCATAGGTTGTTGCATAGCTTGTATTACAGCCGCACATTTTAGTGAGTTATAATCATACCTCATGATACTTTGGTATTTTGTAGTCCTCGGTTGTGAAAAAAACTACAAGAGCAAAAACGGCTCCCACACAGAGGAGAGGCAACCACAGGCCGATGTTGCTGTCACCCAGGGGGTTACGCCCATCTGCAGAAAAAAAACAGCTTATGCAGAACTATGATTGATGGCAATTGATGGACTTGGTAAGAGGCCAAGAAGGTGTATGATTATTTCTATTTCTTACTTGTTATGCATAGTAAATTGAATTATATTGGTACAATACTTGTAAAACTTTAATTTCAACAGAGATTGCCATAATGATCCATAATGGTAACGACATTATTCAGAGAAGGTTTTAGCTTCCAACCATGAGTAGCGCATGCGTTAACTTTGTGAATCAAACTGCTTAGTCTTCCAGGTAAAACATATCTTCTGTGGTTGATTAGTGCCTGGTTTTAGTTATATTGATCAACTACTCAATATTACACGCATGTATATTGTTTCATGGTACATCACTTCAAGAACACAGTGATAGGAACTTAGTCAGCTTACTTCCAATGAGAAATGCGCACCACATGGGAGCGACGAGACACTGGAAGCATTGCAAGTAGCGGTTCCAGTTGTGAGTGGGCTGGATTTCATAGTTGACGCATGGCACAGTGAGAGTGAGGAAGAACATGATGGGAGACTGAAACATATCGCGTCAAATTAACTAGGGTAAACATCAGATCTCACATCATATAGTTGACAAAAACCTTTTGGAAAGAAGACTTCATGAATATGTGCATATTTAACTTTGTTGACATGTATGTGCGTGTAATTGTTATATTATCTACATGAAGTAGAAATCAATCAATCAATCAATCAATCAGTCAATCAATCAATCAATCAAAGACTTAATTAATTGGGACATGCCCTAATTATTTCTCAAGTTAAGAGGGTGGGCTGGCTGCTCAATCTACCCCTTGACCGTCCATTCTACCTCCTTGTTTTCCTATCATTTGGGTCTATCTGACCCATATCCGGAACTGCACAACTGTGTCCCAGGTCTGCCTTTGATAGAAATTGATAATGTGTTTTTTTTTAATTTTGTAGTAGTGTGAAGCTTACTTTGAAGATTTCATAGGCCTTCAGGTACCACGGCATGTTGGGCCACTCGTCCATGTTGATAGGGTTAATACCCATCAGGAACTGTTTCCACGCCGGTAACTTCACAAACTCATACTCTGACACCTCCGCTTCCAAATCTGAAAATGAAAGTCATTATCATTTTAGATCATTTATTCCTTGACCACATGGGCTTACATGGTGTCGGCTGTTTGCTAATACCAAGTATTACAATTCTCATTCGAACATCTATAAACACATTTTTTTACTTATTCGAATAGTTACTGTTAGACTATGTTTTGCATTCTTTTACTCGTGTATATTTAGTACTCAGTAGCCCTTACTTATGCACTTGTACATGCAACATGCTCATTAGCTTAATTTTTCGCGAATTGACAACAGTCCAAAGAAACCAAATACCTCCACCAGTTAGCGTGCCCTTCCTGAAATCACCTTGACTTCTCTCGGCATCAATTTCTTCATTAATTTTCTTAGCAAGCGCTGCAAATTTATACAAAGCCATTAATTTAAGAGATCATTATATATCATTTATCAGCTTTGTAATTATCACCCTTTTACTGTCATACTACTAGGTCTATGTGTCAAGTAATGTATAATACTATACCCACGTGCCTCTACTCTATAGATATTCTAAATAACAACAACAAAACACACACACACACACACACACACACACACACACACACACACACACACACACACACACACACACACACACACACACAATGGCAAGAATCAGTATCATCAAATCAATACCTCTCATATCTCCATTCTGTTGATCTGCGTCTGTCTTAACGTCACCATTGGCCTTTGCCTCATCATTGTCGAAGCCAGCATTGTCATACACATTACCATTAACCGGCTTCGCTGTGTAGGCATCGAGACTGTAGCCCGATGGCGAAGTTGGAAATTCTTCAACCTTGAAGCCAACCATGCTGGTTCCTGGAAAAATATTCCATTTTAGTTGACAATGGGTCACAAGTCAGAGTAAATAATGAAGCAATCTCCGTAGTATATACTTGATAATAATACATGTGTCCGAATATGTGGCTTTTTAGGATCAATTCAAAAGTCAGCATAATACTTGAGATTTGACAAATTTCACCAATTCTCATTGTGGATTTTTCTTTATCATAAGCTATACTCATTCAGTAAGATATCTCCCAATATCATGAATTGTTCTCATTCGTTGCTTTATAAATCCAACAAAACGCCAAAACTGAACAGGATGACGCAAATAGAAAATGGCATAGTGTGGAAGACAGACAAACCCAGAAAACAATCACAATACGAGAGACAACAATGCCATGAACCGAGATAGAGAAGCAGTTTATTTTACTATGCATTTTATGAGAAATAAATTGATACAATACAATCTATTGCATCATTATGAAACCCCTATCCCCAACCCCAACCCCGAAACCGATGGCCCACTTCCTGGCCGCATATGCTGTCTTCCTGTGTGTGTGACATCATCATTATAGATTCTGATGAGAAATGACTGGCTGGTCATTGGAAAATATTTAGCCACTAGGTTGTGCAAAAATGGATTTACACCACAATTGATACTTGATAGTATAATTATTGATATCCAACGAATCTATTCCAATCTGTAAAATATATAGTTTTGTATACTGTCACACCTTCGAGCCCCGGCGTTGGAGAGGCGACATGGATGGCTCCCTTGCCGGCGCCCTGGGGGATGTCTGCCTGCATGCGCTTGTTGATCGAGCCCGAGAAGATCACCACCAGCACGTACACCACGTAGATGAACACGAACACTGAAACGGTGATTTCATGAGGGTAATACATGTGGTTATGTTCCATTTTAAAGCATATATCGGGTTATTTGAATACACGTGCAAACTTCTAAATATTCTCAAGCCACAAAACACGGTGGAAATTACAGGTCTCTTGATAATGAAATAAAGACTTATTGCATTAGAAATTACTGTTGATTTCATAACTAACCAACTATTAACGAATGTATGTCTATTTCTAATTCTCTAGTTAGGTGTCGTATAAGACCCAATTGTATGTTGTTCTCACTCACAGAAGGCATCGTAGAGGTAGATCCTCTCTCTCCAAATGATGAAGAACATGTAGTAGGAGCCCAACAAGTAGAAGATGTCATCACGGAGGAACGGCCGCTCTGTCACCTTGAATGGCTTCACTATGGCCACGGTACCCACAATGATGGTTGTTACAAAGATACCAGCACCTGAATGTGTATGCCACACATATTTATTGTAATGTGCTAAAACTATAATGGCTCGTGTTTCATTCATAAAAAGTGGCAATTACTGTATTTAATTTGAGACAGGGACACATTATGTATACTATTTTAAAATCCATTTACGTAACTAGATATATACGAATTACATTTTTGTAAATCCGCTTGTTCTAAGTCACAATACCATAGTAGTAAATGAGACAACAAATGAGATTGTTTTTAACATATTATAACTATACAGCGGACAAAACTAAGTAACTTCTTCCTAAGAAACATCGCAAAACCCTCCACTGTAACGCTGTTAGTACATGCACGTCCGACCCCGCGGCCACGGGGCACTCACCAAAGAGCCCGCCGATGGCGAGGCCGGCGTCTCCAGCCTTCATGGCGAGGAAGGCGGCGATGGCGGAGAACAGATCGGGGGCGCCGTTGCCGAACGCCAGGAATGTCACACCATACGCCAGGTTAAGGAAACAACGGGGTGTCGGGCTCGTGTTTTACACAATACAGTAGAACCACTCTATTAGGACCGACTTTGGGAGCAGTGTTAGGTGGTATCAATAAAAAGGTTGTCTCTCTATATATATAGAGGTTCATTTTGGAAGCTTTATGAAGACAGTGGTTTTATTGTAGAGGCGGTCTCAATAGAGAGGTGGTCTTAATTGGAGGTTCTACTGTACTCCCATGATATGAGCAACTTTAAGGACTATGGTTACAAATACGCGTGATATTAAAAGACTTGTAACCTAAATTTGCTTGTCTGTATGTTTGTTTTGGCTGTCATTTTGCTTCGACTATCTAAAAGGATATTGCCACGTTGGGACTGAGATCCAGCGTCTTGACGATCACCACCAAAGCCGTGCAGAAACTAGAGGCAAAAGGAGTGATTAAAATACAAATAGTCGCGTAACTTTGACTCATTGGTGGAAACAGGACATAATTCTGTGGTACTTACAAGTCATCAGCGCACACAGCCAGGGACACGAAGAGGAACACCCACCACACCAACTGCAAACACAAGTGGCAGTATGTTATTTATTGTGTGATGCATTTCAATAAGGATTTGTACAGAGTCTCTCAGTAATATTAGCAATAGAGAAGTTATTGCCATGTAGTACTTTTACGAGATAGACAGTTAAAACAATATTCTGTAAAACATCTCTATCAGGACCGACCACATTTGGGACTCGTGTTAGGTGCTCACAATAGAGTGGTGGTCTTAATAAGGAGGTTCATTTGGGTAGCTTTACGAACGTTTGAGACCGTGAAAAGTGGTCCTTTTATAGGGGTGGTCTCAATAGAGAGGTTCTACTGTATATTCATTACATGACGGTGTTTCTTCAGATAAAATAACACAGCGTATGAGTAAAATTTGCGAGGCCAACGGATTTGCAGTGGGATGTGCAATAATGTTCACTCACTAGAATCGTCATGGAGATGCCGATCTGGTCCTGGAACGTGCAGTACACGAACTGGTTGTAGTTGACGAAACCTTCGAGGATTGCGCAGTAAGAAGATGTCTTTGTAAATTGGCACTTCAAGTCAGAAGTATTGAAGAACCTGATGTTCTGACACTGCAAGTATGTAAAACAAAATGGGGTTATTTATCACATTGCAAATTTATATCAGTGTATACTAAGGTGGCAGTCATTAGCAGAGGTGTTCCTCAAGTGTTGTACTCAAAGGTACGGTACTTGAGAGTGGGGCGATTTATGTACTTTGACTTCCACACAATACAAATGAAAATTATCAAAGAACTTGTGCTTGCATTCATCTACTACTCATATACACGTTCAGTGTACATACTAGTGACTGGCGGCGCGAACTTTGTTGTTACTGAATTTCATATATCCTTGCCCTTTTTTCACCAAAATATTTCATTTTCACGGGAATTGGACTGATCCTCTCTCTGTCGAAATCAATGAAACCCGCTTGATTTCTGATCAAACACAAATATAAGAAATTGGGGTAAAATCGAAAATGTCTAAATTAATATTAGCGACATTCGCAGAAGTTCGTCAAACAACCGATCTTGTAGTCTGCACGATATGATTAAACACCCCATTAAAGCATCGTTGCTTCGATACATGAGCCGAGCTAATGTAAACTTTTAAATTGCTGGAGTGTGCGCAACGCGGCTATATGGGTGGTGTGACCTAATCTTAAACAGTAACACTTTTCTTGAGCACAAGTGATAAGATGACTAAGATGTGCACGGTATGCTTAAACATAGATGGCTCGCATTAGAAGTGCCTCTTATGTGAAGATCTATTTGATCGCTTTACGGCAAACTTTGACTACGTGTCTGCCTCAGAGGATACTGATACATCGTAGGGACAAAGGCGCCCCTTGTATCATTATCAGAGTTTTGAAAAAGTAAACTGGACATTTTTACTACACCTCTAAGAAATTCTTTGTTTGGTATCAAAGGAGATTTGTTAGACTTTAGTTCAAGAGTTAACATAATTAATATCAGCCGACGCGAAAGTAAATATATAATATCTTCTTTTCGAGGTCATCCATCTTACTAAAAGCTTGTCAAGCACACTTAGGTACATAAATAGTGCTCCAATTTTTACCTATGATATTTATTATATCACTACCCATAGAAAGGGTTCGACGAGTGCCTGATTCTGTGATGTAGGACTCTGTTTTTATTTTGTTTTAAATTATGAATAAGAGGACAGTATTCCCTTCCCATATAGCTGTTGTATATGTGTTGTGCTGTGCACTGCAGATGAGCATAAGGGATCGTTCACAAATGACGTCACCTCATTTTTTGCCTTCCCCTTCCTCTTTGGGCCCCGTGTCACCTTTCGTCATCTGTGCAGCACCCCCTCCCTGACGTCATCGTTGCCCCAACCCCCTTTGTCACCTTTCGTCATCTTTGCAGGCCCCTCACCCTCCTGGTAAGTTGACTTCGAGATTGCCTCCCCCCCCCCACCCCCACACACACACACTCCCGTGACATGGTTTCGCGATGACATTCTGCTCAAGTAACATTGATTTAACTGTGCTGTTGTATAGATACATTTGAATATATATGTCCATAATTTAGACATAATTTTACAAATGTATTTTGGATGCAAAACAAACATAGCAATGTGATTTCAACTCGTAGATATATCAGAATTCACATAACACGTCAGAAGATAAGTTCAAATATTATTGAATAACTACATTTTATTTTCAAGTGCTACCCCCACCCCACCACCCTGTAGACTTTCATCATTTTTTCATTTTTTTCACTACACCCAACGCCGGGTGACGTCATTTGTAAACGATCCCTAATACGCAACATGGGGAAGGATCCACATTCTTCATCACCCAATGTTTACAAAAGAAAAATAATTAACACACTTAGAGGTGTCTCATATACTTAAAAATGTTTTCAAACAAAGTGTACATGGCGTGCATGACTCCACCAAGGATTCTACATCAATTCATGTACACTGTTTGACTCCACTACGGTCTAATTGTAATCAACCGCGCGTGGAAAACGTACGCTCTAGATGGTGATACACCTTTCTCTATTATATTATTGGTTGATAAACGCTAAAACTCGATTTTTTAAAATGGGGGTTTCGGTCAAGTTTCTCTTCAACTTTTCTTTCTTTATTTTTCTTTTTGTGTGTGTGTGGGGGGGGGGGGGATCTCCTTTAGATCCCAGCATTCTTACTAAAAAGTAAGTTCATTTTTTACAAATAATTCTGCAAACATGAAATATTAGGAGGTGCAATCATGCTCTACGTGCCTGTTTTCTACCCTGCTTCTAGAGAATCATAAACGACTTTATAAGTCAGTACACATGATATAGCTGATGGCATGGACCAAACTCTATATGATGACACTTTTCACACTGAAAATTTTGCTATTTATTTCATGTTCATGGACATGATGGAAACTGCCCGCAGTGAGAGAAACGGGGTTTGGAATTGTGAGCATTTATTGTATTGTAAACGTTTATTTCCCATTAGTAGAATGCATAGTAAGATATCCCAGTAGAGTGTTTGATATAGGTTGTTTTAAACATATGCACAAGCCGTTCCACATACGGTCACCTGATTACAAAATCACACTTATCAAAGAACACAGAAACAACAGAGGCCTTAATTCATTGCAAGCATTCTATTTTTGATGAACTATGTGATAATTGTGATAATCTACAGACACGTTAATATTCTTAAAAGAATGTTATGTGCTAGATCTAGTACTGCGAGTTTGAGGGATAGTCCGTGCGTAGATCATATTCCATGCATCCCTGTTCTCTGTAATATACACGACATGGAAAAGTTATTGAAATGCTAGTAGCAACCTGGCTATGTCCTGTTAGGTAAAAAAAATGTAGCGGTTTTGGGTTAGACCCCCAGCAATATTGACACAAGAAGCTAAAGAAGTTGTGGTCGCTGTGATTACTGGATCTACACGTGCATTGTAGTGACAGCTTTGTGATGATACTATGGCTAGAACTATTTACATATCCTATACTACTAGTTAAAAACCGTGTGATAAGACAGCCAGCTCCGAGAACGAAAAGAAATGAAACTTTTAATATTGGATATCAAGACCTTGGGATCTCAAATACACAAACTATCAGATGTTTTGTTGGTAGCCTGGGTCAGGTGGCCGCATATTTATTTAAACAGCCTCTGGTAGGCGTATGTCATCCACGTGTGGTCTCATGATTTATCTTGTTCAAAACATATAAAGAGAGAAAAACAAATTCTGAAACTGGGTAGGGCGCAAGGTCACTTTACATAACTATATCTTGTATCATAGATTGTAAACATATGATTGTATTGTTATTACTGTGCTGGTGTGGTTTGGATATGTCCCCTCAAGATTTACTATATTAACATGTGTTGGGTTCTAAGCAGGATCGCCGTCACTGGAATACAAGAGCACAAATCTGTGTAATAATGACTATGCAAGAAATAATAATTGTTTGGATATTAGCTTTCTCCTCAATTTTAGAATTTTAACCATAGAAATGCCGATATTTCTAGCTTGTCGAACCAATAACTTATTACTAAAAATATATTATCAGCTAGCATTTTACATAAACATTATCCACAGCTGATAAACAGATCAGTCCGGTATTTCATTGGACGGAACCTACATAAAAGCACTTCAAAATCACAATGGACTTCTGTGTGTGTAACATTGCAAACAACGATTGACGTCACGGTGAAAACTTTTAGACACAGCTTGTGTTTTTGCTGCGGTGTGTATAACTTACAAATTGCTACCGTTAATCATCCCACTGATAAGTACTTATTTGCAAAGTGCTTTTGATTCAATTTGATAAATTGATAAATTGCAATTGGTCATTTACTATAGGCCTTAGACCGTACACTATTAATGGAGGCACGATCGTTCGATGGAACATAATGGACTCGATATCTATATTGAGCATCGCCACAGCATATTTGCAATACTGGCATATAATATAATAGGAGACAAACAATTTGCCATAATCTAGATAACTTATAGTTCAATAATACAGAGGCAAACATGTAGCGCAGTCATGTAAATTAATTCCAAACAAAGTGCTGCTTACAATGACATCCCAGCCGCAAGGTGGATCGTCAAACACAATTTCCTCTGTGATTGGACACAAGCAGCCATCATCTACGGTGGGGTCGCACGGACAGATGGGGTCGTACGGCTGGCCGAGCTTGCCACCCTTGCAGTACTCCGGACACGCGCTGGTGACATTTTCAGGACAGTTGTCATCGTCGCCGGATGCCTAAAACAATGCCCAATGTATACCAGATATTAAAATACGTGTATGGTAATTCAGTTACCAAGTGGTCTCTTGCATGCTAATTACATCCACCCATGATATGTCTTCAATACTGCCATTGGCATAGTACTATCTTTTAGTGTTATCACTGGCCAATATTCCCATTATCATTCTAGAAACTTTATAAAGACTACTTTAATACTTTACAACAACTAGTTGTGAGATTTTTTATCTCTATAGTATACTATAACAACATCCGTCTTACTTGCATCAACTTTCTTCCCGCGTGTGTTTTGTCTCCCACGAGACCCTTGGAAAGCGCAGCCTCACGGTGAAGATATCTAATTAGGGAATAGAAAAACCTCAAAATGAGAAGAAATAGTATCTTAGTTAACATGTGCGCTTTGAATGGGAGAAAAAACACAATAACACTCAACGTCACACTTGGATCTTTTCTTCCCAAAGCATATATACATTGTACATGTAATATATGCAAAACTGAAAATTAAATAGATTGAACTAATCGAGCAAATACTTTCAGTATACATCAATATCTACACCTACTGGCAAAGGGTAAAAAAAGACGCATGTGGGTAAAAAAAATGCCTGAATGTTACACATACGTTTTGATTAACCAATGTCAATATGGGTATATATTTCTTGCACACTTAGTATTCTAGTGTTCTTCGCCGTGCAAGGAAGTATTTCTGATATACTCTTAACCTTACAGTACATAAAAAAAACTAAAACCACACAAAAAATTACTTTAATACACTAGACCAACATATCATAGGAATAGTTTTCCTGCTCTAACTGATCCCACTTGCTAAACGTCTGATAACTTAGGACAGATGTTAGAACGTATAACTAGATCAAAAGTGCTTAGAGAGCACAGCGTCGCTAGAGCAACATTGACCCATGGGCAATAAAGATGTTTGCTTTGCAATCAAAACAGGAAAAAGGTCTTACTTGATGCGTGACTCATCCTACATCAATGTTATTGGCATTGGATTGCAGGCGCTCTCTAAACATGGCTAAAGTAAATATCTATTGCCCACGAGTCAACATTAATATGGTAACGGTGTGCTCTCTGAGCACTTTTATTCCAATATAACCATTATGCCAATTAGATGGTCATGCTTCGAACAGTATTGAAACTATGGTGGAAAAATAGAAAGAAAAATAATTAAAATGGCCCTCTGAAAGGTGAACTCTAATTGGCAAAGTGCCAAAATTGAATACTGTTAATATTCAGTAGGCATGTAATCATTGTACAAAGTTTGAATGCTTTCTCACAAGCATCAATAAAACTATTGCAGAAAATGTTGAAAATGGACCCAAAATGGCACTATGGAAAGCACTCTTTAATTGGCAGAGTGCCCAAAATCGAATCACTTTGGTGCTGCGTCATACCAAATAGTTGTTTAAAGTTTGAACGAAATAGGGCGAAGCGTAAAAGCTCTAGCTTGTCCGGAGACAAACATACATACATACATACATACATACATACATACACATACATACATACATACATACATACATACATACATACATACATACATACATACATACATACATACATACATACATACATACATACATACATACATACATACATACATACATACATACATACATACATACATACATACATACATACATACATACATACATACATACATACATACATACATACATACATACATACATACATACATACATACATACATACATACATACATACATACATACATACATACATACATACATACATACATACATACATACATACATACATACATACATACATACATACATACATACATACATACATACATACATACATAGTTACAAACGAACGAAACACAAGGCTTTCGCTTCAGCTGCCGAAGCAACGCAATGAAACCAACGCATACTGAAACTAGTTTACAATGTCCGTTAACGATTCCAGAAAAGGCGTGCTGCTGTTGGTGTAAACACCCTAATTTGCAACCGATTGCATGAAGGTTTGACGGCTGACAGCGGTCTTCAAACTCTGGTGGGGGGTCTTATACCGAGTGGACGACGGGTTCTACTGAGAGGTTGACTCGAGCCCCTCCTTTCCCAGTCCGTGTCAACGTATCCGGGAGTGTGATATATTAAACACGTACAGTACGTGCTCGTTGTATTGACGTGCTTCATTTACGTTAGACATGTAATGCTAGTCTGGGACCTGTGTAAAGCAAACTCCCACGGATATATTGCAAGACCAAGCTGCGCGATTACCAATTTAGTATCGTACTGAATTGTTGTCCCATCACAAAAGACATTAAGTATCTACATGTTCTAGATTTATGCATTGCGTACAGAACCCGGACGAAACTTATTTAACATCAATATCCACGGGGATGCGTTTAAACTGATCACGCAACGTACTATTTGCTTTAGTCTATCGATGCGGTTACACGCGCCATAATACATACTTCAATAATGTATGCCCTTCTACTGCATTTTCGTGCAATTATATTACTATTTGATATGAATGGTGCAAAATGTCATTAGTACCATTGATGATTGCATATTAAACTTCCTAAAAAAGATATCTAATAGAAGTACATTACATTACGGCTTTGATTTTGCTTTTTGAAATCCAGGAGCAGGCAAATCAATCCGACTATACAGGCCATTTCCGCTTGAGAAGGATGAGTTCCCAATAATTGAGTCAGTAAAAGTAAGCTGGATCATTAAAAAAAAACATCTTATATATTAAGAAAAATCCACTGAGAACCATCCGAACAATTCTGAGACTTTCGGATCATAAAGCCACGGTGTAGTGGAAACTAGCACCTGCAAAACAAAACGTGCGCATAGCAAACTTTGAAAACGTACGCGCGGATCAAAACTCACTTAGCGGCGTGGTCGTTGCTGTGGGTGAGCGGGACGCCGCTCTTGTCGCCGTCGCCGCCGCCTATGGCAGGTGCGTGTTTGAGCGTCATCTGGACGCCCATGAGCAGGAGGCCGCACGACACGACGGTGAGCGCCTTGTAGAAGCTATGCTGACGAGGCTTGGGCGCCAGCGCCAGCTCAGTCCTGCTGGTCCCCGGATCTACGGTCTTCATGCTTGACGAGCAGTGAACTACCACAATATTCCAGTGACCTGATCACTGTGCTGATGGCGTGAACAACGGTTTGCTACGGCTAAAATGGTGGCAGACGATGATGATGTTGGATCATCGACTCCGATGGTGCGATTGAGATGATACGGATCAATTATGGTTTTATTTTAGACACGGATTGTTTACCAGCTGACAAGATAAGATGATACAGTGACTTGGCATGATAGCGAGTCAAGAAAGTACCAACAAAGACAGGCTTTTGTTGACAATTAGCAGTTCACAAAGGATCTTTTGTATATATCGTCATTATGATAAAGCCGTCCATATCTGTGACAAAGTCTTCAATGCAGTGATCCTGGACAAAGCTGGCATTGTAATTGTCAAGGATCTTTCTTGTTAAGCAAAGTCACGTGCAAGCTAACTGAGGCTCCAGAAAGTTTCCGTAAGAATTTGAATTATGTATCTCGTCGCAATACAGTTCAATTTGAAATTAAAACATCGATACATGTATGTTTGATACTTGGACGCCGTGCGGACACGGTGGAAAAGTACAAGAAATACTTCCATAATTTCAATCAATTAAACATTTACTTAACGAATGACTTATATATTAATATCACATGAACATGTACTTTATTAAATGTTTGCTTTGTGTTTTCTTCGTATTTGTTTTATTTCATTCTTTTCTCTCTTTTTTTTCGCTCTCACTACCATATGCATTTTAGTAAGATCGTGTTGGTTGAAAAAAATACACTTATAAAAGAAACGTGGCTTTACATAATGGATACTTGCACATTACACAATATAGTCACATAATCATGATAGTAGTATGAATGAATCCATTCATTTGAAATGATAACGCCACATAACTTACATTTGAGTTTGGGTGTCATGATATCGCTTATCTAGCAGAAAGCATTACAAAAGGTTGCATAACCCATAGTGTGAACAAATAATGACCAGTACAGAGTATACGACTGGTTAAATATGTACATGTAGATGTCACAATCGATTATAAAAGACTTGAAAGAGCACGTGCCAATTGACCCCTTAAAACTATAGTCTAAAACTGGGTTTGTCGTGTGGTGACATTGGCGCGATTTTCTACGCTATAGATATCAGTGGCGATGATTGACCAAGGGTTTGTCCAGACAAGTGGTCGTGGCCCGTATGCATGAAACCAGAATTGGGCCTCGAGAATGAGACACATGATCACGAGTTTTGCACCAAATGTCAATGATTTTGTGCATACGAACAACTGTGATGTTCCTGTGAACACAAGAAAGTCAGCAGTGCATATATTTCCCTGTATTTGTACATCCATGCAAGAGAGAAACGTTGGAGGTTGTGGCATGGTTTTTATTGGATTTAAGGGGACTGGAAAGATTATAAAAGATATACAATCAATATTAAATTATAAACAAGAATACTGTATTCAAACTCAAAATAAAGATTACATTTCAAAATTTATTTTTGCCAAAGGATATAAGGGTAAAATGACAATCAAAATGATATTTTAAAAAGCTATCAAACTGAATACTCATTGGTAGATCCAGGATTTATGGGAGGGCCGCATGGCGTCTTTTTCAACCACGTGCAAAATGCATTCAGGCAAAAACCGAGCCAGTCCATAACCTGAGCAAGGTTATGAAAATTTAGACTAGAAGGGGGTGTTAACAACCCTGGATCTTCCAATGATATCACATACTAAAATATATGATTGCATAAAAACAAAGTAAAAAATAAAAACCAAATATTGTTCATCTAGACATGCATACTAAAATATATATGATCGCACAAAACAAAGTAAAAAATAAAACCAAATATTGTTCATCTAGACATGCATGCAATATAATTGAAAGTTTTGATTGTTTCTAAAATATCATCAAATTTCTTACAGGATCTATTCACTGGAAGTAAGAAAATTTTTGTCTGTTGTTTTTTTACATAACATAACAACACTCTACAGACAATTTACACAAGCTCAAGAGACTCATTAGTTGGATGATGAATGGTGTACATCAGCTGGTGTACATTATAAAGTCAAATGAAATTATGTAGATTATGTAAATATAGATTTACTCTAACAAATGCATAATACAGCAAAGGATAAAATCATATTGTTTTACACTCCTCGAAATCAATAAAAACAATTTAATTGTTCTATAAGGTTAGATAATAACATAAGAATATAGTACCAATATTCCATGAGGCTAAAATGGCTAAACGTCTAGGAATATACACAAAATCATTCATATATTTAAAACATAGAAGCACTATTTTCGATATATACAGTCCTATAAGTCCTAAAATGTGAGCATGTAAATCACATTTAATTACTAAACAAATATAATTATGTATGCATAATATCTTCACTAAAATATCCATTCTATAATAAATAGTAAAAGGATGATTAAACAAGTTAAAGTTAGCATTAATATTTTTCTGGAGATTCTAAAAACACATGGAGACATTCCTACGGTACGGTGTGAGAATTTAGGTGCAAGAAAATGGTCTAATTGAAATCCTTAGTTTGTGACCTTACAAGTAGTAAGGTTTGTGTGCCATGGCTGGGTTGGGAAGGGCATGGAGGTTGTTGCCCACAATGTAGGCCAACTTGTGGGCATACTGACACACCATTGGAACTCTAATTGTGCCCTGAAAAATGAAAAAAAAATAACATAAATATGATGAATTCGTCTTATCAATAGCTGTATAATTGCATATTAATATTTCAATGGCTTTCAGTCCATCTTTTTCAAAGAAAAAAAAGCTTTTACATTTTTGTAAGGTTGAAAAATAATAAGTAAAGAAAAATAGTCTCTTAAATGTTGAAGAGGTAAAACAATATGAATAGATTTAAGTACGCACTGGCCAATTATAATAGAGATGAGTGGTCATGTATGTGAACCTCTGATACTGTTGGACGGTCCAACCAATCTCCTCATGGATGATATTGTAGTGAGTTGGAGTGACAGTACCTTGCCTCACAGACTGACTCACAAGGTAAAAATCAAACCTGCAATACATCAATAATTAATTGGTTTTGGTGTTGAAATTAATAGTAAAAATATATTTCATATACTGTCATTTTTCTAGGCCTGAGCAATGAGGGAATGAGAGAAATAAACTGTAAATGCCAGAATTTGTCCTATTTCAGCTATAGCCACATACAACACTTTTATTATAATTCATCAGATATTCTAATCTTGAAGATTACAAATGATAATATAGGTTCATTAAAGCAACAGTGTAAATTTACTGACCAGGTTTTATTGAATATTTTTACATATTACCAGATAATTGTAAATATATACTGGTAACGTTTCATGGATATACGTTTCTTGAATTCAAAATGTCTGACAACATTGAGGAAGTGTTTACCATTTCGGGCGAGTGATTTTTGTGTCCACAACTATTCCTGATTGCGGATTTTCATACTTTTGCTCTTCAGCGTTAAACTTTCCAAATCGTGTATTGATTCGTTTTTTGACAACAATAAATGTCAGTTTCGGGGCCTCATCAGATCTAAAACCCAAACAGTAATAAATAAATAAATACATGGAATATAAAATTCACAATCACATTTAAACACTGTAGTATTGTGTTGGATTCCTTAGCACAATAACATTTCCTTTATATTTTGAATTCTATGCCTGAATTTGTGTGTATACATAGACCTAATCATTACTGCTAATTATTAGTACCACCACTCTCAGTCAAAGTTTTTGCCCGATATTAAAGCCCATGTCAATGAGCTGCTCCTCACCCCTCTTTTGAGGCGGCTTTTGCCAGTGCTTCCCTCATCTCCTTGACCTCTCTTTCCATCACCTCCTCCAGCTGTCCATCGCCAACACCATCTCGATAAAAAACCACGCTGGCAGGCAACTCTTGATTGGCAACATAAAATTGGTGGCACGCCTCTAAAACAAAAAGTAAATGCTTGCTCTTTAGTCTTCTACTTTGGTATAATTCTGATCACTATATGGACTAAAATGTTACACATTTTCCTTAAACTTGTCAGGAAAAATGCCATGGCAGCGCATGAGAATGGGGTTTTACAAAGGGTTCGATGTTCAACATAAGCTACATAGAATCTGTGGGACGGCAACAGTGTGTCTTTCAATGACCCCTCAGATTTTCTAAAAGTTACCATCAAGTGATTACAATTGCATATATTTACGTGATAACTTTGAATCACTTTTACACTTCTTTATTACAATGTTTCACTTACTGTATGTCGATAACACATAAGACTCACCAAGAGTCTGCTCATGCAACTGTTCGGCAATCTCCCCATGTTGACCATGAAATGCTACTTGGGAGAAAGTTCTGGTTAGCCGGTCATTGGTGGTAGAGATGACCGCACCTGCTGACTGCCGCTGGTTCCAACAACCACCTGACACCGTGTCATGGTAGGCATCGTAACTACACCAGAAAATAAAACTTTATCAGTATATTCTGTTTCCAAATTTCTTTATGGCTGCTAGTAAAATAATTTTGTTGATATAATAAAGGTAAGATTTGTTGAACTATCAGACTTTTTAAAAGGTGAAATGAAACAAAAATAGATATCTTTGTATAAGGCACTCCAAGATAATGTTCATAAAACACACCAGCAAACAGCAAGTTACAATTTACTTGTGAACTAATTAAGTGGACAGCTCAGCACACAAACAAATGATGAAATAAAATAACAGCTATATATAGCATGATTTACTCGTATAACTTAAAGAAAATTTCACGGTTCTTACAAATCTAACATATAAAATTATTATTGAATAGTAAATTTTGACAATAGTGAAATAAATAGGTTTTAAAAGAAAAAATTGCTACTAACCCCATGACCATGACGCGATTTCCACGCTTGATAAGCTTTGGCGGCAACTTTATTGCCCATGGCTCACCACCAAGTTTTGACTGAATCTGGTACATCAAGTTTGTTGCAATGGACAAAGCACTGCGATCATTACTGATGGTTGCCAGCTTAATACATTGGCAGTCAACTGAAATATTAATTGTAAATGTTCATGCCTTTAACGGTCATCATGGAATGGTCCTTGTCTTGAAAGGAGTGTTTAAATAAAATATTTACTGTATAAAACATGGAAATACTACTCTTCTTTGTCTTTCATATTATCATGATTATATGCATACACACCTGTGCATACACACGCATATAAATTATTCACCAGTGTATTTATATTTTTTGTATGTTTTATAAGCTAATTAGTGTATGAACCACACCTTTGCATTCTGAGGACCATGATGTCAATTCCTTTAGCTTGATTTGTTCAAATAGAACTTGAAGTGTTTATTGCTTTATAGGTAGTCATAATATAGATATTCAAAGTTCCATTATTTGAGAATATTATATAAACACAAAAAGTATTTAATTATTCTCAATTCTAAGTCTTCAATATTTAATTACCTGAAAACTAGTTTGGTACCAGAGCTAGAATTTCAGAGGTATTTCCAAGAAGACTATATTATAGTTACTGAAGATAGTAAATTTCAACACCATTTTAACGTGTATGTGCCTTTAACAAATGCTTGCTAGTTGATTTAATTTCTTTCAAATTTCTAATATTTATGCTATAAAATGATTACCTGCTAAATCAACGTAACATCTTTTCTTTATCAAGCTATATCTTTTGGGAATCATCAGTAGGAAGAACAACAAGCAAAAATTTCAAATTAGGAAGATGAAGTTTTATATCATCTATTTGTCTGATGAATTCCTCTGGTATTCCACGTGTTATGGTGTATCTGAAATAAGAATTTCAAAACGTAATGTGTAATAAATATAATTATATAATATGTTGTCAGCACCTGCTGATCTCTTAATCCTTAATCCTTGTGTTGTTATGTTTTGATTCATGTTCTGTATTATATTCATGTACATGTATATTGAAAACAGTACTGTTTTGTAATTTGATTTGGTTCATTTTACATTATATTCTGAAGATGACCGCTACAAGGTTGAAAATATTTAATTAAAATATGAATAAAAAAAGATGTTGGTTCTATCATTTATAAAAATATAATTTAATCATATCAAAGCCAATGATCCAGTTGCCTATGGTGTTAATGAAGACAAAAAACTAATTAATCATGAAAATGAATTTGTTTTGATCTGTACCAAATGTTTCCCAATACTTTTTGACTGCCCCATGTTCATGATTGAAAAAAAAAATGAGTGATTCTGTTATTCATGAAGATTCTCATGGCAATTTATTACTTTGCACAATTTTAGTGCAAGTATATGCAAAAAATAAACTAACATAAAACCCCTTTAGTCCTAATTCCATTGATATTTATTACACAAGTTCACAAATATTTTTCATAAAACTTACTCAAGGGGTTTTCCTAATGGTGAACAAAATGGCCGCCCTTCAGAGATCCTCTTGAGAGTGCTGATGAATTTTGTCACAGTAGATTCCTTCCACTTGGGGTAGATGACTGCCCAGGGTGTGAGGTCAGTGACAGTCTGGAACACTTCACTACGACGCAGGTTGTTAGGCCAATTGCTTGTCTCTTTTCTGTCACGGTTTATGTCATAGTTTATCTCCTACAAATTGGTTAAATTCTTAATTGTGTAGGTAAAATGACATGCTTGAATATGCAACAAACGTAACATAACAGTACACCTGATAAGATCTTACCTTTCCATTCTTTCCCACCAGCACCTCATTTGCTTGTTTTCTTCCTTGCACAGTTAAGAATGAATTACTCAAATCCATTCCAAAATTTGTCATTCTATTTTTTGCATCTGTATTTCTGAAAACAGAAAGATATAGTACCCATTTTGATTTGATAAAGATTAAATAGTATTTCTCAGTACATTATTTTAACTCAATAGACATTTAGCCAGTCATAATGTCTTCGAAGGAATCTAGGACGTTGCATTTGAATGTTCAATTATTTTAGGGCACAACCAAGCCACAGTAAAAACAATTTTTGTTAGTACAAATAGTTGCTTCAAATTTGACAAGTTTAAATTCAAAAGAAAACATAATATATATTAAGATATATAAATGCTTACTTGTGAAAGCTCCGCAAAAACTGCTGAAGTCTGGGGAATCGATCAGCAGGATTGATGTGACTACACTGAGTGATTCTGTAGTCTTTTTTCTGTGAAGCCGATGGTGCTGGAGAGGAATAGGAGTGGAATCCTCAGTACTTATACAGCAAATATTCTTATATACAAGCTTAAATGCTACACTTTAAAATTAACTGAACACAGTCTAGGTCAGAAAGAATAATTTATCATTCACAAAGTACATGTACTGTGCCACTTTAGTGTATCGAGTCAAGTAAAGCCTTCACGCTTTATGTCAATTGGGACATTCTGATAGTTTAATTGTCTGCCGAAGTATATAAATATTTATTAAATATCAATCCACACACCAATCTTGCAAAACCCTTAGGTTTTTTTCATATTCAACAAGACACATTTCATACATGTCTAATAAGCTTAAAGGGTTAAGACTTCAAAAAATAACAAGATGTATACTTGCTAAATCTATATTTTTTGAGTATCAAACTGTACCAAGCACTCTGAGACCTAGCATACATGTACATAAAAATGTGATCTCCAATCTGGTACTATCTCACTGAAGCTAACAAATGAGCAGTGTGTACTAGGAGAGTAATTATCATATTAAATTATGAATTCACCAAAATATTCAACAATTTTACTTAAAAATTTCCACTGATCTGATTGTACTACAGCTGCACGTTAGAAATTCAACAGTGGCAATAAAAACCGTAATACCTGTGAGTTTGCACAGTTCCATGGGCAGATGGACAAAACCAGTCATTCCACGGGCCACATCCTTTCTATTGGGCTTCATGATCAGCATGAGTTGTCGAGGGTCTTTGATTTCATATGGATTCTGTCTCCTCTACCGAAAGCAAGCATATTATTAATAAATGTAATGTATAACAATAGTATAGTGTTTTGAAGGATTTATTTTCATCAATGCTATACCATGCATGTTTTACTTAGGCTACCACTTTTATGAATTCTTTATACATAGCGGGGAAAAAACATGACCTAAAACTATCATGACATTGTTACATGTTGCAGGGATCTCTCAGAAAATTTTATTTTTTTGTAGATTTTTCAGGGCAACATTAGCCTCATGAACATTTGCTTCTTTAGAAACAACTTACATTCCTGAAGTAATCAATAAAACTGATGGAAGTACCATCCTTCTGAGTGAAAGTACTACGTGGTGTGGTTTCTTCATCTCCAAAATCCTGTATCACATAGGAATAATTATTCAATCTGAAAAATAAAAATAAATAAATAAGATTAGGTCAGTATTACAAACATTATTAGTCTCTTACAGATATTTATTTGCACAAGAATGTCTCATTCGATTTCATGTCATAGATACATATTTTTGTCCAAGTAAAATAAATCTCTTTTAATGAGTGTTCTTACATGTTTATCACACGTGAGCCAAGGATTTCTCTTTTGAAATTGTCTATAATCGGGCCAATATCCTCTCTATTCCGTCTTCCATTTTCTATACGAATCTGAAGCATGTTTTTTAAGTTAGTTCGATTATTATAATTATGAAAAATTGAACCAATAAAATTATATACAACCATCATCATGTGACCCCCTCTCCCTGTATTGAAAACTCAATACCATGTTCATGAATATTAGGACCCTGTATGTTCTGAGGATTATGTATATTGCACTAATAATATTCTTTGTATGTAATCATAACCCAGTTTATTATCATGCTACCCTTCATAATGAAAACGAAACTGATGAAATTGATTCAACACATATATTTTTTTCAATTATATTCCCATGGATGTCATGTTAATGTGAAAGCAGTTATTCGTAAAGCATTCTACCTGAAGCATATCATAAACTGTGCCACTGGGAAATATTCTGCTGTAAAGATCTATCTCAAGATGCACCCCAGACTCAAACTCCAGCAGGGAGAAGTCATAGCCAGGTATTATATCCACCCTGAAAGCAAGGATTTCTGTTGTAATTGAACGGTCTCAATTTCTTTTTAAATACAATGACATACTGATGTTTATGTTTTTTTATCACAGATATAGTGTTAAGATTTTGCATTCATGCTCTGCAATATTTGAATAGTCTTACTGTAGGCGAGGATCAGTCACTTTATTTTTCATGTCTACCAGCTGTGAGCGGTTACCAACTGATTGGAGACCCAAACATTCATGCATTATGCTGAAATAAGAATTTATGCTTCATAGAATTACAATAATTTATTTAAAGAGGCTCTATTTCATTCAATAATTTTATTTTTATTTGAAATTTAGCATATTCATTGCAAGCTTGGAAGTAACAGACTGCTCTGTTAACATAAAGCAAACAACCATCCTAACTCTCGAGAAATGGTACTTATTTTTAAACATGTTTTCCTTGAGTTTTATAATTCATAAATTATTAATCAATAATTTCATATCTTTAGATCATAAGGAGATAAATCATAGCTGTGACAGTTCTTTACTGATTTCCTTAACTCGCAATCTTGTCAACTGACATTTTATATGTTCTTTGCCTGATTATTTAATTAATACTCAAATTCATTTACTTGGTTACTTGTAATTTCAATATTAATAATTATGCACTCATATAATAATGCACCTACTTATTATATTGGCTATTTGCCATATGCATGACATCAGGACATGTGAAAGGGAGTTCCCTCACTAGCTTGAACTCCATAACGTATGTTTCGTTTTCATATAAAACTGTAAAGCTCGTTGGCTGAAATCATGCAAACACATCATGATATATCGTATAAATCATAGTAGTATACATACCACACACACCCTACCAAGATGCTTGGGCCCACGATATAGTCCATTTATGTTATTACAAAAATATATCTATCAAATTCAATGCATATAACCTTGTTTGATACTCAGCACTCACTGAATTTTCAAACCTGGTCCTCGAGTACAGCATATTCCCCATAAATGTGAATGAACCATCTGGTCCTGAAATGAAAATTGAATAATTAATCTACTGTAAAGATTTCAAATGGATGAGCCACATTCATTAAGAAATTCACAATTCATGATTGGAATTCAAGACAATCATACAATGATTTACTTTATGACGTTAAAGTATATGTATTCCTTAAATGGACTCACATTTTGGATGGGATATTCTTCGACACATTATCTTTTAAATGATTCAAGTTCATGGATTTGGAGTAAAATAAAACACATACAGTGCTTATTCATATCAACAACAAGCAAGTCTTACCAAATTTGTCCTTAATTTTATTAAATATTTTCTTTTTTGTTCTAGTCAGTTCTACCTCTGGCAAAAAATTCACACTATACTGGAAGATGAGCATGCTCCGAAGATCACTAGTCACATCGACATGGTTAGTGAGAAGATCAACCGAACTCTGATTGGGAGCTGAAAATTAGTATTAGTAAAATTATTTGATCTTAGGTTAATTATAAGACTGCTGGTCTTTGGGAAATGAAAATATCTAAAAACTAGATGCTTAAGCAAAAAATTCACCTTTTTTATACTGCTATGGAATTTGATTTACTGAAGAAAAAAAGAAATGAAGCCCTTACCTGATATAACTTTCACATGCTGTGGTTTTGCGGGTATGACTTTGTATGGGGCCAGTTTTTTTTCTCTGTGGGAATATTTTCCTTTTTCTTCATCTCTGCAGCAATTAATGTGCATAATGAAATTACAGATGAAAGTGTGGTCTTCATTTGCATATTATTGATAAAGCATGTACCCTGTATTGTTAAGAAAAAAACAATCAATACATTACCGAACAGACAATTGCTCCATCTTTCCGTCCATCATTGTTAGTTCCCTGTGTCTTACTTCATGGTAATCCACACAGTGACTTCCAGGAACTTGATCTATGAAATCATAATTCAACAATAAGTTATCGCCCTAACAAAATATACATCACTGGTCTTGATCACCATACATATATTTAACAGACTGTGCTGGTTTGTTTGTTTGTTTTTTTAATTCATCAAGTTATACCATCTTCACAGTAGTAATAAATCTTAGATAATTGGACGCACCTGCACATTGTCCTAGATTACCTCTTCCACGTCCCAGAGCATGCATATTCTGTCTACTGTCACCCCTGGATCTACCTCTACCAACGCCTCGAAGGCCACCACCGGGTTGCAAAGCAGTGGGCCTAGGCTCTTTTGGCCGGCACCCCCCAATGGCCACGGCCTGGTGGTGTCCATAATTGTCCGCGGCTTGGTAACTCGCATTGGGGGCTCTGGGCTGTTGGTCTCTCACTCCCGGCTCTACAGTCTCTTCCTCCTGTCGAGGCTGCCCGCGGCCCCTTGCTCTGCCCCGAGCTCTGGCACGACCTCTGCCCGTCATTTTAGTACAAGTACAGTTATATATTTTTCTTTGTTAATATTCTCGTCTTCTTGATGAAAGAGTTATTTAACCGAATACCACAAAAAATATCCTACATTCAGCTTACTATGCAAATCTGTAAGATTTCATTTACCGCATATAGTACAAGAACAGTTATGTCCGTTTCTTTGATTTTCGTTTTCTTTATTCACTTTGATCTTCGTGTAAATCTTCTACATTTCATTTGCGCAACTGCGCAAATCAGAACGAGCCTAAAACAAACAAAAACATGACTCTTTTTAGATCGGCAGCGCGGATTTTCCAGTGACATAATAATTATTCTGAAAGTGAAAATGACTATTGCCCCAGCATCGAAAGAGGTGTTAAATAAAACTTTGGATCCGACATTGCCACGTATCTAGACGGTATATGTCAAAGAATGAATTTAAAGAATGTGGATGTGTATCAGAATGACGCTCGTGTCAATACATATATTGCCATTTTGTCGGAAAAGTACCTGATATAATGAAATTGAACTGATAAAAATAGTCAAGCTCATCCTAATAATGGCAATAACATGCAGACCTACACGAAATGCCAAGGCAGATAATCAAAATAAGTGACATTCATTCCATTGCTTCTGGTTTACAGATCGGTAATCAATCGCCCTGTTCTAATTTGTTTTTCGCTCTCAAACAGAATGCGACCGTGGAAGTTATGCTCGCGTGACTTTGTACTCGATTCACTGACACAAACAGTCCAGTCCTTCTTGATTACGTCCCTAACTTCCATGTCGAGGTCACATAGCTATCATATATTATTTTACACACTTCCACTTCCAGTGGTGGTGGAGGTACAAATTACGCAAGCGTTAGGAGCTACTGACGGATGCTTTTTAAAAGGGACAAAAGGCCACGACAGGTGGCAGCATACACCCCCCCCCCCACACACACACACACACGACTACCCACAACCCACAACCCGCTAGACTAGTGCAGAGTGCAGTAAACATCTTGGCACAATGGCATGTACGTTTTTTTATGAACACAGCACAGCACAGCAATATGTAAAGCAGATGACAATCTGTTAACATGTTTGATAATGAGTCATGTGTTCATTTCTCCTACTGCCTCTTTGTAAGGGATTTGTTTATCTTAATTGCAAAGAGCCTGGCACTTTATGGTCAGTAATTGGTAATGTAATTTCTTATGCTGATAATATGAAAAATAACAGGAAAGGAGATTAGTGACTCTTATCATATTCCTGAAAATAGTGAAATGGTTTTGTCGTGTATCTACAATGAATATGCTATCAACATGCTAATCTGTTTTTAAAATGGGATTCATTGATTATCAGCAAAGAACTAATGATAAAATGTATTTGTAATTGAGGCAATTTATTATTTCTAATTCATTGAAAATGTGAGTTCATTGTGTTGCAGTCATATAAGAAATGAATTATATTTATCCACATTGAAATGCAATAAGGGGGTTTGGGGGAGTGTGCATCATCAAAACATCACAAAACTCTAATGCCTGTATTATATTCGTGCTCTCGCACACTTCCAAAAAATAGACTGTACAGCTTCCCTAAGCAGAAGACGAGGCCACAGTTAAGCATGATAACCAAGAACCAGCCAGAGGTGCGCCATTCCCAACCGAACCAGCCAGGTTACTCCAAATGTGAGGACAGAACACTCAAGATACCCCTCGAAATGACAAGCTTTTGGCGTCTTCTTGAGTATGTAAAACTACCATCGTCTATGTGACATTGTGGGTTATCGTAGCCTTTCTAAAGGCTATGATATTTATAATTTAGTTTAAATATATATATAGTTCCCTTCATATGAAAACAGCCACACTCTGTTCACATGGATGTGCGTATGTTAGACTGACTCTAATAGACTGATGTTTTAATATCATCTCGCTAAGCTGAGACATTTAGACTGCGGCTGTTTCTGAGTGCTATGATCACAGGTTTCAATAATCTTTTTAAATGATATTCTTGGCCTTGACAAAGGCTAGGTTATCGCAGCGAAGAGAGCTCTAGTAGCAAATAAATCACAGCGCGTAATCGGGACATACATTCTGTTCACATCAGCTGCACTAGCAGATCTTTGTGCCACGTGTGCTGGTTGAGTGATTTAGACGGTACCGGTATGCCAAATTGCCAATGGTGGCTCGTTTTAGGTGTAATGGCCTGGCCATACGTGATGTGGAATGTGACCCATCGAATAAATCATGACAAACTACCTGTGGATCTCATTCCCCGAGTTAATGCTGTAAACTTATATACTCTAGCAACAGCGCTAGTTCATCAAGGAAATACATCTATATCCTATATCATATAACTAAACCAATATAAGGGCCACCCAATATTTTTATTGATAAATTATCATAACCTCTTTTGTTAAAGATGTTCTAAAATTATAGAATACGGGAGGTTACATAAAATTGAAAAAGCGTAAAAAGATCAGTTTGACATGTATAAAGATTTTGAAGCAATCTCCTCTAGATGAATATATGAATTTCAATTGCATATAAGTTTTTCAATGATTGCAAGCTTATTCTTCTTAATGATATAGTACACAGATAATTTGAAGATAAAAATTTCCCTTTATAACGCTTCGTATAATAACATTACGAGTCTATTTATAAGGCATAAGTAAGTCCGAAGTAGATTTATCCCTATCCTTATATTTTTAAACCATGTTAAATCGATAGATACGGTTGTTGCATACAAAATAAGGTACACTACTTGTTTTTTTTAAAAAAAAAACATCACTGCCATTGATAGCGAGAAAATCGCATTTTAGTGAAAGCCTAAACTAATGTTTAGCGTCATAAAAATTGTGGAGTAAGACGTTTATTTTAGTAAATATAAATGTCAGAATATAGAAGACAATGCCTACTGAACATATACCAATAAGGGATCATTCACAAATGACGTCATCGCGGTTGAAGTGTCATACTTTGGTCAAACGTAACCCTAAATTCCGAGAAGTGGGTGTTAGTGTGATATCAGTGTTCCCAATTCTATCAGATTCAGCGTCAACTCTATAGTGTGCACAAATATCAATGTACAACTTCCTACCCGCTGGGCCTCAAAAACAACCCCTGCACATTGATAGTTTAGCCCCTATTCCCTCCGACCTTAAGCTTTGTTCTCTTTTGTTGTTAATATTGGACAGCCATCAGCTCAGCATCAGTAGGAGCAGAAACAGATAAGAGCCATCTTGGATTTTTCTCACTCACTGCTCTTATCTGTTTCTGGTAGGAGTAAACCTCCCAAAGTACAACCTCAAAGAACAATCGACAATGCATTAACATAATTATCTAACCATGGCTTTAACAACACTAATGACGTACACAGATAATTACACTTACGCTTGAACTCCACTATATACACAAAATGCATTAATTACGGTGTACATACCAGTAATTTTGCGTTTCCTGTCGCGCAGTAGTCCGGGACCGCCTTGTCGGCGACGTATCCAGGGTCTGTCTGCTCCGAGCCAGCTACTGCCACCGCCAGCAGCGTGACGTCATCGCCCACATAAAACGCAGCAATCATTGCGCATGCGAGCCATCCGTAAATCACGGCAGTAGTGTTTGTTATTTCTGCCGCTCGTGGAGGAACGTATTGTCAAACAGATTGAAGACAGACTGCAATGTATTAGATCAGATTAAAGTTCACTGTGTTAAATATACTGGCCGCAAATATTAGCTAGTATTTCACAATGTTAATTATTTACTAATTACTAACCAAAACTTGAGTTCGCTGGTGTTGCTTTATTACTACTGATTCTTATACATAATGTTCAATGATGAAATCCAATCCAGATATATAAGTATATGTAATAGTTCAATACATTTCTGATTACACAAATCACACACTTAGGTCCACTGACTGTTAATTTTTTACACTGTACCAGCTCCCCTATAGATTCAGGAGTTTTAACTAAAGTTAACACTCGATAGAGCACATCCAGCCTCTAAGTTACCAAGTGACGGCTGCCTGTGCATGGCCACCACCCTAATTTATCCCCGATTAATCAATTTCCAAACGTTGCATTCCACTATCACCATTTATGTTGTAATGGCGTAAATTGCTGTATTTCATCTCCGGTTATTTTTGGCTACTTTTTATTACTTTACTTATATGACCAGTGGTCCACGTTGTTTGGCTGTTACTTAGTATTTGCGCCAAACACAACCGCTTCTCTCATATAATGTGTTGCCGTCTCTTTCTCACGGTAAAGTGTGAATAGATTTAAATTGGTCAAATGGCCAGTTATATGGTCAACAACTGGGTTGTTGAAATCGGCGGCAACACACACACGGCTTTATTGCAAGCCAACCCCGCTTCCATATTGCCAAACGCAAATCATAACTGGTTATATTTTGCGTTGGTTATATTTTGCGGTCTAACGCTGTGTAGCACACATTTAACACAAATAGAACAACCAGCATGACTCACTCACTGCTAACTATCAAACCACGCACCAGCCTAATTCCATGGACGCAAGTTTTGTAGTCCACAACACGCATTTGTACATTCACACCTCATAAACAGATATGATAAAGATTAAACCCCACAATGAATTTGGTTGGGACTGTTTCCATAAGCATATAAAGAACAAATGCAACAATCAAACAATATCTGAAATCACAAACTACACACTACAATTAGCACCTCATAAAGATTAGTTTCTCACAATGAACATGCGCTGGTGTATGTTCATACTGTTACAAAGAATTGTATTATGAGTGTATCATTATGCAACAGATAATGATTAAGTTTTGTAATGATAATGAATACAAATGTACATGAATTTCAAACAATGTGATCTACAAATATTATGAATACATATGTCAAATGATATCCTGATGTGACTCAGTATGTTTCCTTTTCCCATCAATGCTCACTGTATCAACGCATTCACATCTATTTGGTTGACACTTCACTGTGCAATGTTCTTATTATGCAATATGATTACAATGTTTTTTATACTTCTCTCTCTCACACACGTCTTTTTAGCAAGCACATTTCTACCAACGATAGATATAGCTGAAGACAGGTTTTACAACCCTAAGCTTCCATTTAACTATATCAAGTGGGGCCCTATATCCAAGTGGCCTGGCGGGGCTCGAACTCACGACCGTGAGTTCGTGCCCCGCCAGGGCCACTTGATATAGTTAAATGGAAGCTTAGGGTTGTAAAACCTGTCTTCAGCTATATCTATCGTTGGTAGAAATATGCTTGCTAAAAAGACGTGTGAGAGAGAGAGAGAAGTATAAAAAATATATCCGCAAGCACTGGGAAACACATAGATTACAATGTTAATGCCTTACACGCCACATGTAATGGTTGTATTCATGTTGTATATAAATGAAGACAGGAATGAGGATATTGCTTCTGAATATATAATTCATATAATTTTGTAATCGTGATAGATCATTACTCAGCCTATAGTGGGATGGAGTTGTCGGTGTCATTGGGTTGTCCTACAACCTAGGCAGAGCCAATCGGCCAACCACATCGGCCTCGCCCGTGATATGGAACAGGCGTGCCGCCGCAGTGCTGAGCTGATAACGGGATTAAGTCCATATTTAGACTTCATACTTTTTCTTACAGATTTGCTCTTAATCCCTTGATTGGTGGAGGAGAAATAATTGAACAATTTCATTGTAGAGCAAACTCATTGTTTGAACGTGTCGTCTGAGACTTCAAGTTTGAAGAGTCTTTATATAGATTCACATGAATATGTTAACACATCTACTATGCAATATGTATACCATTAGAGAGTTATACTGTTATGCATTTACATTCTAATAAAACATATCTGAAATTAACATCGAATGGATGGCTTGCTCCGAAACAACTGCTCCACAGGTTGTGAGTAGTATCACAAGTCCTGAAGACTTTTCACGATTCATTCAATGGATACATAAAGCCGACTATATATCATACAACTATTGCCCTAAACCTTTCATACATACAACATTATATTACAAAAAGGCCATCACACTTACTATCATATGCCGTGATGCAAACAGACAAGCACGATAAAACTTTTGGACACATTTTCGGTGTTGACAGCTTCATGGTTACAGTTTTTTTGGCAAGGTATTTTGTACTAAGCTTCGAGCGAGGTGAGAGCAAGGTCATTGTGATCATCACTAAAGATATTACAAAAATTCGACGTCTTTGTCATCAAGCAAAAATATACTGCCATCACACAATTCTGTTATAAATTCATTAAAGGGTTCGACTTTAAATCGGCATTTGTAAGATATACAATTTTTGTTTCATAAAAGACTTAAAAATAAGATGTCCGATGGAGTGACACTTTATTGTCATAGAACGATAATTCTAAATGAGTGAAAAATTCAAAAAATCGAATATTTCTTGTGAAAAGATGCAAGACAAATTTTGGGAAATATATTTTTATTAGAACAAACTTTATTGTATTAAATCTTTCATTTTTACGCTGTTTAAATATGTAGTTATTTAGTAAATTTACACTTGAGCCTGAAATTAAATAAGTGAAACTACATCTACAGGCCAGACACAAACTATGTGGAGGAAAAGAAAAACTAAATACAGTGAGAGAAAACAACAAACATGCAACCTGCGAGTTTGGCAAGTGGGTCCTTTTAGAAAACAAATCGTGTTGTTCTTCCTTCTTGTCCTGAGCATTGTTGGGCCACAGCTCGCCTGGACCCCCCAGAGGTCAGAGGTGGCAAGATGAAAAAGGGTGAAGTTCAGGGTAAATACGTTCAATCCTGGGTAAAGCCAACAGGTGGAAGCTCCATTAGTTTTCTGTCGTGTGAAAAGGTGAAGAGAGCAAGGTAGCCAGAGGGAAAGGGTGATAAATGAGGTTAATTGTTGAAGCAAAAGAAATAGATTAAGAGATGCACTTTTCACTGAAACAAACTTGGTTTAAAATTAAATCCCATATATGTAAAGGTGTCTAACTCGTCCATAGCATCACCATAGTTATGATCGCAACGTAAAGTACGTTACGATCATCAGAGTGGCATAGTGATTGAGGCTGAGAATGTGCACATCATTCTGTATTTGGGTGTAGACGCATTCCATCCCTTTTCTAGATCTTGCCGCTGCAACTCGTGCTTCACATTCCTGGCGCATTTTATCTGGGTGTTGTTTATGGTTTTCTTCCATGTAGTAATAGTTTTCATGTCTGTTTATGTTGGTCTCTCTCATAAGTGATTTGGTCCATGCCTACTAGTAGATTGATGACTTGCTGTTGCCTTCTTTGATTTCTACTGTAAGCATCCATTAGTGCTATATTTGATTCTTCGGCGATAATATTATTTTTACTTTGTGTGTGCGTGCGTGCGTGCGTGCGTGCGTGTGTCTGCTCTAGCTTCTGTAATAGTCATTAGCACTTGTCGGGCGGAGTTTGTCCCTGGGCCAGTTGCTGTATAATTATGTACTTTGCACATTATGCTGGCGAGAGTGTCGGGGAATTTGTGGGTATTTTTATATTTCTGCATATTTCTTTACACTTAGTACATAAAAGTCGGCGTGTTCCTAATGGGAGTCGGGACGCATACACTTGTTGGATCCGCACATGCCACATTCGATAGACAAGTCATCTGCATGCCTCTTCAATCTTAAACTCACACTTTGCACAATCGTTTGGGTCCTGTTGAGACACATATTCTTTCATAATGTGTGTGCGTGCGTGCGTGCGTGCGTGCGCGCGCTGTTGTCATATGTATCTTCTTGATCGGGTGGTGACCTCGTTTGTGCCGATGTGTTTTCGGAATACGTTTTGTCCTTGGGGTTTGGTTGGGAGGTCCAACATTCTTTTATTTACTTTCTTTCCATGGTTTGTCTAATAGGGTTGGATTATCAGTCACAGTGGCTGTAAGGGCTTCAGTTTTTGTTAATGGACTGCTAAACCACTCTAATTTGACACGCCATTGAATGCTGTCCTCTGATCGGTTCAGAGCCGCAAAGCGATGGGGTATATTTCTTCGTATACGCACCCATACCCCAGGTATTTTTGTAATTTGATAGCACAAAATCCTCTTGATTCACATAATTGAGCTGCTATATCTACCTTGTCAGCATTTTAGAAACAATTCATAATGTAAACTGAAATGAAATTCCTACAAGTCCGATTAGTTTGTGTATTTCTAGTCTAAGTTTTCACACAACCTGGATTAATAGGGTATTGCAAGGGTTTGAATGGGAGATAAAAAAATATCTCACTGAGTAGAGTTGTCACGGCTTGAGTGAGCGCAGCGAACGAGAGCTGTGACAAGTCCACGAGGTGAGTTATTTTCTTATCTCACATTCAAACATAATGCAATGCCCTATTTTCCCTTTTTAACTGAGTTACTTTACGGACTACGTGATGATTTATACGCCGTAGTAAATTTATGCAAATTAGCTGGTCTGGGAAGAGTGGGAGATAAAGAAATCCACCACCGCTACACCATTCATAAATAACACCGGAAGTAGGAGAAATCGTTGTAATGCATTGAAATGAAGAGCTCGTTATCATGGTTTCGACCGAATTGACATATTTGCCATCATTTACCTGTGAAAACTTAGAAACCAAGTGTATGAACTGAGATACCAAGAAATATCTATATTAAGCTGTGAACATCCACAATATGATTGCTTAGAATCATTAGCAAAGGGAAATTTGACTTTTTTTTCAATAGTCGAATTTGTATAAGTTCCTAGCCAGACCTGACCTCAACCATTCCATGTGAAAGTGAAACATACATGCTCTGTGGGTGATATAAAGTCATGTCATCACAGAATTGTAATACATTTATACTTCGATTTCCTATCACCAGTCTTGAGTGTCTGATGATATATTAGAGCTATAAAAGTCACCACTGTACAGCTCCTAAATGACTAGCATCTGATAATGTCTAATCATAGTGTCAAATTCCAGATCCAGATTTTAAATAATATGCATATGTAACATACTTTCTGGTATCACTTCGTGATCATGACCATAACCCAACACTGCTTTATTGTTGTGCAACATGTATTGTATTCACAAATGATGTCAAGAGAATTTTCATAGTGATTTACTCTAATTGCAGGGCTTGCTATTAAAAAGGGTTCTATAGATACATTTACAGACAGTTGCGAAATTCGGAATATCTCTATTCACAAAATGAGTACCAGTGCAGTTCCAGGTGGAATGGAGGTACGGAGTTTTATATGTTCAAGAAACCTACTGACGATTAGTGCACACGCAGCTTGGCTGTAACTTCGTCTCGTATAGTTCTATTGGCAATAATGTACTTAACAACCACGGGCAATACATGAATATCACGTGAAAAAATGTGCAATTCAAGAAAGCCCCAATTTTTTGTGAAACGTTAAAGCCCCGTTCACACCACTACGACTGTACCCTGTGCGACGGGACATCACGTCGGGCACAGTCGCGGTGGTATGGACACGCTTTCGACTACGATTCAGTCAATACCCGTCGCGTCGGAGGCCGTCTTGACGACTGAACACGTTCAGTTGTAGTCAGGGCTCATCGCAGTTGGCAGTAGTTGAGCTGGTGTAGACACTCCTACGACGTGACAGGCCATCTTTTCAGTTACAAGGTGTATATCACGCCATTGTGCACAGTATTTAAGTACGATTTTCGTGTGTGGATACTGCATGTTCAAGCTACATCTTTCCTGTTATGTGTAGTTATGAAACTTTTGCCAGGATCATGGCAGGCATTCGACTAAACTTCGTGGCGGTGTGGACAGGCGCCGTCGTAAGCAGGTGCTAGTTTGATGTTTCTATGCGATGCTCTCTGACCGTCGCATAGTAAAGCGTCGGACACAGCTGTACTGGTGCAAATGGGGCTTGATACTTTCACCAGTCATTTGGATAGAAATATTGCCACTCATCTGTAGTATCTGTCCCTGTAGGTGCGTGAGCGAAGCAGCACGTCTCTGAACAAGGGCAAGCCGTCTTCACCACGGTCGTCCGTGTCCTCCCTGCAGGATGACGCTGCCTCCGAGGACAAGGTGGCCCTGCAGAAGGACATGACGCTCATCGGCGGCATATCTTTCATTGTGGGAACGATGATAGGTACGACATTGCATCCTCCAATATGTTCTTAACAACAACAACAACAACAACAACAACAACAACAACAACAACAACAACAACAACAACAACAACAACAACAACAACAACAACAACAACAACAACATCGTTTGAACGTGGTTGATATTATGTCGTTAAAACGTTATTGCAGTTTTGTTATTCATGTCCCATCTAGGTTTCTGTAAAATATAAATGCATTCATTATTTCAATGGCTGTTCATAATTATTTCTTATAGAGCTCTTCATGTCATTATTCTTTCTCAACCTAATACAATGTATCCTTGTATTTGGAATCAAATATAATCAAATTACTTGGACGTGGACTTGAACTCCAGTCCATGTACATATGCAAGGTACTCGTGTTCTTATAGCAAAATAAACTCTTTGCATAAGCACCAACTGTGGCTATACTATTGAAGTACTTATAGATTCTCAGTTTTATCTACATGTCAACATCCAAACGAATATTCAAAAAGGTGAATCCAGGGTTTTTGTAAAGTGTGGAGGGCGCTCTGCTAGAATTTCGTGGTTTCAGAAGCCAAAATTGATATTTTACGTTGTAAACAAACCAATAGGCATTGCCAGTCGAATTAACAAGAGAATATTTTAAAAAAATTGCCCGTATACATGATTCTGTTACTCATGTGAACCCAAGACACCACTGAGTTTCGATGTATGTTAATCCTGCGTGAAACCTGTCATGGACACCATGAGTTTGATACACCAATACACCAAGATCACTTTATTATGATCATTATGACACCAACATAACGAAATATCACGTATAAGCTTAAACAAAGTTATGTTGTCTTATCAATTTTATTTTGATTCGGTTTCAAATTGTATCATTAATTCTACATACGCATCAACAAATGATGACAAATTGATTAAATACCATACACAGAGCAGGTCGATTATCAGTGCATCGGCAACATTGCTATGGTCACCGGTCATAACACGCAGATGAAAATGTCGCTTGACATTTGTACAATTGTATTAGACTCTATATCATTATGTCAAAATGATTAAGGAACTTGCATTGTCATGCAAGAAGTGAGTTGCGGAATGTGGCAACCATGTATAAAAACTTGATAACCGATATTTGCCAGTGGCCCTTTGCTCAGTTGCATTTACACCTACACCTAGTCATTGAGATTTTTCACATTCAACTTTTCATTTGTTTAATACTCAAGTGTTTGCTGGGTAGCTACTGTGAGTGGTTCTACCGCGAGTAAATTGTTGAGTCGTTGACACTTCTAATTACGCTTTCACAGTCGTTTGGTGGTGAGTGAAATAAGTTTAGCGGTGTGACAAATTGTTATGCAAAGGCAGTGTAAATATTAATAATGAAACGTGAAGTTTGATTATAGCTATATACTACAGCTATTCACATTAATCATTGCAACATCTTTTCAAAAGACACTGCGTGTGATAAGTGTTTATCACTATCACGTGACACTTAGAAAGGCCATGATCAAGTAAAGCAATGCACTAGTCAGCGTGCCACCCAGCCTAACATTGACTTTAAAGTAGAAGTTGTCATTGTTTATTTTGCATTCTTAGGGCCCATATGGTGTACATATGGCTGATATCTATAGTGTTTCCTTGAGCAATTTAAGAAATCAATGATGGCGAACAAAATGGCTGCCACCATAAAATTTATAAAACATACAACTCTACGGCTATAGCGCTTATATAGTTTGAAAGCTGCAAATAATGACCTATCAACCCCCATTTCAGTCCGATATAGCTTTCGTTGGTCAAAAAATATCTTTCGTCAATATTAGAATGTCGGTGCTCTGTACCACTTCCATGGTTCCCTCTGAAAAGGCACCCCTGTTTAAAGTTTCTTTCACAGTCTCTTTATTTGGGCCATGTGCTGAGTGTTGTAATTACATGTAAATTAAGCAACGCGTGTACACTCAAGACATCATGAATATCTATAAAGACTGAATAGGCTAAATTATCGCGTTTCTTTATTTACAATAAAAGTCGTGGTTAAAATAAGAAACCAGCAGCAACAAAAATAGTCCATCAATTACAAACAAATTAGCCCTATAACTAAATTTGCTCAGATGATGGTTACCACCGTAGGGCATACATCAGACCGAACTGATGAGTCACCCTGGTTCTGGTTCTGGTTTATTAATTCACAAATAAGCCAGCCCCGGCCAGTTGTGGGGACTGGCCTCCTCTGATGAGGCAGTACGTGGATGATGGAGGCTGCGTGTTCTGCCCATGGGCACCCGAGTGGACCACCAATGGGTTAATGCCAGTTTGTTAATTACTTCAATTACTTGTCATATGCACAGCCGTGATAAATTTTACATGCGTTAGTGCGGTGGATAATGGAACAAGCCTACGTCCACTGCACACCTATCTTTATATACGCTAACACATCTGAGCTCATCATTGCAGGTTCTGGTATTTTCGTCTCCCCGAAAGGCGTCCTGCGGGGCGCCGGCAATGTGGGCATCTCCCTCATCATCTGGGTGCTGGGAGGATTCGTTTCCATGATGGGTGCGTATGAATGCCATTTTAAAATAGCTTTTTTCACTTGAAGAGGCATCGATGATGCGAAAAAATGCGATTTAAATAAACTTTTGTTCCTTTTAAACTTTATAATCTGTTCTGTTTTAAATTGAACTACGCCTGTAGCACTTCGATGCAAACTGTGTTGTTCCATATAGGTAATCTTTAAAAGGAAACTAAAATGTGTAGTTTCCATTTAGATTCTATAACACCCAGTTCACAAATATATCAACTTTTGCATGAAGTAAAATGACCTCCCTCACTCCATCCTCACTCAATTGTACCCTTTCACCGACAGGTGCCATCTCGTACGTGGAACTGGGCACAATGATCACCAAGTCCGGGGGCGAGTACGCCTACCTCAGAGAGGCCTTCCATCCCGTCTTCGGTTACCTCTTCGCCTACATCAGTGTATGTAGATAAACAATTATTTCAATTGAACGTGTGCCGTTTTTGTCACTTCTTTGTTTGTTATACCATTATTGTGTATTGTTTGGTAAAATGATTAAAACGGCTATAATTATGTAGTCTCTTATATATAGGTGCATAACAGTACAAAGGAAATATAGTTTGCGTTATTATTGAAAAATACCGTGTGCTCTTTTTTATATACATTGCTCGCTGATGGGTATATGTTTAGAGGACCTGTCAGATGTGGCTAGCAGTGACAGATCTATTACCTACTGTATGACATACATGAAAAATACCATAGTCCAAAAATAACTCTACACTAACACAGGCAGCTTATGATGCCCCGCAATATTACCTTGGCCGCAACAGAATTTTAAGGAACACCATAGCCTTGGCTCCAAACATCCATTTTATGATACATTGCAATCATTTGCAAAACATTACCACTTTTTGTACGTGGCTGTTTTTATATTCTTGTTTTTCACTATACTTTTAACTTCTTTTTTTAATGAATCTTTTGGACATTCTCGTGTCCATTTTCCCACAATGCCTTAGTCTTCACAAGATTGTGGTGTGAGGATGTCGGCTCCCAGGATGTTGTCATAGATTGCCGGAAGTTCGCGAGCCCCCACATTCTTATTCAGATCTGGTCCGAGGCCCCTGATATAAAGACTAAAGCATTATGGGGGAAAGGACATGAGTATGTTCTAAAGCTTCAGATGAGCTTTCACTAAAAACACCAGTGAATTCAAAGTATAGTTTGAAAAAAGAATATGAATGAAAACTTCAACCAATGAACATCCAACATATGGCTGTTTTTATTTGAGCAGACGGTGCTGCTGAAGCCGTCCTCGGCCGCCATCATCGCTCTGACGTGTGGCGAGTACGTGGCCGCACTCTTCTTCGACGACGGCTGCGGCACGGCACCGGCGCTCATCACCAAACTGATCGCCTTCGTTGTCATGAGTAGGTTGGCTAAACTGTTTTACAGTGGTATCATTGATCAGTATTATGGGGGACTCCATCCAATTTCAGTGATATGAACGGAAAATAGACCTACGTGCGAGCCACACGAATAGTCTATGACGTTTTCTTGTATTTCATTAGAGTTATCATACAGTCCTATACCTAATGGCACTATATCGATGAGAAAATTACCTTTGCATCTGGTTGGCATTATTCTCTTGATATTTCTAATCGGTTTGCATAGATATATAAATAATAACATAACCAATGAGCAATAGAAAGTCATGAATATCAAACCTTCCACAGCATAAAATATATATAATAAAAAAAACATACGACATCACTCTAAATACAATAAATCATACACCCCAGTATCGATCGCTGCCATCAACTGTAAGAGCGTGCGCGCCGCCACCCAGATCCAGATCATCTTCACAGCATGCAAGCTGGCGGCGCTCGCCATCATCATCCTCGGAGGCCTCGTCAAGCTGGGTCAGGGTACGTGCACTACTCGTGCCTTTGTCAGCCATATGAGGACTTTTTTTGTTATTTGTGTTAGGAGGCTATTGAAGGTGAATAGTTTATTGTTGTCAGTGGTACAAAGGTTGGTTAATGGCAAGTTGTGAGAGAATGCATTAATATTGGTCCCACAATTTGTGCTCTCTCATCCAAATTTTGAACACATTGAGATAAGAATTGTTTTTGTAAATGGTATGGCGTGACTTGATTTTAAATGTTGCTTTGTAGGCAACACGCAGTACATCAACTTTGACACTGTGGAGGGTTTGTCCACCACAGCTGGCGGTGTAGCCCTGGGCTTCTACAGCAGCATGTGGGCCTATGACGGATGGTGGGTATATTATGCTCGATGACCACTACGTCCACTAGTGCATATATTTATGTTAATGTCGATAATATTCATGTGTACCACGTTACCAATCTACCTGTGTGAATTTCAGGAATAACCTGAATCTTTGTGTTGAAGAACTTCAGGAACCTACTAAGTAAGTACATGTACACTTTGATTAAAACGTAAGCAAACAAAATGATATGTCTCTTTTAACCAGAGTGCTAGTAAGCGCGCATGCAAACACAAATTGGGCGTGCTATGAGAGATCTCGTATCATTTAATATGTTTCCCATTTTCTACGGGCACATTGTTTGCTAGTCCCTCATTTATCAATACCACATCAAACAATCTTGTGAAACGGTTGTACATTGCAGGAACTTGCCACGCGCCATCTTCATCGGGATCCCGCTGGTGACCATCCTGTACTTGCTCACCAACATCTCCTACTACACTGTGTTGTCGCCGCTAGAGCTGCTCAACTCACCCGCTGTCGCCGTGGTACGTTACAACATGACTATAAGGATAATGGTATGCTTTAGTGTTGAGATCATCCTATCTCTGCACGAGTGGTGTCTTTGTCTGCACAAGTGAGCGCCAGCGAACGGGTGCAGACAAGACACCACTCGTGCAGAGATAGGATGATCTCAACACTAAAACATACCATTATCCTTATACTCGTTTAAACACTCCTTTCACACTGAAATCTCTATTGTGACATATACGTATGCATTGTTGAAAGTGTGTCATTCACAGTCCAATTTCATTTGAGCTTACTGAACGCTTCTGTCAGTATCTATTTGCAATGTTCCATTTGTGTGCATACATAGGCGGGTAAAAATTGTGACACTGAATGTATGTGCAGTGTAAAAGAGATTTCGGTAGACCGAGGATGTTGGTGTGGCATTCTCTATCTTTGTTGGAGGCAATTTCAGTTGGTAATAATTAATCATTTTCTATGGGTATTTTGAAAATTTGCAACACATTATAGATACTCACATTATTATTGTATCCAGAGCTGGGCTGAAGCAGTGATACCCAATTTCGCCTGGGCCATCCCATTGTTTGTGGCCATGTCAACATTCGGTGCTTGCAACGGTTCATTGTTTACGGCAGGAAGGTAATGTCACCACATTTATTAAACAGATTGTCATATGTCTGGTAAATAGGAACAAACATAACAACAATTTTCATAGTCTATATATCTCATCTCTTCTTTTTAATCTTTTTTCTGCTCTTGCCTCTTCTTGTGTGGTAATACCCTCAAGCTTTGGAGCATTTGGAGCATTAAAAATCTAACTTTAAATTGAAGTTCAATATAGATAACATAAATTATTATCATCCTTGAATCAACATACATGCACATATGTCTGTCAGCATATTTTACATATCGTTTCACCTTTCACCGTGTAAGGCATAGCATAAATTGTGTGTAGACCCTTGAAAATCTTTGATTGCAGGTTGGTGTTCGTGGCAGCTAGAGAAGGTCACATGGTGAAGTCTCTCTCCTTCATTCATAACAAAGCATTTACACCCGCACCCGCCATCATGTTCACGGTAATGGCCATAACGTTGATGTATACATGTATGTGTTTATCATGGGTTTTGAGTTTCCACAGAATACTACCGCATCGGATTCAGGTTTGCCTCTGTTTGTTGCAGATTTTGATCGCCCTTTTCATGCTGATCCCATCCGACATTGAAACTCTAATCGACTTCTTCAGCTTTGCTGCGTGGATGTTCTATGCTCTTGTTTTTGCTGGACTGTTGTGGCTCAGGTTCAGAAGGCCCAATGCTATAAGACCATTTAAGGTGAGTGCTGTTCCTTTCAATATATGCGTATGCACACGCCCTTGGTGCATGTTGTGTACTCGCACTGCCACGTGTTATTCCTTGCTAAGTGACTCAAACCATGTGCCAGACACGTGTACACACTCCAGCATTAGCGTTGATTGCTAACTTTATTTGCATACATGTATTTAGTCATAGTCAACAGATATATTCTACATATTCATGTTAAAAAACTAAACAGTTGGCTAGCATCACTACAAGCGCAGACTACATTGTCCTGTTTTGTGTCACCAGGTTCCATTGGCGGCGCCCATCATCGCACTCGTCATCTCGGCCTTCCTGGTGTTTGCGCCCATCATCGACGAGCCGCAGCTTGCCTACCTGTACGCCCTCATGTTCATAATTGCAGGCCTCATCTTCTACGTGCCCTGCGTCCACTACAAGAAAGAGCTGCCCGGAATGAGTAGGTTTCATTGATGCGGTAGATGCCAGTTATATATGGATGTGTGAGTGAGCATGTAATGTGTTCTCGTCGTCGTCAGCAGAGGTGGCGGTGGCGGCGAGGGCAAAATAGGCCCATTAAATGCGGGTGTAAAGTAATGAAACATTTTGGTCTTTATTTGTAGCACAATTCAACATCTTCATCCAGTTGTTTATGGAGGTGTGCCCTCCCCCTGAGTACGTCACAGACTTCGACAAGGAAACCATGGAACTGAAGCAGCTCGCCACAGAGCCTTCAAATCTAGGAAATAAGGTGAGTTTTCCAGAATTACTCAATAATCTCTTCATCAAATGAACACATAATAATGGTTTTATAATTGCTTGCACGTTAATTATGGAAATACATTTTGTGGATAGGTGTATAATGGTGCAACTCATGCGCGCTCGAAGCGTTTTTTAAGTACAAAAGTGGATTTCTATATTATAGCCAGGACTGATTTTCTAGAAAGATGTTTCTATGAAATTTGCAAGGCATTTTATATTAGAATTTGGCATACAATCGATTTTACATAATTTTGGCATGCTGAATTGGAATCTGCAGCATGCTGAAAAATATTTTCACTCCTTGACCTTCAAATCCAAGATGGCCGCCATAATGACGGTCAACAACGTTTTTGGTGATAACTAAATAGCCATTCTTCATAAAATATTGATTTCATATAATTAGATGTGTCTATTACTTATAGGTGGCGCCTGCTAATTTGGATGAAAATGCAGAAGCAGGTGAGAAAAAGAACCCGAATTCAGATGAACCTTCCTCTACCAACGAGCCCAATACAACAGATGACAAAAAGCCAGCTACAAATAATGAAGTAGAAGAGGTTTAGGACAAGTTATGCTTAAAAACAATATAACCCAATGTCTATAACGAGGGTTTAAAACTCTGACTTTGGCAAGTGTTCGTTATTTGAAAGTTTAATACAATGTAATTGTGACTGTGATATAGCATATTGCATAATTGCTGCACCATAAATTGTACACAACGAGTTGTAATAATTTATTCGTTTATGGCAAGCTAATGTTTGTGATGTTATTTATATTAAGATTAAACACAAAAGTTTATTATGTTATTATCTCAATGTGGATTTTACTCCATGCGAATGATGAATATGGGAATTCAAGTAAAAAAGGGACAAAAGGTAACCTTTTTGGATAGCAACATCACATTTTCACCACAAATCAATACAAAAATTACAAAAATAAGCTCATATCTATAATAAGAACTGCTGAAAAAAATCATTATAAACAGTTGTTGCTAAAACATAAGTCAAATATATCAATGTCATGGCAGGTCGTTAAGAGGGAAGCCTGATACATTTTCATCAATTAGGGAAAAAATTCTCATAGTCATGGTTTTTACATCACTTATTTACAAAAAATAGCCCCACCACATAAACAATTTTATTTTTCAAAAAAAATTTTTTAAATATTTTTTAAACACAAAATGATCAGAAATATAGGCATATCTTTAGGTACATAAATAGAAACCGTCAGCCATATGTCACTTCTGTAAATTCTGTGGTTCTATCTTAGATTATTTATCAACGTCGCCCCAGCCTTCTTTTTTCATTTTGTGACCTTGTATTCAAGCAATTGATGAAAAATTTCTAACATCCATATTTGAGATTGTGTTTTCTTCTGTCATGAACGATATTACAATAGGTACACGATTTTACCAAGTTTATGCCATAATCCAATGTTGTCAATCCATTTTTGTTGACACAACAAAGATGTTTATTCCATTGATTGGATGATAACTGTATCTACCACCTCTCTTTATAATATGTTAATTCAACAGAAAACTATTTATGCAATTTCTTGAAATCTTCTCATATTATGAAATTAATAGGCAGTAGTACTTGCTAAAATGCTGAAATAAGGTCCAAGGTACAGTGAAACCTGTCTATGTAGGCACCTTTATATTTAGGAGACCCGTATTGTATGGACACATTTCTCTTCTCCACTTACTTCAATGCCATATTAAAAACCTCTCTGTTCAGGACATCTGTTTTCCATGGACCAATTTTCATTTTTTACAAAGGTCTCCACATGGGATAGGTTCTACTGTATTTCATTGTACTACTTAATGGCTTTCATAATCCCCCCAGACTATTTCACTTGAATAATACAGAAAAACCACAACAAGAGTCCAGTGAGGCATTAATAAAGTCTCATGTGAGGCTACCAACATTTCAATGAATCACAATTGGTTTGTATGATGATCTGTTGGGTTTGATAATTATCATCCTCCAATTTTTTTTATTGCTCTTTACATGCTAAACAAAGTTAAAGATATGTGCTTATTCCTTGAATCAACTTATCATGATGTATATAATTTTGCTATATTTTTTTTCAGTATGATGTGATGTTTTCTGGAGCCTACCAAAAGTAGTCCTAATCTCCTTCATGAATATTCACACACATAATGAACTACTAATGAGCTGGGAAAGGCCATTTTGTAATATCTGTCATAAAAGCTAGAGTCATATTTGAAATTACTATTTTTGCATTAAAAAGATATATTTCAAAATTCTAAGGCTGGGACGATTTAAAGAAATATCTCCTCTGTACAAGAGATGTGTTTCTATCTAATGACACACTATCAGTGGTTCAGTGTATGTACCTAAACATGTGGTCATTATTTCACAAAAATGCCTTTTAAAAACATTTTAATTTTTTTTTCACTTTTGAAAAAAATTGAGAAAAAATCTTAAATCATATTATACCAATGATTATGAAAATCATCTATATTAACTAAAAATTAGAAAAGTAAAAAAATGTTCTGGGCTTCCCCCATTAATAAGATTCTCAATCGAAATAAACAATCTCATAATGTAATTAAGTCCAGGTTTGTCAAAAATGGTAAAACTATTACTGACGATGCTGATATTACTGAAGAGTTTAATAATTACTTTGTTAATGTAGGCAATAGTCTTGCCAGTAAAATCAATAATACAGATGTATCCCCCTTGTCTTGCCTTGACAAATCACCTGACTCGTCTTTCTTTTTAAAACATGTAATAAATGCTGACTTAGTGAAAGCTGTAAAACAGATTAAGAAAAATACTCCTGGATATGATGATCTTACTGGAAACATGCTTAAATGTATTTTACCCTCTATATCCGTCCCACTACTTCATATCATCAATTTGTCATTTAGTACTGGTGTTGTTCCTCTCGAGATCAAGGTTGCAAAAATCATACCAGTTTACAAGGCTGGTGATGCCTCAAGTTTCAATAACTATAGGCCTATATCATTACTTACTGTATTCTCTAAAGTATTTGAAAGATTAATGTATTATCAATTAATTGACTTTATTGAAAGAAATAATTTACTGTACAACTATCAATGTGCATTCCGTGAAAAATACTCTACTGATATTGCATTAATGTCTATGTTTGATAAAATTGTAAATTGTTTTGAGAATAAGGAATTTGGCTTGGGTATATTTATAGATCTTGCAAAAGCTTTTGATACCGTTAACCATCGTATTTTGTTAAAACAAATTTAACAACGATGGTGTTAGAGGCATAGCCATTGCCTGGTTTGAAAGTTAGCTGTCTGATCAAAAGCAATATACACTGTTTAATAATGATCTGTCATCTCCAAAAACTGTAACATGTGGTGTGCACAAGGGTCAATTCTTGGACCAATTTTATTTATTCTGTACATTAATGATTTAAACAATGTCTCAGATAAGATGTTTTACTTGCTCTTTGCTGATGACACTAATATTTTTATAAAAGGTACTGACTTGAAAGATCTCAATAATATTGTAAACGAAGAACTAAAAAAGTTATATATCTGGTTTTGTGCAAACAGACTCTCTCTTAATGTAAAGAAAACAAATTATATTGTATTTCACAGTAAACAAAAAAATATATACCCCCAACTCTATGGATATTTGTATTAATGGAACTCTTATCAATGAGGTAGTTAAAACTAAATTTCTTGGTATCATTGTTGACAATACATTATCTTGGAAATACCAAATAGATCATGTCTGTAATAAAATTAGTAAAAAGTTTTATTTAATAGCAAAAAGCTAGGAAGGTATTGGACACTAACTCTTTAATTCAATTGTATTATTCATTTGTATATTCTTATATTCAGTATGGTACTATAGTCTGGGGAACAGCTAATGCTAATATCTTAAACAAAGTGATTGTACTGCAGAAGAAAATAATAAGAATGATTTGTGGATTAAGAAGGAGAGAACATACATCTCCATTATTCAAGAAGCATAAAATTCTAAAATTAGAAGATATTTATAAATTCAAGATCTGTTCTACTGTATTTAAAATAACAATAGGTGATTTGCCAAATCTATCTTGGACAAACCTATATAAAGGTACTGATGTTCATTCTTATAATACACGAAACAAAAGTGATTTCAGAGTTACATGTAAAATTAAAACTAATTATTCTAAAAGTACTTTTCAATATGCTAGTGCTAATTTATGGAAAACATTACCTACTGATGTTAAAATAGCTAAAACTTATTTCACTTATAAAAAAACTATTTAAGGATTACTGTACAGGAAAATATAACTTATAAATAATCAAAATGTCACTTTCTTCATGTTTGTATTTTACACAAGTCATAGGACTAATGTGAATTGTTGTTTCTGTCACTGTTTTAATCAATTTGTGAAGCAAATTCTATTATAATTTTATAGTCATAAAAGTATTATTATATACACATGGGGAGGAACTTGATAAGTAATCCACTTCTTTCCTCCCCAGCCATTTATATTACTACTTATATATGTGATTTTAAATGTTTTTGTTTTTATGATTATTGTAAACTACCTGAATTTTATATTATTAATATCTTTTGTACATATGGCAAAATAAATAAATGAATAAATAAAATCAACTATGAAAAAGATATTTTACAAATAATTTACCAACAAATGTCATAAAAGATAATATTTGTGACTTTATTGTGTATTAGACTATTTTTGCTCATGATTTTGATAATTAAGTTCTTGAAGCCCAAGATGTGCAGAGCTAGTTCAATGTTATGATCCCGATGACCGTATGTGGATTCCCTATGAGATATTCTTGCCACTGGAGAAGAGTTATATTATTGATGCTTGTGTCACTGACTCTGCTTTCCGACATCACAGTGCTCCGTAGGGCCAAAACCCATAGCGACGTACAACAGCCGTACAGCAGCCGTACGGCATATTCGTGCTGATTGCTCCAATGATTTTTATATGAAATTTTGACGTACGTCAGCGGACCGCTGCCATACGTCAGATTTCTTGATCGCCTAGGGGGGCAATTGACTTCATCGAGCCGTACGGTGTTTTACGGCGTCGTACGGCGTCGTTCGCTGTCGGCTTTTCTATTGGGTTAAACTCATACTGACGCATTGGTATCAAACAGAGCCTTATGCCTAGGTCACACTCCACCGCAAGGTTGGTCTACAGCTAGTCTACGACCAAAAACGCAAGGAGGTCGTAACAATCCGTGGGTATGCAGTGCGACAAACGTAGGTTTTTTCAAGGCAGTACGGTGGCGGCAGAAGAAGTTTGGCATGCTTCTTCTACGACCACCCTACGTCATGGTCTGACCGTAAGGAGGCAGTGTGGAGACCTTGCGGTAATCGTGGTATAATTACAGAGTGTGATTTACCCGCACGTTGTCGGTACAGATACAGTGCCGGCCCAGTGCGTTCTCTGTACCATGAACGTACCAATGCCCCGCTTTAGTAATCAGACCGTGCGTAGAGCGTAAGTTATACGCGAGTACATCGCACGTTCAATGCATGTTGATCTCACGGCCACCTCAGCGAAACCATTCCCAGTGCCGACGCACTCCTAACGCACGGAGTCCCTGCGTATGTGCCCACGACTGTACTTTTATCAATGCATGCGGAAAACGTCGTAGACGCCGCAAACCTCAACACGCCTTGCGGAGAATACGCCCGCAAGGTGGAATGTGCTCCTCGCTTTACACAAATCACGATTTTCTACAGAAGTCCGGAGTTGCAATTCCAGATGCGTATGGCAGCCGTACGGCAAATATAATACTGTGGGTTTATGATCGCCGTATAGCAGATTTGCCGTACGGCAGCTCTACGACGGCCATCCGTTGCTGTGAGTTTTCACACTTAGAATGAATCGTACTTTTCATTCATAAAACTAGAGTGGTACTCGGCTAAATGGCAAAACATGACTTGTCCACATTATTCTGTGCATAAGCAACTAACAGTTTTAGGTTGACATTGTTGCAAATCTTATATCAAATGATATGATTTTATTTGTTTCTTTCCTTTTTTGCAAATTGAAAACTAAATGAATAGCACTATGGATAGGATGTCACACCTGCATGCGTATACTTTAGATGTAAGCATGCTTCCCAGCACGGAACGTGAATAGTTTGTGGCCAACATAGATACATGCAAATATAGTTTATCTTATGATTTTGAAATGTATAATCTGACATACATTTTCTTCCATTTAGTTTTGCATCAATGAATTATATGCATGATACACTCAACGGTGATTGGTAACATTCAAAATATCAGTAATTAAGTAAAACCGGATAATCAATTAGCATTTTTGGGCTGTGTCCCTTCAGCAACCTTCACATCACCCGTATATCAATGAATTCCATTATGCTAAAAAGATTACTGCATATTGTAATTAGCACACTTGACCAAAGTAGACATGACTTAAATGAATGTTACAGACTTCTGCATGGGAGAGCAGACATTATATTGATGCTAGTGTTGAATTTTATGCGGCCATTTAACAGTGCTGGCCTAGAGTACGTACAGTATGGTCTAGAAAGATAGAATCAGCTATTTGTCTTCAGTGGAATGGTTGTATTGGGATTTTTTTTTCTGTTTGCCCTGACAAATTGGTGTATGGAGAATAGAATTGTTGAATGGATCAAAGATTCTTCATCCACCCATCTAATGGATAGGTGATTAAAACCTCTATATTGTGTATCTAGGACATTGGTTTTCTGGGCTAAAACGAATCAAAGCCTCCGCTGTAAGCAATGATGTGATTTAAAAAGATGACTATTAAACATGGGCATCTGCATGCGTCTTTCTAATCAGGACTATCTTCAATCTTAGCAAGTAAGACTATCCCACCTAACTATATTCCGTTTCACAGTTTCTTATTGCATGTGGTAAATCTTTATCAAAAGGTGTGCCAAAAGTTGTAATTTGCTCTAATCCACGACCTAGTGAGACACCCATAGATTTTAATAAAAAAAATAATGACAGAAGAAAGAAGCCATGTTCGTGGCAATGATGATGGCAAGAGTGAGAAGTTGTCTAATGGGGGCGTCGTGAGGGCGGCCCCGGAGCAAAAGGTGGCGTTGAAGAAAGAGCTGGACTTCTGGGGTGGTGTCGCCATGGTAGTAGGGCTCATGATCGGTGAGTCAGCATTCATTTTTATATATGGGTGCAGGCCTTAAAAGGAGGTTTTGCATTCATGAAGTGGTCCATCTAGTATTTTCGAAAGAGTGCAACTTGAGTGAGAATAAAGCCCCACAATGTAAATGATGAATTGCTGAAGGATTTTTGGTTTGTTTGTCGCTTTTCCATTGGGTCGCCCAAGATGTGTGTATATACTGTTAATGGATCTTTTTTAATTTGTTAAAACTTCACCTTACTATTCAAATAAGATTTACAATATGCTAAAGGTGTCTACAGAAATCCAATGAGTTTATTTTCAAATTCATCCTGTGATGTATTTTATATACGCAAACATTATACACAGTATACAGTAGAGCTGTAAACTGAGTTTTTCCCCTCTAGAAATGTCTCTTCTATTTGAGGATCTGGCATATTCGTGTCGCCGAAAGGCGTGCTGAGGGGCGCCGGATCAGTGGGGTTGTCTCTTATCGTCTGGCTATTGGGAGGATTTGTGTCAATGATGGGTAAGTAGTCGACACTACATAAATCTTGCTTTATATACGCGTTGATGGCCTACATTTCTACATTTGCTACCACTATCCGTGCAGGTGCCATCTCGTACGTGGAGCTGGGCACGATGATCACCAAGTCCGGAGGCGAGTACGCCTACCTCAGGGAGGCCTTTCATCCCGTCTTCGGTTACCTCTTTGCCTACATCAGTGTAGGTCATTGTGATGTAGATAAACAATGATTCCAATTGAACATATGACTGATTGCTACACGTGTTTGTTGTTGATACCTTCGTTGAATAGTTGACCAAATCATGCCCTAAAATGTTTGCAGACCCGTTGTAAGTAATTTAAGAATTTATACTCGCAGACTGTCCTGCTGAAGCCGGCCTCCTCGGCCATCATAAGTATGGCGTGCGGAGAATACCTGCTAAGCACCTTCTTCCAGGACGGCTGCGGCAAGGCGCCGGACATTGTGGCCAAATTCATCGCTCTTGCCACCATGTGTTAGTCATTTTTGTTCAGTGTCTCGCAAACAGCACCTAAATCCAATCTTTACAATTTTTGGTATTTATTTTTTGCTTATACAGTCTATAGGCATCATGATAATTTTTAGTCGAATCGCTGAGATTACAGTTACTAACTCATTACCAACCAGCACACATAGGCTGTAGGCATCCAGTTAAACTTGTGTTATATATTGCGGACACCTTTGTGAGAAATGAAGTAAAAGTGTCCACTTTCGACAGGTGTCACTTTTTATTTGAAATAGAAAAGTGGTAAATGGGTGGGGAGGGGGTGAAATGTGCAGCCTACATAAGACAGATATTTGCATAGACGTACACATATTCCACTGCATTGATCATGTTCCCGGTGTGGTGCATACACTGCGTATTGTGCTGCTGCAGTGTCGCTGGCGGCCCTCAACTCGTATAGCGTGCGGGCCGCCACCAAGGTGCAGGTCGTGTTCACGGCGGCCAAGCTCGTCACGCTCGCCGTCATCATCGTCGGCGGCGTCTACAACCTCGTCACGGGTGGGTGCACGCCGCCACGCGTAGTGACGTTTGCCATTAGCCTACAGTAGAGCCTCTCTATTAGGACCCCCTTTGGGACTACAGTTAGATGGTCTCAATAGAGAGGTGATCTCTGTACAGAAGTTCATTTTTTTAGTTTTATGAAGGGTTGGGACCGTAAAAGATGGTCTTGTTACAGAGGTGGTCTCAATAGGGAGGGGGTCTTAACTGGAAGTACTGTATTGTACTTTGTCGTATTAATGTGCAATATTTGAACAAATAGCTTTCAGAGAGATGCATGCAGGATCACCGCCAACCCAACCCCACTTTCCTTGAATGTGTTCATCGTGTTGGAATCCATGTATATTTACAAAGTTCATCTCGACACAACACCATTAAATCTTACATTGTTGAAAGTTGGGCACTCGTGTGAAAGAACACATGAAGGATGTGGATCAGTAAACTAAGGGATCATTCACCAGAACAGCGAGAAAAGAATCCCTCTCCCAGATCCACAAGAGTGCGATTACAGCAGAACAATCATGAGATATACTGGGAGGAAGTCAGTGTGTTGGACAGAGAAAGTGATTGGAGGATAAGAACAATCAAGGAAGCGATCAAGATACGAGGACAGAGACAGGTCATGAACAGGGACGGGGTGGGGGGGGGGGCTTTCAACTCTCGCATGTGCACGACCCGATTTTCAGTATCGGAAGTCGTACAGATTGACCTGTCATGTGCAGAGAGATTTTGAAAATGGCAACAGTAGTTGTTGAAACTGTCAATCAATGTAAGATTATATTGCGTTGTGTCAAGATGAACTTTGTAAATACCAACCCCACTTTGTTTGTTTTGTGTTTTGGTTTTTTTTCTTGCTTTGTTTTCGTTTGTTTGTTTTTAATTTGTCTCGTGTGTGCACTTGTGGATCTCATTGCATTCTCACTCGGGTGTTTGGTAGCATTGTGCAGCATTACGTTTCACATCTCAGTGGCTGCTGTGCGGTCACCAGCCGTATATAACAATATACAAAATAATAATTTACAGTTAGCGGCCTTATAAGTAATACTTATTTGTAATCAAACGTATAGGCCTACGTTATTTTTTAAACAGTATAAACATCATATCACTCTCGTATAATTTGCAAATTATGCATTCATTGGATCTTCCTAAACTGGTGTGAATGACCTCATGCTTGTCAGGTCACACTGGCCACCTGGCTGACAGCTTCACGTGGGTGGACCAGCCGGCCACTCTGGGCAGTGTGGCGCTGGGCTTCTACAGCAGCATGTGGGCCTATGACGGATGGTGGGTACACAGTTTATTCTAGCTATTACTTACATCACTCTTCTATAAGTTTTAGAACTTTTTGATTAGATTTTCTCTTTGTAGTATTTGCCTTTGTGCTTTGTTTCGGCGTTCAAACGTTCTGTTTATCACTGTTTCAGGAATAATTTAAACTATTGTACAGAAGAACTCCAAGAGCCCTTGAAGTAAGTAAAACTATGTGGATATTTTGCTAATCTTATAATAACCATCACATTCTCAATGTCAATGTTTGTGTGATATGTTTTCTGACCGTCTGTTTCACACAAACATTTTTGTCAGTTTGGTCGGAGTTTTTTCTAGTGCTAAGTCCAGCTTAAAAACGCTCTCTTTTTTCTTTTTTTTCTATTTTTCTTTCTTTTTTTTGTGGGGGTGGGGGGTACTTCTGTGGTCATCAATTAGGCTGTATGTAATGTTTACTGCAGGTTTATAACTTGAGTGAGAAATGGGGTATATAAAAACAGGAATAGTACAGGTCAGTACCAGGTACGGCATTTCACCCGCATTTATCATAAATTTAATCATATGAGATTCATTTTGCAATTCGCTTAGAATAAAACTACATTTCTTGTAAATCATGCCAACTGAACTTAGTAACGAGTTCATGTCTTTTATTTGGTTGTTGTTGTTTTGTTTTGTTTTTAACTGTGGCTACGGATAAAATTTGTTTGCACTCAAAATATTTCAATTTCACTTCACAGAAATTTGCCTCGAGCAATTTTCGTAGGTATCCCTCTGGTGACAATCGTGTACGTGCTCACCATCGTGTCTTACCATACAGTGCTGTCGCCACAGGAACTTCTCGCATCGTCTGCCGTCGCTGTGGTAGGCAATTTAACAGTGTGAGATCTTCTAGGACTTTTGTTTGACGCCATGCTTTATTTGACAAAAAAAGGCAACGCGATTTTGCAGAATTCTTGTATTCTGTAGTGAAAAAACAATCATATTTGTTAAAGGAGTTATATTGTAAACTCGATTGTCAATGATGAAAACTGCATTATACGTTGGCACTGCTTTGTTTTCATTGTTATGCTGTGCACAGAGTTGGGCTGAGTACGTGATCCCGAGTTTTGCGTGGATCATCCCCCTCAGCGTGGCCATGTCTACGTTTGGAGCCGGAAATGGATCATTGTTCACTGCCGGCAGGTAGGTGCTTGAGCAAGAAACGTAGATGCTTTAGTATAAGATCTCATTTGGTTACTAGTGACCGTGAATTCCGTTCTCTGTAGCTTTATACACGTGAAGAATGAAAACCGTGTGTCGATGAATATTTAATTATTGTCTGAATTGTGCATACTTTTGAGTCTATCATTTCTGTTATAATAAGTCTTGTGGTGGTTTTGATCTACTGTTTGTAAAGTTGATGTGTATGTATCATGAAATATACATACGTCTATAGCTTATAGGTACACCATGTCCAAATTCCACAGCAACCATATTCATACATGTAGCCTATTATATATTCCCGAAAATATATTGTACCGTAAATTCAATTAATGATCACCAAAACAATGAAGACAATTAAAATGTGCTGCTCCAGTAAGAATAGTAATGGTGCCAGTGCTGTTGATAAATTATGACTATATATTATATGACAGCATTGAATATTTGATAACCATGATGAGTGAACGTATTAAATATTGACTGCCTTGTGCAGCCATGGACATTAGTTTCCATACAGCACAAGAGATGTTCCACTTGAAGTTCTATTGTATGTGCTTGATTCTGTGGAAAATGTCTGCTGCTTTCAGGTTGGTGTTCGTGGCGGCTAGAGAAGGTCACATGATCGAGTCACTCTCGTATGTTCACGCCAAACGATACACACCTGCACCCGCCATCATGTTTACCGTAAGCGTCCCCGCATATCTGAACAAAAATCAGAGATTTACTGTTTACATGCATGATTAATTTATCTTTTGTTTTCCATTATTATTATTCCTTTTTTTCTTCTCTTTTTTAAAAAAATTTAAAGTCAGGGGCAACAATAACAATCAATACCGGCACAAACCACGTCCACGCGCACATGGCTCTATAAAATCGGTCTGGTGATGCATTGCCCTATCAAATTGTTCACATATCTCTTCTCCACCGCTTGATGTTCTTGGGTAACTTTACCCAAACCCTCAGCGCACAGACGCTCCAGAATTTTACACTAACTGTCCATTGTGGATTGTGACTCTGTTTCAGATCCTCATCGCTCTGTTCATGATGATCCCCTCCAACATCGAGTCGCTCATCGACTTTTTCAGCATCGTGGCGTGGCTCTTCTACGCGATGGTGTTCGGCGGGCTGCTGTGGCTTCGGATCCGCCGACCCCGCGCCGTCAGGCCGTTCACAGTGCGTGCCGCTTTCTTATTCGGGAGCATGGGCTGGAACTGGGACTGGGATGTGGGTGGCGTTCATTCGACGCTGTTTATATCACCAATGTACCATATACCACTACTTTCTCTTGCGTTATCTATGTGTTTTAGCAAGTGTGATATAATAATAGGATTTATACTTAATGTGTACTTGTTATATTAATGGTATTTGATCTTAAAAAACACACACAATGTTTTGGTTGACAGGATTGTTAAGTCAGACGTGATCCATCACGAGTTGGTTCCTTTATATATCAATTTCTTCATAAACCGTGCCTGACTTTATCGTAAGATAATCACAAGATACTAAATCCAAGTGTAGATAAGGCTATCTGTGGCCATATTGTATGTTTCTGGTGCAATTAAAATCTAAACCATTCAAAGGGGGACTTCTTCTCGTGTTCGCCTTTTCACCATACACATTAATTTGCCGGTTTTGCCTGTTTGGGTGCTTTGCTACCTGCTAGCCTGTAACTACTTGCCTGTCTGCCAATCCTCTCAAGCGTGTGCGTTGCTTTGGTTTTGACTCGTTACAAATTAGTCTTGTAGCAAATATCCAAACCACTAGAATATTCGGTCAAACAAGTACCGCAATGCCATCACCTACTGTAGAACCTCCAATTGAGACCACCTCTGTAATAAGACCACTTTTCTCAGTCCTAATCCTTCAGATGGGAACCTCCATATAAAGACACCTCTCCATGGAGACCACTTTAAGAAGTGGGTCTGACAAGTGGTTATAATAGAGCGGTTCTACCGTGCTACTTCCCGTCCGCATGCCTCAGGTCCCGCTGGTGTGCCCCGTGCTGGCTCTCATCGTCTCCACCTACCTCGTGCTCGCGCCCATCATCGACGACCCCAAGATGGAGTACATCTACGCCATCGCCTTCGTGCTGTCAGGGCTCGTGTTCTACGTGCCGTTTGTACATTTCAAGTGGGAGTTGCCTGGGATGAGTGAGTGGCTTTTTGCTTATATTTTTCTATGTTATGTCTGTATTGTCTGTTTGTGCGTGGTGAGCAAACTTACCTCTAACAGATTGCACACTGCTCCGTGGTACCTACATGTGAAATAGGTACAGGTCAGTAATTAGCACCTGGGCTCTACAGTACCAAATGCTGTATGCCAAAAGTGTTGTTTGCACCCCAGGGAGTTGAGAAAGGTAAAAGAAATGAGTGCCAAAGACACCAATGACCTGGTGTAAATGAGTCGACTGAGCTGTATTGCTGGATAGTAGACAGTATACTCCAACATTGATTTTTGACATTTACTTGCAAGTACGCTGCTGTACCGTCAACCTTGGTATTTTGTGCTAAGTCATGCTTGGATTAAGCATTCGGTAAACTATCAGCGCGCAGCTGAACGTTTACGGCTGTGAAAACAGCGATTGTTTGTGGGGACGTATGGCAAGACATAAGAAGGTATGGAATAATGAAAACAAATGTGTTGCCAATGTCCATAGAGTGTACCGTAACTTGGCCTAACTCCAGGACAGAAAATGATATTTTATGATTTAGTGGATGCTTGAAATTGAACAAATGAACTTTCATTTACAGAATGCTTCAATATATTCTGGCAACTGTTCCTGGAAGTGGCACCCCCTCCAGAGTTCCAGGATGAACTAAACGAGGCGTGGGAGGAGGTGACCGAGGTGAAAGACTCGGAAGACTCGAGGACGGACATCACCATTGTGAAACAGAAAGATCCAACTGTAACTAGTAGCAAGCGCAGAGTTATCATATCAACAAACATTGAGGGTGAAATGTATACAAAAACAACAAAGCTATAATTCTGTAACACCTGTTATATTGGAAATTAAATGTACAGTATTTTTATAGTTACTTACGCTTAGGAGTTTAGATAGTTTGATTTTGACAGAAATGCAGTTAATTCATGTCATGTCAGTTTTATGTGTGTTGATATATTTATTGGCTTTATATGTATATTCAAATTCACGCAAATCGTGAGTTTTTCAGTAGGTACGTAAATGACGCATTGTTACTTAAAGCATATAGATTTCTATATAACATTTTGTATGTTTAGTGTACAATTATATCATTACTGTTTACACAATAGACACTAAATAAACAGTAACTTAATTGATCATAATGTATTGCACGAACGATTAGCTATTGCGAATCCTTGACGGCATATATAGTAATGAAAACTACTCACAAATTATTTTCCTGTATAGTATTATGATTACGTTTACTACATCTACACTCTACCAAATTCAGCTACATGTACGACATTCAAACATCTCTGGATTCTGCTCACCTTTACCAAAAGAGGCGTATGTGTATGCTACCAATATGTCTCTCATCAATTGCAATTGGCATCAATAATTACTACACGTGCGAATTCGCACACTAGAACTAGACACTAGATACTTTGGCCCAAATTACATTTATGTAACCGTCCTGACTATAATAATTGCCACTAAAGCGCCCATTCTACATCTATAATTATGGAATAACCATTATCTATTCTATCAGCATAACAATAGATGTTTACAATATTAACTAACGGACATACAGACTTATATAGCGATGGCCATAAAATGACTGAATGCTTACAATAGTCTAACAATTGTTCTCACATTCCAGTTCATAGAGCTATAAATTCTGTGTGTATATATTATACATTTATAAAGCACTACAGCGCTAGTGAAATATGTATTGTGTGAGCGCCCCAGAGTAGGCGCTTTCAAGGGAAATCAAAGATGACCATGTGAGACAATGCTCCACTATGATGTGCAAAAGGTTGACCCTATGTTTGCGCACATGCATGTGTGAATAGGTTCTAAAAGCCACAGCGTTATGAAATTACATATTCCCAGCATAACACTATTGACATTATCTCTGTCAATTTTGACAAGGACACAAGTCCACACATCCTTCACTCACCCATGCCTTCTTATACTTTAGGCCATTTCTCAGTGTCCTTCCATTGATGCTGTTATCCAGTTAATAAATATTCAACTAGCAGGTTGGGCTCACATTTACACAAGTCACTATATACATACATAGGTGACATTACAAAAATAACATACATATCTATCTATCACAGCTACTTTATAGTAAATAAAATATAATGAAGTTACGTAGTCAGTGCATATATACATGTATATTCACATCATATTTTTAGGTCTACAGTCAGCTTTTGGAGCATAGAGCGTCAACAGTATTCTGTCCCTAAAGCTAGGGGCACAAGCGGTAGTGCAGACATTTTGATCGCACATTGTTAACGTGTGTCCGGTGTCTACAGCAAGTAATGGCGTACGGCCGAGCGTACAGCTTAATTACGGCCAGGCTACTGCTGAATTGATCGTAATAGAAATTTGACATGTCTAACTTTTGCTATACTGCCTGTTAGATCGTAAAATATGAACAACGTAAATTGTGACGGATTTTAATCTACGGCCTCCAAAAATGGTCTACCTGCCGTAAAATGTAATCACCGTGAATTGTGATCACGCTCAGGAATCGCACTGCCTTTATACTACATCAAAAAAGTATGTTTGCCACCCTTTCACCGTGTTGGAAACGCACTGATTGCCAATGTCTCCATGAACTGTTGGCAGTAGAGAGGCAGTTGGGAGGCAGTACTGCCGGTTGTGCCCCGGGCTTACTGTGTTGACAGACGGAGAAGGATGGTTTGAAACAAAGAGTACGGCTAATTTTAGCATCAAAGGCACGTTTCGGCGTATATTAGAACACAATCACTCATACTTTTAACATCCCTATAACGTGGCAAACAGGCGGCGGCAAGTTGACGAAAATCTTACGGGAGGTTGAAAGCTATCTGAGGTACATACTTTCATAGTTGTTGCTTCAAAGGCCATGTACAAACCTTGGGTCGATACTTTTATATGTTTCATTGAGTAAATTTGGCCTCTGCTGGTTTTTATTTGGGGTCGTCTGTACCGTTCATCTGCACGCTTCCGTATTTTGTGGGTCTCATGGCAAGGTCTACTGATGTGTCTGGCATATTGTTTTCTGAAAACACAATACAAAGTTGGTCATGCTATAAATACAGGTAGTCATTAACTTACTGCAGATTGAACTTGAATTATTGCAATTATTATAACGTCCATTTAATTAAAACCGTTAGCTAATGAAAAACTCTTTTAGCAAGTCTTAATCTAATGAGAATTATCTGCATTACCTCTACCTTCAAATCTCGAAATTTTATATCTATAAAAAGTTATCAAGCACTTCATTTTGCCACTTGTATGATGATATGAGATATTGACAGTGACCTACATTCACCATTCAAGTTTATCTAAATATCTTTTTACAGATATCAAATATAAAGATATGAGAGGGGCGACTTAGATAAATGTTAGTAAATATCTTTTTATAGACATCAAATATAAAAATAATGGAAGGGCGACTTAGATAAATGTTAGCAGATGAAAGCTCGTTTGACTTGAAATTTTGTTTTTCACTTTCTAATTATGTACCGAACGTTTTGAGCACATTTTTATAAATCAATCACCTGGAAAATGTGAAAGTAAATATTGCATTGTAGTTTAGAAGTTATCCTCCACTAGTGTATAAGATGTATATATCAGTAGCTTGCACTACCCTGAATAAATGACACAGTCAACAGTGACTGGGCTTACCGCGTACGATAATTGCAAGAAATTTGCTAACAAAAGATCTCATGATGGTAAAATTGCTGAAAACTATGTATATGTACTAACTAAATAAAGCTATGGCTAGATATTCTACGAGACATAAGTATCAATTACGTGAGGCTACATGTATATATTCCAAGAGCCATTTATTGGAAAATATATTTTACAACATAGATGTAGAGTTATATATAAACGTATTTTCACACACGGCTAGCGAACACTCATTGTAAGCTCGACTATGGTTAACATGAAAATAACCCTCTAAAAGAGACCAGTTGTAGCCATTCTCACGATATTGCGGCGGTCTTATTCAAAGGTTATAGTGTTAAATGTACATATTTCTATTGCTTTAACACAGTGACATGCACACACCAAAATACTTACCATAGGGACTACTGTGGTTGAATTGTTCTCTATAAAGTAAATGAAAGTTTGCTAAAACCATTATCACACAGCTTAAATTCGGGGGTGGCGCACTGATGTCGTATTAAAAAAACTGCAAAATATTCCAGTACGACAGATTGGCGACGACAAGCGAGAAATTCAATCTTATATCTTTAATCTGGTGTCAATACGTTGGGGGGTAGTGGCAATCCTGTGTGACACTGACATAATCTATTACAGGTGTTTCTGTTACTAAGTATAGACAAGTGCTATAAACAGCAAATTTGAATAATAATTCACCTTGTGCTAGTAGACTATTTGTAGTGGTGACAAAACACAAACGATAATTGATCACTCAACTGGTTTACTCTATAACAAGGTTGAGCACAAATCTTGAACAAGTCCCATTGCCTACGATTTCAATCATGCAATCGTGCACAAAGTATGTATCTGTGACGCTATAAATTAAAGCCACTACCTTTGGCTGGCTCCTCCATGGGCGCTGTGGGGTGCTTGCGGTAGACCAAGAACTCCCAGAAGAACCCAATGATGACGAGAGCGATCCAGACGCCAAACAGGATTCCGGCTGCCAGGATGTGGGTGGACATCAGCTTGGATGTGGCCTCCGCCGCATGGTGTGCACTGCTCTTGCGCTGAAGGCGGAGTTCGGATAGTGTCAGGGAGAGAAAGGCACATCATGATTGGACACAAGAGTGTACACAAAATTGGCAAAATTGTACACAAGAGTGGGGTTGCTCGTTATTGTAGGGTAGAGAGTTTACGAAGAGCAGTGTTCGAAGTTATTTTAGATAAGAGTGCAGTGAGTTGTTATTGGTGCGGAGAGGACAGTTCATTGTAATTTGAGTGGTTTTAGTTATCTAATGCTCTTTAAGTAGATATTGCAGACAGTCTTCCATTGGTTCATGTGGTATAGTGACTAATATTGTCATGGAAAACTATTATATCGCTTTTTTACATCCTTGACAATTTTTAGCTGATCTAGATATTATAATAATCATAATGCGTTATTTTTAAATATATCTATTATCAAGAATTATGAGTATAAATGAGTTAAATATCATAACTACTGTTTAATTTTACAATAAGAACATTAGCACAAAAAATGATCTGAAATTATATAAATGGATTAATTTAAATTTGATGATTAACTGGATATCCACTCGGATTAAGTGAAAAAGTCACAGTGATTTGTAGACAAAATAATCAATTGCTATCACTGAAGTTGTGAAAAAAGTATGCAGGAATATTACAATCATTGGTAACTTATAGTTAAATACGAACTTCAGTCTTACCTTGAAAGACTTGACGATTAGAATGAAATAGAATAAAATGGAAAATCATTATTGACTTCGATTACAATATCTGAATCCGACATAGCGCAAAGGAAATTAAAGATTTTTAACGTTTTCATATCTAGTCCTAAAATTCCTATGTATTTGGTACACAGCGCTTGGTCTCATTTTGTTTAGAGATCTAAAACAAAATCATATCTGGTCCTAGATAATACAACTGAAATAGTTGGGGCCTGTTTAGAGCAGTTTATGAATATTCATGTCTTTATTTTGCATAACTATAATTACTCATGCATAAACATCGCCTTAGATAGTGCAATTTTCAAGTCTCCCAATAATTATCATGTTATACAGAATACAGTCTAAAACAAGAATTTGTAAAGAATTGTGTCAGCATATCGGTCCTACACATGAAAGAAATAGCATATCATTGTGCATCACACACATTACCTACCTTCAGTTTTCCTGTCCTGTGCATGATAAAGTCGTGAATCTGGAACTTGGCTTTCACAATCTCTCGAGCAAAACATTTTATGGTCGTCTGGCTAAACTCTTTGGTCAGGATCCCATGCATGCTCTCCTGAGAACATATATGCTGGTTGTTATTATAGAATATTTTCTATGTAAAGAAAGTTTCTAACTGGTATTTTATTATATATCACTTTTTTGTATATGTATAGTAATCACACTGACTAATATCATAGTTTCATACCTGTTTGAATATATGGTCTGGCTCAATTCCATTGCCAGACAATTTCTCCGAATCGAACAAGCCGTAGTTGAGCTCCATTAAAGCAAAATCTATAGTGCCATTTTTCAGACTGGCGATTAAGTCATTCATCGAGGAAAATGCTACAATAATAACAAAGAAACATAACATATGAAAGTACAAACTAGCACCGTCAAACTTACAAATATAAGAAGATGCACAGATACAAAAGACTGTAGACTATTTTGTCTATACTTACGAATAGGTGTAGCTCCTTCATAGAAGGCGTGGTGCTCCTCAAAGGACCCCCATAATACGCCAACCTGCGCGTGGTAAACAAAAATAGAACAATAATTCATACATAGACAGGTCCGGGGGTGCTGGGGGGCACCCCCCCCCCCTTCCCACCAGAATACTATATATTCATAGGGCTTTGGCATGTTTGCAATCGATCGGGCGTATGAAACCCATGAGGTCCTTATAAGTGTGCCCCCCACCACACCACACCCTTTCTGAAAACCTGGACCTGCCAGTGTATATGTCAGCATGATTGCGACTTTATTTTGTTACATGTAATAAACTGAGCATTAAAAATATCATACCATTTACTATAATATACTAATATAACTGGCTTTTAAACGCATTCTGTTTTCAACTTTGGTAGGATTGACCTTACAGTTTGAATGTATGTAAATGTCTTAATGGGCCATCAACCCACGTGGGTCAGTAGTACATAATCAGTCACGTATGAACACTTGAATCCTTAGCGCTAACTTCAGGCTTTCTTCAGGCCGACTGTATAGTACATTGTATGTGGGCAAGTATAGGAAATACTTGTCCGGTCTTTATGAAACTTTGACAGTGCAGGTTTCTAGACTTATACTAACAAACTGTGATTCAAATACATTTTATATCTATACTTTTGGAGTTAATTAATTGACTTCTATTCTTTCAAGAACCTAATATCGACAGTACTAATCTTGCCAAGGATACATATTAGAAATGCAACTGTTTAGATACTGATAATTACGCAAGAGACCACAATATGGGGACAATAAAGTAGTCACGACGAAAAGTACTCCTATTCTATGTTATTCTCTTTACCTTCCAATTGGAAAATTCCATTTTACTCAAAGGTTTAGAAAATGCGTGTATATTTTCAAACTGAATCTCTGAAGCACATATGAAACTCTTTTTTTTTTTCATCATTTATTTTTTATAACTTCAAAACGGACTGATTTGACTCATCATGCTACCACAAAATGGCATACCATCCATTTTTTTGTTGTTGGTGGCCATTTCTAACGCCATCTTGGTTTACTTGATTTTATTTTTAGAAACTTCAAATCGAAAATACTTTCACTCTTAAAATAGTTAGATAATCGTAGGTTTTATTGCCAATCCCCCACGACGCAACATATTACATGTAGATCTACCGCGGTACGTATTTTAGTTGACATACACCATTTCAGCACCTCAGAGTTTTGACGTATCTTAGTTGACAACCACCGTTTCAGCACCTTTTTACGGGTCTTAGCTTGATTAACTTACAAAATCTATTAATAGAGTTGTTCTCCAATAACTGCAACGGTTACTTGTTTAATGTAATGCGTACGCTACAGACACTTTGAACTGCTTAGCATTTACATTTTTAAAAAGCCTGAAAATAAAACTGAATTCCATTTAACGTACACAAATACATCTCAATAAACAGTCTGGGGGATACGCCCATATGACGTTATAATCCATCCCCATATAATGTATATAAATCAACATGTTATTTCCGTGTGCAATCAGTATTAGTTAAAAGGGCGCGACAGATGTTCTTCTGAGTCAAAATGTCAATGAGCAATGTAAAATCAATGAACATAGAAGATTGAGGCAGACCTGCATTTTCTCTTCAATGTCACCGCGTACCGAGCATTAAGTTAATGCCAATTTTAGTATATAGTCTATATTTAGAAAAAAAAAACACTGAGATTGGAGAGAAACATCTTAATTGATTATACTTTTCGATGTTACAAATTTTCATGACATGTCGCTTAACTTGTACAGAGATAATGCAGATATCATCATTTATGATTATCATATCGTAATCCCATTTAAATGGCATGGCCAAAATATTAGATTTAGTTAACATCAAGTGTATAGTGCTACACAATGGGTTTTTTATTTGAAGAAAGTTTTACATACTTGAACTGAGCCACAATCCATCATAATTGTCTATCTAAATCTAGAATTACTAGATTTTACCATGTCAAATAATTAAATGATTTATGACCCCCTTACTTTCGCAAATTACAACATTGGTTTGTACATTGAGGGCACTTATATATGCATATCCCAACCAATATTCCAATATGGGCGAAGTAGAATACCATTCTAGACCAGCAAAAATGTGGTAAATCACAATAACTCATAAAGATTAAAAATTTTAAACTGTTAAACATCAATCAATAATTGGATCTATTTCAGGATTTAACATGCTCTTGGTTCGTTTATTGCTGTATCAATAGCCATTTTCTGGGAACCGCAAATTAAGTCTCCGTTCATTTGAAATGAGTATATTGTGTCTAACATTCTATTTGTATAACTAAACTTTTGTGCACATTTTTATTGAACAATGACATTAAAATTCTTTTGTTATTAAAATCTTGAAGAGTAGTATAGAACGTATCCTCCGCGTGTGTATGAGGTGTGGATATCAGTATCATATATACTGAGTATATGGAAAATTTAATGGACAAAATTGACCGAGCTTTCCCCTTAAGGGCTTTGTAGGTGGTGAGTCGCTGCAAAAAGCAGTGACATATTACGCTACTGGTACCACTTTTATAATGAGTTGCTTAAAAAAACATTACAAGTATATAAACTTCTAGCATCCTAGGTTATTATTCATTATTTTATATAAGAATTTGAAAGCTACCTTTAGGAACCAAACTCACTGTCATCTTAGCGTGACTTGATGTCGCAGCCACTTCATCGAGCCAAATGGGTATAAACCCTAGTTGTTTAAATTACCAAAACGTTGAGACAAAGAGTCGTCCAAAGATGCAAACAAAGAGTTTGGTGTTAAAAAAAACAGTCTGCATCCCTTATGTGAGAGGTCTCTCAGAAAAATCAACTCGCGTTTTTCACGAACATGGAGTCAGCACCTACCACAAACACTTTAACACAAGGATAAGTCACCGGATGACAAGTGTAAGTACACCTATGTCGGTGAAACGGGTCGTACGCCGAACACTGAAGATAGTGCCCACCGCCATAAAGGCCGTGTCCCATTCAGAAAGCATACGCTTAGCTTACATGTTCTGGGAGAATTCCAGGCATTTGGAGCTGTATGCTTTTCATCTGCTCAAATAATCTGACCTTTTTGCACTCATCGCTGCGTGTAAAAAGCGTTCAAAAGCAGACAAACAGCAGACAGAAAGCGTTAGAAAACCGGATAAAAAGCGGATAAAAAAGCAGACGCTCAGCATATACTTCGGCGGATGTTCAACCGACAAAAGCACCTGCTGGGGCTGACGTTTGCGTTCGAACTGCGTACTATAGCGGAACAGTATTTAAGCGCCGAGCATACACCCGCGCTGTCATTTCTGCTTTTCGTTTTTCGTCGACAACAGTCGAAGTTTATGCTATTAATAAAATTTGGGAGACAGGTATTTTAACTATGCCTTCTATATTTTTATAGTGACATTTTTTTAGACTGAGTGTATGGCATGCACCTGCTGTATGAATTGTTTCTCACGTTATTCTAATGTAATAACATTGATATTGATGTTATAAAAATATGAATAAATGAGAATATCTGATTTAAATATTAAATTTGAACTAGACATTGAACATCAAAACTGAATGTGTCAATGCATTTTGACAAAGGCCTTTGCTGGGTGGGTTAAAAGTTGTGAGCTTCGTGATTAAATTAGGAACATGCATTGTTCTGTACTTTTGTTTTAAAGCACATGTACTTAAGATTTGTTCGCATTAAACTTGACAGAGTGTTGCTCAGCAAACACACAAATTAAAATGTATGATACCTATGTTTTCATTCATCCTGAAAAAGCTCAAAACTTTTCTAAACCCGCTAGGTGTACATTGTTGCAAAGGCCTATAGTCATGTCATTAAAAATGCATTTTTCAGTCTTCTGGCGTTATAAAAATGCATCTGGAGTAGTGTATTGTTGTTCAGAAACACACTTGTTTTATTCTTCATTGGACCACTTGCATTGATGGTGCCTCTACGTGGAACCCCAGACTGACAACGAGAATGGAACTACAGGCCGTTTATATACCCCTTCCGTTTTGTGAATAATGTTTCATAAGCATTTCATAAGCAATTCATAATTTGTTGTAAATGGCAAATCAATGTTTATGCGCTTTTATGTTTTTTTAACGCTAACTGAAAACATTTGTTTTCCATCTAAATTACCTATCTGCTCCCAAAACGTGAAACATGATCTGAATGCATAATCCAATAAACCATATTTGTTTTGTTCACTGCAAATACCAGCGGCAGCATTTGAATCTGAACAAATATAATTTTGAGCAGACGTTTGTAAAGACAGCAAAATTTACCAAACTTATGATTAATGTGTGGATTGCGAACGGTAGCGTTTTTCCTTTTTAGGGACATTTTGAATCCTGGTTTCCAAATGTTTTACCACAAACACTTTAACACAAACGATAAGTCACCGGATGACAAGTGTAATTGGTGGTATCGGTGTAAAAATGCTTTTACGCTGAACACTTCAAACGAGAGTGCCTCCCCCTCTACGAGAGCCCAAAACTTTAAGTTTTTTTTTTTTTTGTGGCACGATAATGGGTTTGTAAATTGTAAGAAAGATTAGATGATAAATGGTGGGCGGAATATCTAATTATATGTTTTTTGAAATGAACCTTCTTCAAAGTGACAAACCCCACTCTCTACGAGAGGTCAAGTTTTCTTTTTAGTTTTTTTTTTTTTTTTGTGAATAATGTTTTGTATCATTGTATTTGATAAATTATTTAGATGATAAATGTTAAAATATAATGAATATCTAATTCTTATATGTTTTTTAAGAATCGTGCTTCTTCAAAGTGACCTCTCTCTACATTTTTCCAGGCTGTGGCTTCCCCGTGTACTAAAATGTTTCATATCTTTCCCGTCACGTGACCAGAATGAACCAGGTCGTTCCCAAATGAAATATTGAGACAACAAGTAATGTTTGGTTGTCCTGTTTGGTTTTGTTCACTTCAATGGTGTATAAGGCAGCTTGTATACTGACAAAATATAATTTTGGACACGTTTGCACTTTGCAGCATATTTATATCTACCAAATTAAAATGTCAAAGCGTGAAAATGCGTACGTTATGCTCTGATTTTATTCTAATTAAAAAGTTTGATTCCTTTGCTTACCAACGTGTTTTAGAATATTTATACATTTATTAAATATACATCCTGTGGTTGTAAATGCATATTTGTAAATGATATTATCAGAATAAAAATGCTTTTATATACATTCTTTCATAATGAAAAAGGATTCCAGGTTTATTATCGTATAGAAACTTTATCGTTTTCCAACTATAACTGTGGGAATTGCACACACGCAAATCAAGGCGATTGAGTAATTTGTGGAACGCAAATCAAATGCTGGTACCGAAGTTTTGGAGAGAGGCTTGTTACGGAAGTAAATGGTACTAGTACAGGAGAACCACTTTTTCATGGTAAATACAGAAGAACCACTATATTGCTGAAAAATAAGCCTCTCGTAGAGAGTGCCCCAACCTCCAACCTCATCGCTACCCCGTCTACTTGTCACTGATGTCATGTGATCGCCGCCACCGTGGCGGTCGCATGACAATCTAAGGATTACCACTAGGCCCAACGAAGTTGTTGCGATAACAACGAAGGTCTCGCCTAAATGACAGTGAGTTTGGTTCCTAAAGGTAGCTTTCAAATTATTGTTTAAAAAAAACATTACAAGTAGTATGTTTTCCCATTTCCGTGCGCTGCTACTCACATGCTTGCCCTTGATGTCGCCCTCGGGCTCGGTGGCGCTGAAAGCCATGACGAGCGTTGCCGTGAACACGGACATGAGCACGATGCCGGCGAACATCCACACCAGGCCGAACGAGCGCGCCAGCACCGACTTGGGGGACTTGTCGCCATACCTGCAGGGGACAGCAGAGCCTTGTACGGGTCACATCGAAGCACTCGCAATGGGGGGGGGGTCTTGCATTGTCGTGGTTAGTACGGATATGCCGCCAAAATGGGTTACCTTTTTCACTCTCTTGGTATAGACATGACCCCTTATTTTTACATGCTTTAGTATTTGGTTAAATTTACCAGTTAATATTTGGTAGAGTGGTTAAAATTATCTAATAATGATTGACCTCATCCTAGGTGTACTACTACAATAAAATTGTAACATTAAAAGTTTGAAATGAATCAATGGTTATTATGTTCATTAATATATGTGTTTTCAAGTGGTATAGAAATGGGTCCATTTTTTGTTCATAGCTGGTATATGGGTGGGTACCATATTTTTGCCCGCCGAGGCACAACCGTACCTACTTTCAGGTAGAGAACACCCCACACCCCACCCCCGGGCACTCGCCCGCTGCTTCGATGAAACTAGCAGCACCCAACCTCGCACCCATCTATCTTTCATAAATAGTGTCTACAATGGCGCCCGCACTCACAGTTACCAAAGGCCATTTGCTAAGGATTGAAAGTGGTTTGCTCAGCCTAATTTATAAATACATTCAGATCGAAGGGCAACAGCACAAACATCATGTTTTAGTGAGAATGAATAAAATCATATTTCATGCTACGTGTAGTAGGAAGTTTGTCTTAGTCAGTCACCTATTTATGTTAACGCGCATTTTATATCATGAAGGGCACTGCAGAGACACTAGCTTTATAATTACATGACAACGTGATTACCGGTATTATGATTTGTGAGGGTGTGGCGAGGTGAAACTTTTTTTCTTATATCCGTCACCAAAATAGACATCTACATCAATGGTAATACGTACAAGAATCGTGTCCTGGGTTGATCTTGGAAATGTTTTAAGCTACTTATTTGCTGAACTACTGCCGGGTTTTTTTAGAGTGAAAGGCGCTTGTCGTAATATCAAAAGTATCTAATGAGTTTATTCAGCAGCGCTTCACTGAACATTTTGGGCGTTTATTTAGTGGACTGTGTGATTTATGTATGCTTTAGCAATAAAGTCAGCAGTTAATGTATGCTGCTTTCCCTCTCTGTTTTTGGTATTTGCCTATTGCATGATATATGGTCTTTTAGTAACTGTATTTTTAATATGTAGGTTTAGTTTTAGATGCTGATTTCCAGCGATGTTTGGCGTCTGTACACGAACATATTCTTGTTTGTCTACACATGATTGAAACCTTATATGCATAACAGTTCAGAGTCAGACAAGCTTTCTATTGAGCTCCCCATGGCAGAGTAATGATTTGTCTCCAATATCTCACTCATGTGTCTGGGACTCCAAAGAACATGCTGAAGAAAACTACAAACTCAACATTAGCTACTCTTAAGTTCACCAAATACATTCTACAAGATGAGGTAATAAAATATTGATGTGGGTGACCTTAGAACGTTTTTATCGTGAAATTTTATTTACATGGAAAGCAATTTGCTCAAACGTATTACTGTAATGATTGTGCATACCATTGAAAATCGAATGCAGTGTTTACTGTGATAAGCGCAGGAAGTTAAAATTAACAGGATGACTTCTAATTGAGACCACTCGGAATATGGCCACAAGTGCTCTCAGTAGAGAAGTAGTCTCCTTTGGGAGATTTGAATTGGTCTCTGTTTTGTGATTTGGAACTGACAAAAAGCTTAATCTGTAATGTGGTGGTGTAATGTAGAGGTGGCAAAAATTGGGGTTTCTGCTATATGTAATTTGAAAATAAACATACGTCATATCTTTACATACCACATACCTGAAAACATTCAACATAAATCCACCTTTATTAAGACGTTTACTGATAATTGACAAGTATTTTATATTGATAAAGTTGAAGTCAAAAGTACTACACTGATGTCACACAAAATGTGTTGTTACGCACTTGTGTATTGGCTACAATTTTAAAACATGATTGTGGCGTTCTTTTGCTCTGTGAAGACAGTTGGTAAACGTACTATCCTCCTGTGCCTTAGCACCACAGTCACTGGGTCCCAACGTTTATTTCACACAGTGATGTTGTTTATACGAAAAATATGTGCCGTTTTCCTAACAATGTATAATGCATTATTTTACTAGACTACTAGTACTTTTGACAAGCTGGTTATTAGAATCCCAATGATAATCTTATATTTGGCAAGAAGTGCGTGCGTGTGTAATTTTCTCCTATACTGCACCTCTCCGTCGTCTATAATAATACATGTAGGATGGCATACGAGCGGGGGATCAGACATCACTCACACAGTGACCCTTAAATCCTGCATTCTGATTGGCTTAAAGACGAAATTAGCTGGAGTATATTTCTCCATATATGCCCACCGCATTACTGCTTTCGATTTTTTTTAATTTGAATTTTACAAATAACATACCAATAAGTATAGCAATGGTGAAGAAAATTGTAGGTTTGATTGTCTGTACAATTCACTTTCAAATAAAGGGATTATAGGATTAACATAGAAACAAATGAAACGTGACATATTTCTTCAATATCAGGCTCACTGAGTGTGGAGTTTGACAGATCAAGTGAGAACGCAGCAAACGAGTTCTAACGTCCACAAAAGTTAAGATGTTGAAGAGATATGTCCTGGTTTTGAGGCCAGTGTGCATGACTTGAATGCCCTCATTTGGTGAACATTCGATGAAGGCATTCAATTCATGCATATTGACCTCAAAACCATGGCTTATATTCAAAATATTACCATTGGGAAAAGAATATGTTGTTGTCAAACTCTGTAAGTATATATTTCGAGCTATTCAGTGTAATGTAATCTGGATTTGGGGTGGGTCCGCGGTGAAGTCGTATTTACAATGTATGTATACCAATATTAACACTTCTTAAATTGATTTACATTTACATGCAGTGATCAATGATATTGATGTGTACATTTACATCATACATATTTCTATATCGATCAATTCCGTAATTTGATATTGTGCTCAAGGTTGTAAACAAAATAATGAACACCAGTCAGAGCACAGTTACAAATTTAACACAATGTTTTATTGTACGCTACTTCTATTAACTGACAGTGATAGCTAATTTCCATGCTAGTGTAGCGAATCGCTATACAGAGACGAAGTGTAGGAACTGCCCGTTTTGAATAAATCATTGTGATTACAGGTCTGCTGTGGGTCATACGTAATTATATCACCTCGCTCTGTGACATCCTGAACATGACCATGCATCTTACATGGCAGGGTAATTTTCATATAACATTTCACATACACGAATCATCATTGAATCATCATTGATGGCGCAAGCAAAATAAAAAGACCTTTCACACACTTCCTCGTAACCATGGGGTCCCATTCATATGCACGGTACTCACCCCACCGTGGTCATGGTGACAAAAGCCCACCACGTTCCCTCGCCCGCCCCCTTGATGAAGCTCTTGGGGAACTCTGCGTCATTGTGCCGCCGGTCCTGGAATATAGGGGTGTACATTGGAAAACAGCATTGGTGGCCTAGTATACTGATAATTCTGGATGCTCAAGTATGTATCCAGATATTACTCAGACGAAATGAATGCTACAGTAGAATATTGTTCATCTCACAGCATCATTGAATTCTGAATGAGAACTATATAATATAGGCAACGGCAATTTGGCATGACGAACTTTAAAAAAATCAAATACACTTAAGGTACCATTTCAAAAGAACAAAAACACTCATTACACCGTATGTAAAATTGATGTTAAACTTGAATTTTTATCATTTCAATATTTACGTATATTAAACTGCTTATCAAACGAGCGTTCGAATGATCTTTTAATAAACTGTCCCGAAGGTATCCCCTTTTATATAATAGTAGTTTAATGTCTATGGTATAGGGTTTGTAAATCATAGTAATATACATTACATACCACACACACACCCTCCCATGATGTTGGGGCTCATGTTTTTCATTGGAAAACGCACCTAAGGTACCATCTCTACTAGTATTGATCAAGCCCAGCCCGATGTGCTGGGGCACGCCACTCACCAGGAGCCAGATGATAATGCCGGAGACGCCCGCGGCCGCCACGACCACGAGCCCGAGCGGCCACGTGCCGAGCAGGCTGTGCAGCACCGTGTCCTCCTTGCGCTCCGCGTCCACCATGATGAATGAACCTACAGGCGTGTAGTGCAGACTTTAAACTGTGGATTCATGGCCCCCAGCATCATGGAAGGGGTGCGTGGTATGTATACTACTATGACTTACAAACACTATACCATACATTACTACCATTATATAAGACTTCCATGTAATAGTTGTAAAGTGTTTTTATACAGTGTTTGTAAATCATAGTAGTACTACATACCACAGTAACACATACCCCTTCCATGATGCCGAGGCCCATGGTTGGATACAGTGGATTGAGAATTTCTATGACTCTTTTGACAGACACCTTTTACGCGCTTCTGTTGGCTTTATTTGGTGTTTGGGTTTTATTTGTCTTATTGCAACTCATTCATATTAGGCCACACTAGCATCACGCCCGTCAATCAAAATCTATAAATAGATGGCGTACGGTAGCAGCCTGTTGTTCTCATGCGGGGAGACATCATGGTGTGCACGTGGGAAACTTTGGCTGTTGCACACTTCCAATAATTGCGTTACGCGAGCTTTCAAGTGCATTATGCTGCATGGCATGAACCATCTTTGGTAAAAGCATTGCCGAAGTTGATTTACACAGTGTGTGATTGACACACGTTGTAACCACCGTGCCTGGGGTCGCGATCACGGGCAGGTAGGTCTCGCCGTCCGCCATGGCGTCCAGGACCATCATGGACGGCTCGCGGGTCACCGGTAGCACCAGCCGTGCAGCCTCGTGACCCTGCTCCAGTTCCCGGGCAGACCCCGACGCCGGCAGGAACGACAGGCTGCGGGGATGTACAAGGGAAGGGAGGGGGTCACTTGCAAATATGTATTTACTAAACCAGGGACGGTGTGGGTAGCAGATATGAAAGTTATACATGTGAAAGTTTTGAAACCCTTAATAGTGCACTTTGTCAAGAGAACTGCACTATACTACTGCTGTTAGATCTCTAGTTGCATGGTATTACTTTATGGTATTACTTTTTGGTGGATGGTTCGTTGATTGGGCGCAAATGACTATATTGTGTATAGTATTACGATTCTTAAGTGTAACTCTTAGCATACATTTGATCAGTAACAACTGGTCACCTGTAATTACCACCGCAACACACTCTCGTCATGTTGATGAGGACGTTATGGAGCGCCCCATCAATGTCGGTCATATTTGGGCTCTGAAAACAAAAGTGGTCTTAAATTGTCGTTCTCTGCGTGGTCTTTCAGAGGAACTTTGGTCAGGTGATTGAGAATTAGTGCTCATAAAGTCCAGAAAGTATCACATAAACTTGGGGGTAGACATAAAACTGTCCCATCCGGCAAATGATCCTCGGGGGGGGGGTCTTACTATATGTCGGGTAGTACGGGTGTGCCATTTGTATGGGTCACCTTTTAGACATCTCAGGTATAGTGATGGGTCTAAATTGTGTGAGTTTTAGTATAGCTATGGGTCTAAATTTTGTGATTTTTGGTCTAAATTTTGTACATTTTTGGTATAGCTATGGGTTTGAAATTAAATGTGCAGATATTGTTGGTGTAAGTTTCATTTTGTTTGATACTGATATAATTTTTTAAATATTTTGTTGATAAAATGTTAACAGTATGTAGTTTCATTATTTAATAGGTATAGACATGAGTCACTTTTTTATCGTCAAGGTATCGTCATTGGTCACTTTTATGCCAAATTAGTATATCGATGGGTACAGTTTCGACGTTCGAAATGGCACACCCGTACCTATTTTTGAAAAGAGACACGAGACAGAGGTCGGGTGTACATTGGTCGTGTGATACACTACAATAAATATAAGTCACAATTATGCACCTCAGATTTGGATTGTGATCGCGTAATCGTTCCACACAGCATATGGCTCATACAACCACATCGGACGTAGTTTAGATAAATAATTCAACATCTTGTAATAAACTTCCAGCCCATGGTTGGATACAGTCGATTGAGAATTTCTATGGCTCTAATTGCAGAAACTGCCATAAGAAATTCTATTCACCAATGCAGTGAACCTAAATTCAAAATCCACTCGCACTTTAATTATTTAAAGTACCGGACCGCTCTTAACCGTAAAGTACCGGACCGCTCTTTCTTGCTGTATAGCGCTTACAGAAATCCCTCCCGTGCCCCCCTCACCTTGTAAATGTATGGCGGCAGGTTGGCCCACGCCACGGAAATCTTGCCGCGCGGTCCGCAGTCCTGTGCGTCGGCGGCTGGGAGCATCACGGCGGTCCCCGTCACCGCCGCCAGCCACGTGCAGGCGAGGAGGGGCGGCACCATGACGGCGGGAGCAGACGACAGACGCTGGCGGTGACGCTGGCGCTGGGGCAGTTCTGCGGAAAGGTTTGTTGTTGTTTTGTTCGTAATTGCAGCAGTCTAGCAGTCAATCTCCTTGTATATTTTTGTTTTATGATCGATAGCTGTTTCATTGCGGAATCGAATTTCTGCAAATTTTTGAGCTCCTCTTTCACACACATTTTTAGCAAGCATATTTTTACCACGATAGACATATAGCTGAAGGCAGGTTTTACACGGTAAATACAAGCGCTAAGCTTCCATTTAACTATATCAAGTAGCTCTTGCGGGACACGAGCTCACGGCCCCAAGGTTGTGAGACCAGAATGAGACCATCATCCAAAGCACCGAGTCGTTAAAAGGCTACACGGACGAACCTTTGTCTCTGTAACCCCTAGCTTACATACTTGATCAGCTATCATCTCACCCCAGAGGTAGTATGCTCGAATCCGATATGAGGACGAAATTTCCGGAAGGTCTTATTACCATTTTTAACCGGTTCAGTTTAATGTTGTAAAACCCGTCTTCAGCTATGTTTATCGTGGTAGAAATATGCTTGCTAAAACGATTTGTGAGAGAAAGAAGCCTGAAAATGTATTCGCAAGCACTGGGAAACACATATGCATGTATATTTCTGCAGAGTAATGGTCTCGGGGTGATCCTGATATGAACCACTTCATGCAGCGTCACTCCCCCAATATTTTCAGTCTTTTCGTGGTTTCTTTTGTGCGTAATTTGTGGTCATAGCTTATTGGATCGTTTGTATTAACGGTCTATGACATTCCATATGGACTGGTTGAAACGCCGGTAAGCTCACAAGACCGTTGAGAAACAGCAAACCGTGACACGGGAACATCTTTATAAACATCGCCGGCATTAAGAGAAAAGACCCTATGATGATCGAGTTAGTCTTGCAGACGACCCAGAAAAGCAAGAGGATAGTCCCGATCAAAATCGCAATAATCCATAGCAGGAGCCCACAGGCCGATGAAAATCAAAAATCAAAACCGAACTGATAGAACAGATACTTCCATTTCATGCTTCCATTGCTTCCCATTGTAGACACAAATCACTATTCAGGACAGGGCAAAACATTTTTAGCCCAGAACCAGCCAGAAGTGCGCCAATGATTCCCTACTGAACCAACCACATCCCTTCAAATTTGAGGCCAGAACACCTCGAAATGACACTACGCTTTTTGCGTCTTCTTGAGCATCTGGAATTAACATCGTCTATGTGAAATTAGGTGTTTATCATTGTCTGTTTTGGACTATCAGTTGGTCGATTTTCCCCTGTGCCTCTACAAAAAAGTACGAAAATTGAAAAAATATTGTCGTCGCAGGTAGAACGTAAATTGTAAATTGCCTTCTAGATGTTATAGAAATCTTATGAATGATAGAGGAGCATTATCAATTAAATGACATTGTGCCACGAAAGGTGGTTTCATATGACGTCTAGCAAATTCGTAATTTCAAACAGTAGACCTTGGGGGTTAACAAGTTCATTAGCTATGTATTTGATACTGTATATTAAATGAATTCCTCTTATCAATAGCTGAATATTGGATATTTATATACCTCTAATATTTCAAGCCATTGAAATATTAGAGGTATATAAAAATACAATATTCAGCTATTAATAAGATGAATTCCTTTAATATATAGACCCTGGGCGATATTTGGCCAGTCCCCTTTCATAAACTTTTACAAGAAATACACGTAAGGCTTTTATGAAAGGCTTTCATAGTACGTTAAATATGCACGTCAATAGACGTGGGACTAAATTATATGTTTTTGTACTTGTTTAATATTGTAATACCCTAAAATAGCACGGAAAGCAGACTCAATAAAGAAAAAAGACGTAATTCGACGAAACAGGAACTACTTATTCTTACATATTCTTATCTTTTGTATCTATAGACACGTAAATTTTGAATATATATTAAATGTATGCGTATTTCAAATTATACTTAGATGAGTTTTATAATATAACATATATCATATATAGTAACTTTGTAGATACACAGCTAACAGCACACGGTAGAAACTTACCAACAAGTATGGCTTCCAACAAAATGGCAGCATGTGTTACAATTATCAACTATCCATTGGTAATCGCGAATGTGTTGCAATCCCTATAATTCATTAACACAGAGATGCACTGGTTTCATCGATAGAATGTTTCATCAACAAATCTTCTTTCTATGTTCATTTCACATGCGTCTGATTTGGTAATGTTCAATGTAACGATATGGAACAATCAGATATTTTTGCTTGTGTGTATATAAATCGTATACTCCTACGCTGCTTAAACCTTGTAAACACACGGAAATCTGTACATGTAAATCACTTAATGTACCGCTCAACGCTCACATATAATCATACATACAAATAATTCACCATGCTCAATGAGTATAAAGCGACATATTGACTACACCGGCGGCAAGTCCGTTTACATGACTGGCCTCTGCCGATTTGAAATGCGCGTATTGAGCTTTGATTTAAGAGAATTGATCAGTAAAAGTCTACTGAGAACACTGGTCCAGTATACCGAGCCTCCTCTGTAAACGTACATAGACGACCAATGATTTGTGTATGCTGTAGAATATCTCCAAGATGCTGTCATAGAACTATCCTGGGCGTGGCATCAGGTTTTTTTTAGAGATGAAACGGAAATTCAGAAATTGGCATCATGACGGTTTCTTTCTCCATCCAAGTGTTCAGCATATGGTTGAAAAGTGATAAAATGTGGAGAACGCAGTGATGTTCTGCAATTGATTGAACTAGTTGCAATGATTTTGTATTTTCGTTACAACAGAAGGCAAAGGCTTCTTTCAGATAAACTCCAAGATAAAGGAATAGAATGTTACCATAGCAACTTTTTCTGCGCTCCCCGCTAGCTATAGGAGATTCTTCCACGTTGTCATCGACACGAGTGAGTTCGCCCACGCTCCATGCTATGATCCAGGGGTGGAGGCTATAGGGTCGCCTTCAACTGCCTCTTTGTGTATATAGGTAGATCCAGATTGTGACGATACTTGCTTAGAATGACGGGAATGGCCACTTATTCCTAGTGCGGTGATGATTGATTCTAAATGAGAGAAAATGTATGATGACACTTGCATAATTTATCGAACAGGTGCTGCGGTCATATAAAAAATTTAAAATATATTAAAATGAGTCCTCCTATGGCATAAATGGAACTTGGACGACCCACACCCACACCATTTTTTAAAAAGATGTGCAACTAGTCACGTGACGTTACTTCTATGAATGCAGATCCACGCACAAGATTAATATTTCTCTCCTGGAAAAACGTATGTTATGTCATACATTGTTTTTATTCCCCTCCGTATTTCTTTTAATTTCTTTTTAGAACCCCCATCGTTATCACTACAGAATGAGTGTGGGTTTTATTCATTATTTTCACACACCTAGTTGAAAACTGTTTGACCATTTTTTTCCATCATCTTAAGAAGCAAGTTACAATGGCCTTATACGGTTCTAAAGGAAAGTTTTATTTCAGTGTGAGCAATCACCAATTTTGTTTTTGCTTGATTGAGAGTTGATTGGTGAAAGTGCAAGTGGTATCATCAAATTTGGTTTTGGCATTATATTAGCAATCACCAGGTTTTCCCCCTTATATTGAGTATGTTCATTTGTGACTTCAGAATGATGAGTTCATAAAAAGAAAACTGTTTTATGAAAGATTAACATATTTGTGTCCTTAAAAATAGGTATTGCAGCATTAGAAAACTGAGCGACATTTATTATAGATACTGCTTGTATGGTGATAAATGAGCAATCAACACTATGTTTATCAATTACACTTTTATTACATATTTATGTCCACAGATTATATACACTGAATAAACACTTTAATTTATCCAACCACCACCAATGCACTAAACCACATACACTAACAGCATACGCCAATTTTGCGTTCATACGAAAATTCAGACAGTTCTCCGTTCAGAGACATGCAGTCAACATTCATGCACAATCTTTCTACTATCATTTTTTTTGTGCAGCCAGTCATCAAATCATTTGTGCAACCATTCATCAAAATACATTTTCACTATTCAGTCATGAATATTCAGCCAATCATACCAGTTTTCAAATGTATCTCATCCACTCAAAATCCTACCAATCCTCACATCGATGATTCAACCATTCTCCAATGAATGTGCACAATTTGTAATCATATAGGCCATTCAATAACTTTCATGTAAATATAAATACAAATATCCAACCAGTACACACAAATACTAGCATGCATTCACCAGACTTAAATAATCATCCTATTCAACATGGTAAATTATATCATACTGCATTCAAACAACCCATCATCAAAGAAATTCCAACCACTCAAACCAAACCACAAATCACATGAGATTTTGATGATTCAGTCCTTGCCCAATCCATTCGTTCAACCAACCCGATAATTCAGTCATCATTCACTCAGTTTGTTCAACCAATCATCAAAACCATTTGTTCAACTAATTTACAAAAAATCATTTTTTCCAACCATCCATCAAAATCCATTTGTTCAACCATTCATGAAGTCCATTTTTCAACCATTCGTAAATACCTTTCATCATTCAACAAATCTATTTGTTCGAGCATTCATCAAATTAATTTCTTCGTCTTTCATAAACACCCGTGTCTACAATCAGCCATCAAATAAACTTTCTCTGGTCATCACCAATCAAATTCTACCTCAGAGTCTGACGTCATCTCCACGTCTACTCAAACGCAAACATCCCAACAGTTACACATCAATATAGCAAACATCTCAACAGTTACATATCAATATATCCAGTATAACCTCATTAGCATACTAATCCCCTCATGCAGTATGGAAGCTCAGATACTATCTACAGATAAGCCAGAGTGCGCATCTCGAGTCGTCTGCCGTACTCGCTTCTGGCTTTCACCGCTTTGCGAGCGTGACGTCGACAACGCTGCTTCAGGGCTTTATACGCTGGGGAGCGCATGGAGTGTCTACCCCGGCCGTAGGGTGTACGTCTGGATGAGGGCGTGGGGTGGGCGAGGAGGGACTGGTTTTCGGCTGTGCATGTTGTGGTGTCTAGATTGACCCCAGGAGCGGTGATCAAGTCAGCTTGGGATCTGACTTTGGAAGTGGTCTGTAGAGAAATGATGGAGGTTAATTAGAGTCGGGGATTTTTTTGAAAGGTTTGAAACAAAACGGAGTCTGGATAACACGTCATTGATTACTTTGTGGTACTCTGCACGAAATGTAATATTTAGCATACCGTTTTCAAACAAAATGGGAAAGTAAAGTGATGTTGAAACAATAGCACATGAAAAGCGGAGTCAACAAAATCTACTTACATGTACGGGAAATGCATTTGTTAATTAAGATCATTTCCGTAGAGAATGCTCTACATTCCCATTTTGGCTGTAAAAACTGATTCATTCCTTCTCTGACCAATAATCAAACCCATCATTTAATTACGTTCATTGAGAAGTGAAAGTAAATTGTGGACACTATAGCATAATCTTCCATTACCTTCACGGACTCCAAAAGAGACCAGGCTTGAGTTCCATCGGGTGAGGGCGGGCAGCATCCGTCCAGGTCCTTGTCAGCTTTGAGACCGAGGTAGGACGCGGTGAGGGAAGTCTCGAGCAAGTAATACGAAGGCTGCGGCGCACGTGCGTAGGGAGTGGAAGCAGACGACTTCTTGATACCGCAGTAACGCTGGAAAAAATGGAAAGGATTTTAGATACAAGTTTTGCATTTAAGGGTGCCTGTGCCCTTTCAATGTGAAGTAGGAAATGTCTCTAAAATCAAGTGGGATCAGAGGAGTATGCAACAATTCCTTAAGCGGACAATCCAATTGTGAAGTGGCAACAGAACCCTAGACCCTCATTTAGACCCTCGTTTTTGCCAGGATGATAGTCTGATATGCTGCAGTTCCTGTCAATTTGAAAATGACTATACTGTACAAAATTGAGCGTTTCTTCTTTGGGGAAATAAAAACAGCGGAAAGGAAGTGTAATTATTTTAAAGAGTTGTAATTAGATTAGGCCTACAATGTACTTTTTTTTTCAATCTATTTAAGACAACTCTGGCAGATCCAGGTTTTCAGGGGGAAAGGAGCACAGCCATTGTGCAAAATAGTGCCCGTTGATGCTGAAAACACATTCCTGGACCTGCCAGTAGGCAAACCAGATTAATGGTTCTGATATTTAACTCATACCAGAAATAACATTGACAACTTTATTAACTACGCCCGAGTGCCCGCAGAGTAGGAGGTGTTTGTTGACTTTTTTTATGAATATGTGGATCTTCAGAAAATGGAAAATTATATCATTAGCTAGGAATTGATATTGGATAGATAACTAAGGATTTTAGTTAGTGACAATGTTTTCAACTTTGTAAATTTCGTAATCCTTGTGCCTGTGTTATATTGTTTATACGAAGTTAATTGTTTTGATAATTTGATGTTCTATGCACTGTTTGATTGTTGTTGTTTGTTTGTTTTTTTAGGGGTGGGGGGGGGGGCTTATGTATGTATCAATGACTTCACTTGCATAAGAAAATAATTATTACCTAATATATTTTGCGCTCAAGCAGTGATAGCGCCAGTGCAAAGATCAACATCATTTTGCTCACTTACATATGTTCCATTGCATTATTACTTTAAATTTTTAAAAAAAACACGTATTAATATGTTTTTTCACTTGTAACAATGATTGATGATTTTACGGGATTTTACATTTTTACTACCAACTCCTAAAACATTAATAAACAGGTTCATTAGCTATGTATTTGATAATATATAATAAATGAGTTCTTTTTATCTATAGCTGAATATTGGATATTAAAAATATAAAAGTTGAATAGAAATGACGGAGTAGAGATCCCAGATGCCTATCTACCCTTATATTGAGGGAGGAGGGGGCAGAAAATGACCTCATTTCTTTGAAAAAGATGGACTGTCAGCCATCGAAATATTAGACTATTTTTAATATCAAATATTCAGCTATAGATAAAAAGAACTCGTTTATTATTTTCGCACACCAATAGAGACTGAAGATCTCGAAACTAGGAGAATATTTTATTAATTTGATTTGTTTGAAAAATAAAGCAGCGAAAAAGAGAATATAGTATAAAATAAAACCAGTAGTCTATACAGCTCATTTCAAATTCAGTACTTATTCTGATGTAAATATTACGACTTTCTTATGAAATCAGATGTGTTAATTGCAGCTGCTGTACGGCAGCCGTACGTCAACTTATATGATCCATCACTGTGGGTTTATAATAGCCGTACGGCAGATTTGACGTACGGCAGCCGTACGGCGATTATCCCTTGCTGTGGGTTTTGCCCCTAACTCCTTTGTTTCACATGTGGTGCTCGTTTTTATGACGTATACCATCTGTGCTGGTGTTTGGATTTAAAACTTTTCTGACATTGTTCTGATTTAAAAAACTCTTTACCAACCATGTCCACAGAAGTTTCATAAATTTTTGGATGTAATTTGGACGAATAACATTCATGTGGTTATGCCCAAGCCATATCCATATCAAAGCAATTATCAAGCAACCAACACATACAAATGCAAACTCATGAGAAACAAATATTTCTTTTGTATGAATAAGAAATATTATCATTAAACATATAATAAACAATATCATTGAATTAAAAAACATTATGGATCCATTAGTCTCATCATTTATAATACTGTAAAATAATTTCACAAAAATATTGAAACAAATGCATAACATACTCATGATAATATTTGTACATTTAAAAATAATATCTTCTAAAAATATGTCATTTATTAAATACTAAAAAAAATACTATTCTCATATAAACATTATCTAAGGAATCAAAAATGTGCAATATCATTGAATTTTCAAAAATTTGTAAAATATTTAACAACGTATTATAATTATTTTGTAAATAACCTAATGAATGATGATAATATGATACTATGTCCATTTACATTGAATACTATAGATACTATAGTAATCACTAATTTAATAACCATAATGGATATAATAATAAAATCTGTTGTATGCAATATGTCATTTAAAACAGTATGGAATAGGGGGGAAAAACTATATAAACTTCAACATCATTACAATCATTATTGCAAACACATAGATATAACATTTAGTACTCTACAATGAATATAAAATGTATGTATAACTAATATAAAAGTATAAATCTCTACAAATGTTGTAAATGCTATTTTAACACCATATAAACTGGAATGAAAATTGGTATGGTGGGGCAGTATCAACAAATATTACTTGCAAACAATTTGAGAATCACATCACACTATAAACAAATCAACTTTCATCACGTTTATTCACACAGTAGTTTCTGATGTATCCTCACTTTGTAATGGTAGTCTCATTCGTAAATCAGATTGACTGCCCGCTGCCTGGCCTGCACTATGTAAACTTCCTCTACTTAAACTTCGCTGGCGCATTTGAGAGGTCAACTGTGATTCTCCAAAGCCACCATCATCCTCATTTTCTCCTTCCTGGAATCGTTGTTTCGAGTATTTACTTTTAGGTGGCAGCTCTACGTGATATTCATTTTGCAAAGGTGCTTTTGCTGTTGCTCCATTCAGATCTTCTTCTGTAGATGCCATTTCTTTTGTGAAAAATGCACTTTGGGGATTAGGACAAAGCGGTTGAGATAACCTGGCATCATCCAACATACCAGGTGATCTCTCTGTCCTGTCGTTTGACCTCGAAGCATGAGAAATACCCAGAACTCTCTGCACATCCTCTGCTTGACAACCCATGTTAGGTTCATTTGGCCTTGAATTGGATGTTCTTGGCCTATCTCGACTATGAACCCTTTCTGCATTGCTATTATTGTCTCTTGATCCAGGAATACTGGGATTCCCTAGTGATCCTGATTCACCAGACCTGGACCTTGCACTGTCCCTGTTTTCCTCTGATATGGGTATCTCTACATCCAGCCCATTGCCATCTATGGATGAGGTGCTGCGATTTCCACTCCTAGGTGGATGCCTTTGTCGGTCTACAGCAAAGAAAAAAAAATGAGTTCCACTGTATAAATAAAAGTATCATAACCTCAAATTCAAAAAAGATGTAAATGGTATACATGTATGCTGGGCAAAATCTTGCTTACTTGTTAAACAGAATTTATTAATAACTTACAAATTATATATACAGTCTACAACTATCCTTTTGTGCTAGTTTTTATAAGCTCACATTGATAGCCTTTCGGACCTTCCCGGTCCTTCTTCAGTCTGCCAACTGCCTAATTTACCAGTGTTCCTGTGAATAAAGCAGTTGAATGCATTAAGACCAAACTGGATGCAGACAGGGACCTACACAAGAGAACCACATTGAAGCCAGGTGAAATCGCAGAACTTCTGGAAATTGTGCTTGGTTGCACCTACTTTACGTATGGTGGAAAATTTTACCAGCAGATCCATGGAGCAGCTATGGGGTCGCCAGTTTCCATGATAGTGTGTGATGCGATGATGGAGGACATAGAACAAAAGGCAATTGAAACAGCGCCTCACCCTCCCCACTGGTGGTACCGATATGTGGATGACACCCACACAAAGCTAGACTCTGAGTATGCCCAGGAATTCACGGACCATCTAAACACACTGGACCCTGACATCAAGTTCACCACTGAAGGAGAGGAAAATGGTGAGCTTGCCTTTCTGGATATGTCAACATCGAAGAAAGATGATGGTAGTCTCAAACTCAAGATCTACCGTAAGCCGACACACACCGACCAATACCTCCAGTTTGACTCTAACCACCCCTTAGAGCACAAACTCTGTGTAGTACGCACTCTCCATCATTGAGCCAAGACTGTGGTTACTGAAGAGATGGATTGAGAAGCGGAAATAAAACATGTGAATGAGGCATTATCAAAATGTGGATATCCATCCTGGGCAATCAAAAGAGGATCTGTGTTGAGAGACAAGGAAGAAGCAGGAAAGAAGAGGGACCGGACAGACGAGACAAAGAAGACGATGGTGGGAATACCATATGTGAAGGACTTGTCGGAGGCGGTGAGAAGGATCATGAGTGGTTATGGATGTAGTGCCTACTTCAAACCGGTGAATACTCTTAGACAGTTACTGGTAGCACCCAAGGATCCAGCCAAGAAAGAAGACGTTTGTGGTGTGGTTTACCAAATTAACTGTGGTGGGTCAGGCTCTGAAGGATGTACTAGCTCCTATGTGGGTGAAACATCAAAGACCCTTAAGACCAGATTTGACCAGCATAGACGCCCCAGCAGCACCTCCTCACACGTCTCCTTACACCTACATCAACCAGACAGAGAGAGCCATCACATATCCCTGGATAACATCAAGATAATAGATTGTGACCAGAACACTTTTGAAAGAAAGATCAGGGAGGCCATACACATCAGGCGCCTCAAGCTCGACCTCAATAAGAATGTGGGGGCCGCCGACCTGCCAGCCATCTACACCAACATCCTACCAGCCTCTACCGATGACGTGACACCACGATCACGTGACGATTAGGCAGTTGGCAGACTGAAGAAGGACCGGGAAGGTCTGAAAGGCTATCAATGTGAGCTTATAAAAAATCAAGCACAAAAGGATAGTTGTAGACTGTATATATAATGTAAAAACCTTGTGCAAATAAGTATTCAATATAACTTACATATTATGAAAATTAATTGTACATTATGTGCTTATTCACAGTTGTGTTGCACTTTTATTGTACTTTAGTGACTACTTTCACACTAGGTCATTGCCATTCTTTTCACACTAAATCGTTTTCCTCAACTCCGTGGGAAGCATGCAACACTTGCAACCACAGATCATGGTGTTCATAACTCAGATTAGCATATTACAAACAATTCCTTACACTTGAAACTGGGTAAGTTACTTTGTAACAGAGTAATAATACTTGGACAGGCTTATTATCATCGCATACACAGATCTTCATGTTTTAATATATTACGGTAATTTACATATGCACACCTGGTATTGTTTCTTGGCCTGTGATGGCCTCTCTTGGTGTTTGCTCATTGCTATCTCTTTTCAATGATGTCTCCCGTCGTTCACCTTCTGCCCTCCGTGCCACAATGGCAATGTCGTAGCTGGGAGGAGGCTCATATGGATTGGAGGAAAAGCTGATGGTGATGGTGTTTGCTCCATAGCCGGAGAGAGTGGGCCGCGTGGGAAGATTTGTCCTGAAAAAAGCAGTGAAAGAAAAAAGTCTCAAAAAGTTGACAATGTCTTGTTCTTAATCAAAACAACAACTTTGATTTAACAATGAATGTATAAAGTAGAAGATTTCAAATTGAGATTTTAAACTAAATGTAAACTAAACCTATACAATGAAATCTGAATTATTTGAATCCATCAATGCATTTTTGACATCCTCTGACCTCTACAAAAGTGTTGGACCATCTGCTGGCTTCACGTAGCTTCTCTCTCCATAAGTCTCTGTCCTTAACCATGTCCATGGTCAGATGCCAGAGGTGTCACTCTGGGAGCGCATCATTCATGCTATCAGCCCGCATACCAGAGTCAACTTGAGTCAACTAAATTTACTTACCTATTTTGTGGAGTAGTTTTGGGCAGGGCACCACCCACACTATGTGGTCCTACAGCACCTCCATGAAATACCAGGTCTGACTGTCGTCTACAATACAATATCAAAAATGTTCAAATCTTCCTCCATCTTAGCTTTGAAAGTAATCGTCCTGTCGTAAATAGTAATTAAGAATTGATTCTAATCTTGAGTAAACAAATATTAGTCTACTATTAAAGATGCATTGAGCTTCATGGTGCAAGTTTTTCAAATGATTAAAAGGGGATTTTTACTTTTCCTGTGTTGAGTGTACACAAGCATTTCCATTCCTTGATAATGAGTCGTGGAAGATGAAAACCAATTTCAATGTAAGCAGTACAGGTGTTTACTAAAAGTATGCAAACTGATAGTATGTAAAGTGAAAGTAAATGCTTACTGCCTTTCCATAGTCGAGTAGCTGGGCAGTGCAGCATCAGAATACTGTGGAAGCTGAGGTAATCCTGAAAATGCCACAATCACTGAATAATTGCATACAAAACCTATGACCAAAATTATTATTTGCCAAAGTAATTTAGAAAAGCCCCAAATTCAAATATTTATACAAATCTTATTATATTATGATGATCAATAATCTTCTGTATCTATACTTAATAGTTGTTTTGCATTTTTGGTATGTTGTGTTTACTAAAAACTAAAAGGTCAAAGGTAGTTTTTAGCAATGCAGCATCACAATGTCACATAAATGGTTAACGATTAAAGAGAGAGAAGCAGACAAACCTGTGTGTGCCCTTTCAACTGTGGGGGACGCATCATACCCCGCGTTGTCACCATAGGTGTAGGGTGGAGGTGGCTCACGAGTCACAGTGCTTATTGGATCATCTGAAATGATGAGTGAGACGATAACATTACTCTTCCACAAACATGATATGCACGTGACATCATGTCTGCTTTTTTTACATCCATTAGATGCGGTCGCCAGAGTCTCAACATACATCAATCAGGGTATCGTCCCACGTACATTTTAGTGACATGACATGACCCTGACTTATGTCGAGATCTGGCAACCGCATCTGCCAAAAACACACACAAGAGTCAACCCAGGAAGTAGATAGCCACATCAATCAATATTAGAATTGTTATCTTTTTCATAAATGCATATAACTTGAGGAATACAGCATACCTGATGCAGACACGACAGGACCAAGCTGGGCCTGTGCAAGTGCCTCCTGGCGCCGCCGATGGCGACGGATCAGAGAGTTCCGCTTTATGATGACAAGACTCAGGGTGAAAATGAGGATTCCAGCAAGAATAACACAGACCACAATCCCAACAATCATACCAATCGGGAGCTCACCTTAAATAAGAATTTTGAAATATATGAACATTGTATTTCAATGATCACTATAGTGTTTGTTATAAAATCACCAATAGACAGCTAAGAGGCCGAATTTGACTATCAGGAATATAAACTTGCAACACTACCCTGTACCAGGAACAATCTCCTATAGTCACATGATGCCTTGTTGGTCACCAGAGTTCACCAGACAATACACCAAAATTAGCATATTGATATATAGATATGTATTTATGCAAGTATTACAACTGACATGCCTTTAGACATGTATGCCAATCAATGCAAATGCCAATCCCCCAGCGACTCTGGATGAATATTTCATGCACGTATTCTGACTGGAACACTTACTACCACAGTTCCTCTCATCAGAGAAGTCTCCACAATCAAAGCGTCCATCACACACCCGCTCCCATGGCACACACAGTTCCCCATCCTCACACATGAAGTGACCAGACGGGCATGTAGGTGTTGGTACCGGTGCAGTAGGGACCTTGGTTGTCGTCTCTCCTGGTACTGTACAATGAACATGCAGTTAACATATCAGAAGACAGTCCACAACATGTATTTGGAAACAATTTATTATGTCACTTGTTACAGCAGCGAGCCCTAAACTACCCGGCCATAGGATGACGTGTCCCACTTCAGTATCCCAATACTATAGATCAATAACCACGTACGTCTATACGTATAGACCTAGTGGCGTAACTTCTTCTTCTCTTTCAAAGTGAACAAACTACAGGAACTAAACAAAACATATATATACAAGTTCATATACAGTGCAAGTTCATATACAATACTTTTAAATTGAACAGTCATGTTAATACATGCTAAGACTAACAAAGATGACATGTCTACACAACATTAATGACTTGCGTAGAAGGTTATACAATGATCTCACAAGTCTTAAAGGATATAAAGGAAAAACTAATAAATGCACAAATCTAATATTACAAAGAACACTCAACTAGGTACTGAGCACTTATACTATCCCATAAAATAGTCGTCAAATCGCTTAGGTAGTTTCCTCGTGCGGCTTGGCCTATGATCAACAGTATCATAAGACGGTGGGGAACCACTATCATATTCTGTAGATATGTTGGTAGCTTCCACACTAGCAGGATCGTGTGGCAATGGACTACTACTATCACATTCTGTGGGCATGTTGGTAGTGTCATTACTAGCAGGATTGTATGGTGCTGAAGCCCTTGGGTTAGTCATTTCAAATGACTCCATTGCAGGTACTGGTTCAACTGGTACAATGTCCTCTATTACATCAAAATGGTCGTCTGTGGAATCATAATGTGTTAAAACATTGTCCCTGAATTTATAAGGTGGCACGGCATAGCATTCGACCAATTTTACCTTGTATGATGACGCACGTAATTGTGACCCAGAGAATTTCCTAATATTGCACCATTGGCCATCAATTGACGTCACTATGTAGCGATCTCTGGACTTTGTCTTGTCTCTATCTTTATACAAATATACTATGTCTCCAACATTGATTGTTGAGCTGCTCAGAAGTGGGTTACTGCCACCTTTGCTGACCATACTATGATGATGGTTTGACATTCTATGTTGGTGTTGTTCCTTGATGAGATTTGCATCTGACATAGGTATTTGCTCATTGGTACACTGGTTGCGTTGGAAAAGCATCTCTCGAGCAGACAATCCCCTATTTCTTATTCTGGAGTTTAACCGAGCAGTGGCGAGTGAAAGTGTTGTTTCTGATACTGGACCGCCATTGGGTTGCTGTCGAGCGATCTCATCCTCCAGTTCACGAACAGCCTTTTCAGCCACTGGGTTTTTGTTTTCGTTTTTGGCACGGCCAATCTCTAATTGGACATTAATGCTTGAGAGGGTGGTGTCATTCTGTAGAGCAATGAAGCCGGGACCAGGATCAACACGCACAACAGCCATGGGTCCTTCCATTGGGCGTATGTCCAAGCATAATGAGACCAACGCAGTACGTATACTATTGGCTTGCTCATTAGGTATCAGTAAAGAGCGGGTATAAGAGGTGGAACACTCCCTGAGAACGAATATGAGTTGTCGGCAACGCTTGATTATGTCAGCGGCAAATGACACTCCCACAGCTTCTGGGGGATCACCCGTAGACTGTTCGTTGAGATGCTTGGGTATACACTTAAGAGAAGCACACATATGACATGACTCTGATACTTCATCTATCAAACGGTCCATATCAAGGGCAAAGAACTGCCGGCGAACTGTCTGACGGTTGGTGCTTCGTTGGGTGGTCGAAGTTTCAAATGAAGGGCAGTTAGGGAGACCATGTGTCAATTTGCGAGGGATGACTATTGCCTCCGTGTTTGGGGATAAAGGTGTTGGGCGACGCACAACAAGTAGACCATCTGAGGCAAGAGAAGTTTGGGCTAAGTATCTTTTCACATCCTTGATATCTGTAGACTTCTTTGAAGGACGTGTGCCTTGAGACATATGGGCATGGAGTGCGACGAAGATCTGGATCTTCCATCTGTGATGCCCGCCATGCTGCACGTGAAGCATACGGTGTCGGTTCTGGCCTTGAATGATGTCACTGGCATTGGTCAGGCGTATGGTGGAGACCTCAGTCTCTCTAAGGAAACAGCAAATCTGACACCTGTCTTCTTCACATTGGGGCGCATTTCGACTGGCAAAGTCAGACGGAACATTTGCTGATCCAGCAAGGTGATGGATGTCAACACTATGTCTGTGGGCAGCTGTCAGGAACGTTGTTACCCTGGGGCTGATGGAGAATTCACCTCGTTGTAAGCGTTGATATGCCTGCATGCATGGTTTACTGTCTGTGTAGACACTCGTGCGATGGACAGACTGTATGATGTATGGTGAGAAGTGTTTAATGGCTGCGCCAATACCAAGGGCCTCTACCTCACAAGGAAGCCATTTCACTTGGTGTTGGCGGATCTTGGCACTGTAGAAACCAGCTAAGAGGAATGAGCCATTACGATTGATGTATAGTGTTGCTCCGATGCCGGACATCTTTGTGGATCCATCAGTAATAATTACTAAGTGATCAGTAGGTCGGGGTAAGCTTATGGACTTGTGGTTATTAAGATTTTTTTGAGCCACGAGGAAGGAGTCTTTGAGAGATTCTGTCCAAGGGATCTGATCTTTAGATGTCATCCCAGCTATGCTTTCATCCAGTGGTGACATGAGTTGAGCACAATTTGGAAGAACACGAGCGAGGGATTTATAAGCACCAATAAAGGATCTAAGTCCTTTCACTGTTGATGGAGGTTGGCATGTTGTCAGTGTGGATAGTCTGTGGGGGCTAGCTGAAAGTGAGCCATCGCACCATATCCATCCGAGAATAGTTGTTTTGCGTGGGCAGATGATGGTTTTGCTTGGGGATAGCTTCAAATTGCATTCCTGTAAAGCTTTCAGCACCCTGTGCCAATTGTGTAGAACTTCGTCTGGTGTGTCCCCACCACAGTAGAGATCGTCTGCTAATTTGGCGACTCTGCCTTCTTGGAGTAGGTCGCCGAACACTCGACACATCAGTTCCTCTAGTGCCGTCTCTGACCCTGGCATTCCCATGGCACATCTTGTATAAACCCTGATTCCTCGAAGGGGGTGGCGACACCGCAGAACTTCATGGACTCGCGATTAAGGGGTATTTGGTAGAAGGCCTTGGATAGGTCAGATGTAATGATGTATTTCCACTGGGCAATCATTCTTAGAGTTGTGTCAACATCTGTCATGAGAGATGGCTGAGGCTTGCAATATTTGGCCACTTCAGAAAAGCTGTCACTAACCTAGAGCCTCCGTTGGGTTTTTGACCAAGAATGAGGGGTTCAGGTACTCTGCCACTATGCCGATGTCTTCGGTCGTTTGAACACGCCTACAGCCTCAAGTTCATCGAATTGGGCTTGTAGCTCCAGAAGCTTGTTTCTGGAATAGAGGGGCATACGACCCTTTCGTTGAGGTGGGAGGGCGGGTCCCATGTTGACAGTACATTGGAATGGGCCTTTGTTGCCATTGTAGCCGGTTATGTTTGATGAAAACACATCTCTAAATTCGGATAGTAACTGCAAATGTTTGTTGGTACAGTCGATCGGTAAGATTTTGTCGGATCGACGGAGACCTTCGATATTGGTGAATCAGGTTTGGGGTGTGTGAACACTGGTTCCAATTCTTCAGGTAGGACTGGGTCTTGTACAACTGGGAGTACCTGACAAAATTGTTCATTCTTCAGTAATTTCTGTGGTTGGTTAGAACTGTTGACCAATCTGATGTTGCTGCCTACGGCTTCAATTACGTCCGGTAGTATCCACTGATGGGCCGTGCTCTTTGTATTGTCAAAGCGAGGTTCAATAACTAGCTCAGAATCGCATAGCGTGTCGGGAATAGGGATATCAATGTAATCCCCTGGCCATATGACGGAGGACTCTGCTGGGGCTCGGACCAGTTGCGTGCGTCGAATGGATGAGTGGGCTAATTTTGATTGCGATCCATAAGTGAGGAGAGAAATACGATCACCAATTATTATCTGACTATGAGCAAATTTGATTGATATATCATTTACACAAAGAAATGGTGTTCCTCCTAAAACGTCTACATCAAGTTCTTCAACAACGAGAGCATCGAGCTTTAGCTGTATGTTATCACGCTGCGTGACAGTGAAGTGAGTCTCACCAAGTACAGCTAGTTGTGTGACGCCATCAGCTTGTAGGGCGGATTGTGTGGAAGGTGTAACTCTCACACCCAGATACTTTGCAAGTGAAGCTTTTATCATGTTGGTTTCAGCGCCAGAATCAAGTGTGATGCGAACCGGGTGTTGGTGGTAATAAGCCTTAAACTCAGGGCTTTTTACTGACGTTTACCCGTCTAGTAGAAGTTCCAAGGTTTGTAGGAGCGTAATCTTCTGTGTCTGTTTCATCTGCTGCAGCGTCATCATTGCTAAGTACAATTCTTGCTCTGGTTAGATATTGTTTGTCTTTCTCCGGGAGGAATTCGCACACACTGAGGTAGTGTGTATGATCACGGCCAGCCTCCTTACATAGTGGACATGACTTGTTGGTTTGAGTAGGTCTTTGAGTAGGTCTTGGTCTGTTACGAGACTTATTGTAGTTTTGTGAAAATGACTTAAATACCTTGGCTTCCTCGTTGGATGCGATTTCTTCCAGTAGTGAGTCTAAAGCACCAGAGATCTCCGGCTTGATGGAAGCTAGTGTCTTGGAACGGAGTGACGCGTTGCGTATCTTTGTTTCACAAGTTTCGGCAGCTGTTGGTGGATGAGTTGTAGCCACAAATAGACAGTCATATTTTCCAGAGACGGTGACATCTCCTCATCCTCGGTTGGTTCCTCGCCATGATGTTGAATACCACTGCCAGTTTTCATCAAATTGTCATCAACAAAAGCTAGTAACCGTTGGTAGAGGTCCTCTGGACGTTCGTTGGGTTCTCGCTGGATCTGACTTAAATCGAGGAAATGGGCACCGGTGTTATTGAAGCCATAATGTTCCCGTAGGGCTTGCCATATTGATTCTAGGGAGGTGCAGTTCTTGGTTATGGTTGAGCGAGAAATAACTGGGGCGTAGTTAGCTATGTACCCCAGCAAAAGTTCCAACGCAGCGGCTCTTTGCACAGCTGTTTGTTTGGCGTCTCCTTCTCCTTCATCAGTAAGGCCTCTGTTGTCAGCAGCCTTTGTTTTCTTTGACCACTTAATGTTGCTTCTGAGGAATGGTGCAAATGAGGCATTAAGTGATGCTGAGTAAATTAAAGTTTGGCGCCAGTTTTCAAAACTTGTAAGTGTCTCATTGGTAGTGAGGCATCGCTCTTTTGGTGCTCTAATGTTGTGTGCCATGGTTGGTGACGTGGCTGACTGTTGAGAGATAGTGCAGGCAGTTTTAATTTATCCGTCCTGTGCGCGAGTGAGGAGGAGTGGGTGTATAACCGCTGCCACCACGTAAGTGTGTAATGCTGCTACAATATCAGAAGACAGTCCACAACATGTATTTGGAAACAATTTATTATGTCACTTGTTACAGCAGCGAGCCCTATACTACCCAGCCATAGGATGACGTGTCCCACTTCAGTATCCCAATACTATAGATCAATAACCACGTACGTCTATCGTATAGACCTAGTGGCGTAGTTTATAACCACGTACGTCTATCGTATAGACCTAGTGGCGTAGTTTAATGTCTTTTTCCTTGTTTTGCACTGTATAAAAGTTATTCTATGTATTATGTATGTGGCAGTACGTATGAAATGAAAATAAAATGATGGCTTGTTATGCATGATTAAACAATTTAACATTCACACCAGGTGATTGGCATCCTTGTCACATTATAACTTTCTCAACTTCCTGGGGCGCATACAGCACATTGCTACCGTAATAAAGACATGCTCATCACTCACATTAGTGTTCACTTGCCTAATATGCACGAATTTAACATGTAGGTACCATGGAGCACTGTGCAACTATTTACAAATGAGCTTGCACACCCACAAGACCAGACGAGGAATTGAAACCATGACCTTCTGGTTACGAATTCAACTCCTTATTCACAAGTTTTGTTAAGATGATGCATGACAAGAATGAACATATCAAGAGAGTGCAGTCCTATCTATAAAAGAAGCTCTGAAAACACTGTGAAACTCATCTATGTGCTTTATTCTGACTAACCGTTTCATTTCATAGATACATACATTGTCAAAATATATGCTTGCTATTCTACCTGGAATGTATATGCATGGTCCATCCTGTAGGAGAATGTCATCAACAGCAATATCGGCAGTGTAGCGCCTTCCACGTACAGCCTCGAACACAAGCTGAAACATTAACAGTCATTATTAAGTTTCCAAGATCAATATTATCATGCAAAATTTTCATTTAACTTCTGATATCAAACAAAACTGCGAATACATGTACCTGAAAAGGACCTTGAACAGCCGAGAGGGCCAAATGTCCTTGCAGCCATTTGATTCCTTGGTTTCCATGACGACTCCACTGTATTGACTCTGTCTGGTCATAATGGATGGCTTTCACATACAGTGAGCTTACATCCCTGTTTTACAACAGTACCATTAGTGTGGAATTGCTGATTATTTATTTTTGTATCTTTTAGGATGTAAAAATAATATGCATACAAGGCAGATAAGATTTTAAGCATCGCAAGTTTTCTTTTGATTCAATCAATCAATCAACCAACAGAATTCTAACTCAGCATGACACAAATGTAGATCAATGAGAATTGAAATTATGTTATGATATTTTACTATTTTATTATTAAGTGTACTCACTGTCCATACATGTGGAACTTGAACAAGAGGCACATAGAACCTGAGAGACCGTGAGAGATAGGTCGACTGATGAGCCTGGCTGTGTCTGCCTCTTGGTGGAAAGATGCTTCAAGCAAAAGGTAGTAACCATCTGAAAATGAAACAACTTACCTTCAAAACATATCAGCAACCTGTTTGTTTATGCTATGGCTAAATCAGTAAAGTAAGTATGCTGTATTCAGAGAAAGAATAGCAAGGAAAGCCCAACAAAGACCTGGGACACAATTGTGCAAAAAGATCGAACATGTGTAAAACAAATCCAAGTATCCAAAAGGTTTGGATAAAACAGTAGCAAAGTAAATGGAGCAATATGAGGAATAAAAAGGGTTTGTCAAAATATATTTGGGATTTGATTGATTAAATGATATTGTCTCACATCACCGCAAAGGGGGAGCAAACTTTTATTTTCATTTTGTGATAACTTTAGACACACACGTCATCATTCTAACAAGTCACTAAAATGCACGTGTGTTCAAAATCGCGTGTACATACAGTCATACACGTTAACACAAATTTTATAATTGATAAAAATATGACTAGGAATATATTGTACTTTTGCACCTCTGGACAAAGATTTGAAGAAAACTACTGTATTCTATGCCCCCCCAAACGTTTTTGATAACATTAAGATTGACCCTAAAAGGGAACATGGTATTCTAATTTATATTTGAATTTCAACCCTGCAGTTGACTGAAAGTCTGACTAGTATCTTTAAATGGAATGATACCAACCTCCAGTATAAGCATCGCCATCTGGTCCGCTATCAGCTGTGGGAGTCGATCCATTGTGTCTGATGAACATGGCCCCTTTCGAACCATCATTGGTCCATCCACAAAACCCAAGCTCAAAGCTGCAACTCACATCATCTAGAAGGAATAATTCCAAGTGTGGGTAAGTGGAGATGAAATGAAGCAAATCATAAATAATTCCATGTGTGAGGCTACCATCTCCATTATAAGGGATATTTTAAAGAGTCATCTACATATATTGCAATCAGTTATATCTGGAATGGGGGCAACTTCATGAAAATAACAATTTCAAGAGACGCACTTCCATGACAAGCTCCCTCCATCAGAGCGATATCATCCAGAGCTATATGGTCTGTTTCCATTCCACCCTTTTCACTCTGGAACATTATCTGAAATAAAACAAACATTCAATTTTCAAAATTTATCTCTTTCTACTTTACTCATGAATGAATAATAATAGGTGAAATATAACAAACACATTTCAATCAGCTATCAATAGATGTATAGGGTATTTACTATCAACCTATATTTGCCAATACAACGCTTGTCAGACTGAGTGACACTGTAAGTTAATCAAGGTTGCTTCTGTTTGATCAAGGAAAAACAGACACGACATCAAACCATAACTGTACAAACTTCCAGCAAGCATTACAGTATAAACTGCAATGTAACTCCAACTACCTGGTGCACAGGGAAAGTTCTTTCAGGAATCTCTACTTCCGCCTTGATCCACTGAGTACCAGAGTTGCCGCTCCTCCACCAAACTGGAACATTGGTTTCTGATTCATCTTCAATAAACAACCGCAGGGTACCAACATAACCAACCATGAAATACCTGTTAAGAGTGAGGATAGACACTGGTTAATTTAATGAAGCACCACATTGATACAATATAAATCTATGTAATGTGCAATACAATTACCTTCTATGATATATAGCTATAATAACTTAATCTAAAACGCATGTAAACATAGAAAATAATCATTAATGATCCATATCTGTACAATAACTAAAGATATTGATAATTAAGTCTGACCAAAATGTGAGACAATGATCAGTAGTCCTCCTGAGGGGCACATCTCTCGAGGTAAGGTTAGCTAATGGGTCATTTCCAATGAAGTATGAGTACACAAAGTAACCCTCTACAAAAAGAAGTAATGTTCAGACAGGCCATCTACATACATGTAAACAGTATTAATTGTGAATGGTAAAATCTAGAGCAAATGTTGACAAATATTGACAACCCAAATTGTTAAAGTAAAATGCATATAGATAAAAAAAATTAATCTAACCCTTGTGAGAGCCAATGGTGTGATCAAATCTTGGTCCATAGTTAGATTCTTTACTTCTCTCCCATCCATCCAATGTCAACATACATGCAGAATTTTCAAATGTACATCCATCAGTGATTGTTTGAGGATTAGCTGGAATTTTAGAAAAGAAAGAGAACTGCTAGACAATGTCTGATCATGTATATGTACAATGAAAGTAAATCCAATTTAACAAAGACATATACCAGGAAAACTTACTTGAGCATCTAGCTTGACTGTAACTTTCATCGGACCCATCATGACAATCTCTCTTTCCATCACATACCACCATGTTAGGAACACAGTCCCTTGTGAAGCACGTGTAGTTAGTCGCATCACATGGAGCTGAAAATCAAATGTACATATGATAAAATGTACATGTTTCAGTCTACTTTCCATACGCTCTGTTAAATTTACACCAAGTGATTCGCATCCTCGTTACTCTATATTGCCTTTCTCAACTTCCTGACAAGTATACAGCACAATTGTAGTGTGCTTATCACTCGCATTAACGTTTACACTCCAGAGCTCTACCTATCTAACGTGTAGGTACAAGTAGTGATGAACCAGTAACCGATGAGCTTGCTCAACAGTCAACACCCATGACCAGATCCAACCAAATTAAATTACATCCTCAGAATTTCTGGTCACGAGTCCAACTCCCTATCCTCCCACCCATTGAAGCAAACTATCAGTCATTGCATGTGTCAGAAACAATTACTTATGAGTTATGACAGTAAGCCTCTGTTCACATTTGAGCTACACACTACATACTAAACTATGTACTTGTACTACATACTACATGTACTTATGACAGCTACAGGTGATGTATAAACCGGTATGTATTCACATTCAAGTGATTTTCTTGGGCAATGTTCACCATGTAATGGCCTGTAATAAATCGAGTTAAACTACGTAACTAGACTGTCCCATAGGCAGATCCAGGGGCGCAGGGGGCGCGCGCCCCCCTTTTCCCACCATAATACTTCATTTTCATAGGGTTTTTCATGAAATCCCATAAGTGCGCCCCCTCTTTTCCTTAAGTGCGCCCCCCCCCTTTTCCGAAAACCTGGATCTGCCTATGCTGTCCTGATATGAACTTATATATTAAAGTTAGTTGTATATTTGTATAATCAAAGAAAAATCTAGTGACAGGCGATAGGTTGCCGGAGTGAAAAAAAATTGCCATCTCTGGTCGCTGTATCAAATTGCACGGTGGGGTTGTGTTGCGTCAAAACTCTCCCATTGAAATACATGTCTTTACAACAATGCCTGTCATATGTAGCATGTAGCATGCAGCTTGCAGCGCTATCACAGACAGAGGTCAAGTAAATATAAATCTTATGACACTCACCAACATTGCCTGGCAGACATTGACAAGTCTCACAACCCAAGTCATTTTTCATGTAACCATGAAAACAAAATTCTCGACAATCAGCGGGATCAAAGTCACAAGTCAATGTTTGAATCTCGTCAAAAATAGAACCAGAGCCCTCTGAACTATTTCCAATATCAGGAACAAGGGTTGTTGCTGGAGTAAAGATCTGCTGTTGTGCCTGTGAACAGACCATTAATTATGATTAATGGCTTCATTATATTTAAAGTGAACCACTAGTATTATATATCATTTACCTAATTCACAATTTACAAATGAGGTTGGTGGTGTAAGTTGTTGACAAAACTATCATGTTACATCGCAATTATAAAACAAATATGTATTGCCCTCAAATGGTTTGAGGCCTCAAATATCCGCATGTAGCTTCAAAATTGACAATTCATACTCACAAATGGTACATGTATAGGATGTTTCTTCATACTGCTCATGTAAATGCTGTAAGCAGGAATTTGGGACACATCTTCATAGACAGTGAAGTTGGCAAAAAATCCTTTATGGTCTTGCATTTTTGAGCTTTTAAATCGAATTTCAAATCTGCTGTGAATTGCCGGCCCTAAAATATAAACTCATTAATATGAAAATTATTTCATTTACTAAAAACTAAAATATTTTTCAAAAATCCCCTGATAGTGTAAACTTGTCAAAATAGATTGAACCTCAAGCTTGAACACTGATAACGAGACTTTCATTGCTTAACATAAACTTGATAAGGTTGATGAGCTTCTAAGAAAATATAGTGAAAACTTCAACTCACAGCAGAAGGCATAGGAAAAGATGTTTGAGATGATGGAGATCTGGTTCCCTTTGTTCCAAACGCCACTTCCACAGAACTTATGAAATTCTGGGAATTCCAAGTAATCATTCCAGCATTCCATGTATTTCTGTGAAAAAGAATTTGATAAAATAAAATCCACAATAACAACAACAATAGCGCCCAAATATTCATGCAAATGATAAATTTAAAATATGAAAATTCATCACACTTGATGTTGACCTCAGACTTTAGAGGAACAAAATACTTCATACCCATATAATGTATAGTTATTTTTATACTTCTCTCTCTCACATGTCTTTTTAGCAAGCATATTTCCATGTATAGTTAATATTTAATATCAGGAATAGATAATATTCCTCATAATATCTACCGGTGTATGTAGAATACAATCCATCAAAATACCTCCAAATCAAAGCGCTTGAATGAGAAGCAGATCGTCCTGTTGCTGGATGCGGGCCGGTGGGACATGTAGATGCGATATAGGCAATGTCTGGGTGCATGGTAGTCAAAGGGGAAGTTGTCTGATTCAATCACACCATGGCCAATGTCACCAACTATGTTAACATCACATTCTTCATTCACTGAAAGAGCACAATAGAGGACATTCTATCATTCCGTGCAAAAATCACCGCCAATAACCCACGCTGATTGGTCAATCTCCGTGCTTAATTTTGCGATGGAAAACACGCTCCCAAAAAAAACCACGGCATTAATCTAAACTCCTCACAATATCAATACAGCAGCTGACGTAGTAAGGCGTGTTCATGCTGTGCGGAGTGCAACAGTTTAGACTAACGCCTCCGCGCACTCAAAACCGTAGGAATTGACGTCTCCGCGCGCTCAAAACAAACGAAATTGACTTGAATGTTGAATGTTATAATATGATTTATTTTAAAATAAAATCATGAAAATGGATTTTAGTCATGATAGAATGGTGATTGACCACTCGATTGTCGTGTCAATCGCAAAATTGAGCATGCTGACGTCTGATTTACCCTCACTTCGTTCGGGTAAATCAGACAATCTCGTGGTCAATTCCTACAATTAGACCCAGTCTCCATATTTCTCAGTTCCAATTAACAGCTTTTTTTTAAAGGTTTACTTCTAAGAGATTCCTTTTGTAAAATTATCATGTGCAGACATGGCTCCTCTTCTACTACCTAATTTTAATCAATATCTAAATCATTAAATTATGTTATCAAACTGTTTATGTATATATATCTAAATTGTTTATGTTTATGTATCTAAAATAATGTATTTTATAGAAGTTTAATTTTCTCAAAGTAATATACAACTTAAAACATTATTAGCTTGAATCCCTACAAATGGGCAAATGACATCAATTACCAATCCCAAGTAAAGGTTTGATTTTCATTAATAGCAAGTACCATAATATGAACATATAAACTTTCACTCAAGTCTGTTTTTTTCCAATAATCACAATGATACGATGATTCAATATCTTGATATAAAAAGTTTGTATGTGTGAACCTTGTCCTTGCTGCTATCAGTCATCTGATCATTTATGAGACTCTTTTCGATGGAGACATTTTTCATGATACAACAAAAGTTATTTCTATTTTGATACATTTCTTAACTTGACCTTCAAAATAGACTTTACAAATCTTTTCACTATCGTTCTAGTTATGGTAAAATGTTCAGTTCTAAAAATATTACCAATAGCAATTATGACATGGTAATATTTATTACATTAATTAGACTAATTGTATACTTACTTTGTGCAGTGACCACCATCACCATCTGTCCAAAACACCAGGTTGCCAATAATAATGTATGCCACATTTTGCTACTATTTGATAAATATTATGAGCTTATTTTCTTTCTTCTTGAAATGCTGTTTCCTGTGAATTGCGAATATTTACAGAACAGTAATAAAATGTGTATTTTGGAGCCCAACAACAAGTCACGTTTATTGAATATTCATCTTCTGCAGTTAGTTTTTTTACAATCTATACCATCTTATAGATTATGAACATTTTGTGAATGTCATCTTATATTTCGTTGAGTACAAATACCCAGCACAAATAATGTTTTGTTGATATAATTAAACCAATTAAGTAATCTACATAAATGGACACTTCGATTTGCTGATCCACTTCTGAAAGAAGAAATGTACATATATGGATTAACAGATAATTATCATACTTGGGGAATGTATATGTGCATGTCAGCAGCAGTGTTTTAAATGGGGGGTAATTCATAGAAAATTAATCAATAGATTCCATCTCTAAAATCACATCTAACCACTCCTAATTGGCATCTGTTCACTGGACTATACATTTACACAAATCTAAAGGCCGTATTGATGTGGTTAAATCACATTATTTGTAGGCTCAGTGAAAATTTTATAGGCAGTTTACTTCAAAAACAATTAAAAACAATACTAGTTGACATGTTGCATACAAATTAATTGTTTATGAAGTTGCTAAAGACATTGAAAACAAAATTATGGGCAATCATCATCATGCATCACAGATAACTGAGTACATCATCATCTACTTCTTCATTATACAAGATTCCTCACTATACTTCATAAAATAATCACCATAACACCATAATATTCATCAACTATTGCCATCCACACAGGATTAATTATAAACAATATCAAATAATCCTGTGCCACCCATCTCAAAGTATGACTTTCAGAATACAATAATTACAAAGTTGATCTCGTTTTAAATATTCCATATATCCAAATTTAGTATCTTAAACCTCCGTATTAAAAAGCAGTCTTTTACTATATTTACTTTCAGACAGGTAATGTCCAAATTAGGTTTTCTGATTTACATAATTCTCTAACAGCTACCTTCAATCCTTATTTTTCCGAAGAAACTCTTAGATGGTCTAGGCTAAACTGTAGCGTTTATCAATAAAGTTTTGCTGCAATGAGCTTGCAGGTGTGCTGTCGTCTGCAAGGTCTGACTGACTGTGCTGGTGAAAGCGCGTATTTGTGTGACTAATATTAAGACTTTGTGGATAGTTTTTTTTTCTCTTTTAGATATATAATTCGTTGTTATGACTGTATACTAATTGTAATTTAATAAATATGAAATAACGTGGTTGATCTTTTTACTTTTTAAACATGTGTTTATTAAGGGTATTATGAAGTCCGTAAGGGGAAATATTCTATATTCAGCTTTTTAATATTTATTATACTGTAAACTATGAAGAACAACATGTTTTGAAATGAACCTTTCATCTTCACTAGTTTTCCTATTACAACCCATTTTGTGAACACCAACCCTAGTGAAAAACAATGACTCATTCTTTGTAGGCTTATAAGGTTATATGGGCTAAAAATTCAATTTTTACATTTTCAATCTTTTGTATGGTATAAATCATAAAGAATAACATCTTTTTAAAATGAACCTTTTACCATCAATATTTTTTCTTATATGATACATTTTATAGACAGCAACTACTACCAATGTATATTGATTGGCCATGTTTAAAGCCCATTTTCTCAAAACTAAGTTTGCATAGTGGATGAATTTTTCTTTTTATATTTTTTCTTTAACCACGAAATCAAATTTTCACAAACGTGTATATATATGAAGATATATGCATTCTGAAGAAAACCTTACTAGGGATTTTGATTTTTTTATTTCGTTGAGGAATTATGAACGTTTTTGTATTGATTTGCAAGAAAATTCGGGAAAAATGTGGTTTTAAAACTTAAAATGCATGTAAAATGATAACGAGCAAATATATAAAAAAATTAAGGCAAGGTTTTCTAGATAAATATACAAATTTTGAAACTGAATAGTGATTTTGGTCATTTCGATGTTTTTCTATCAGTTATATCCTTCGCAGGCAAAGTTGTAATTTTTTCACTAATTGCTTTATAAAAAAAAATTCATCAATCTATACAATTCACAACATGTTGTATCATTAGATTAGATGATTAACTACAAAATGAGGTGTCATTTGTAGGAATTGAAGCATTAATGAGTGAGAAAATGAAAGTTTAATAAAATCCTAAGAAAAGAGTTCTTAAACATTACATGAGGATAAACATAAAGTCCTGATTTTGAAAAAAAAATATATGGATACTAATAGCTAATGCCTTATGTATCATTTACCCCCTGAATATCAAGGCCTCACTATTGCTCAAAACTTGTCCCCACTGTATTATATAGAGTATCATTTACACCCATATACTTAAGAATTACTTAAGAATGGAAAAAAATAAACAATACTTTTTTAATCATCTATCCCTCATTTCACACTAACCCAGCACTAAACGCTAAAATATTCCTATTAATCTTCATTTACTTAACATAGCTGTCTTAGTGCCGAATGTATCGGGTTAATTTTACACCTGCACTGCTTGTTTGAAGTTCTTAGCTTTATATTAAATTATTAAATTCATAAATCATTGAAAAATCAGATATTGTAAGAATGCTCATGGAAAGTGCAAGGGTTTCCAGTGGACCCATGATAAGTGAATATTGTTTTATTATTTTCAAAGATAAATAAAATACATTTTATTTGTTTCTAAATTTTAACTTCTCTCTCTTACATGCCTGTAGTTCATGGTGCCTCATCTGTTATATGTTTCTGTGTAGTGCAAATGTATCGATGTGTATGTTGGGTATTGTTGATTTTGTGGACGAATTTTCTAACATTTATATTCATGTAAGAACAGTATAAATATATCAGAATGAAATAGAATGTATTCTTTCATACAATGCCTTCATGCAGCTTTCAATCAATAACATTGTTTTGACAGATGAAATAGATTGTACAAATTTTGTGGAATAAAATAATTCATGTTCGTACTTGCAAACTGTATTACTATTTTTGTGAAGGAGTCTAGTATCAACAACATATGTATAATCCATCTAACAATGCACTTGGCATGGGTCTATTCAGTATATATAACAGTGTAAAATATCTTATACGTAAAATCTGAAACCGACCTATGTGCAATTAAAATAGCAGTCTTTAAGCGCAACTAAAGTACATTGAGCAACTTGCATCAGCCACGCCACATGGCCACATGAATATGACAAAGAGTGGGCCATTATGTGGCACCAGAGTGGACCATTACATGGCACATTTATGTATAAAAAGAATGGTTGATTATATAGAAAATACAGGATTTCAATCGATCTTAAAAGATTTAACAGTTTGCAGTGACATTTTCAACATGCAGTCCTGTGGGACCATGAACAATGAACAGTTGTAGATCTGAATGCTTCTGTAATCTTTCCAATTTCAACGATTATTTTTTTTTCCCCATTACTTCAAATGGCTGGAACCTGGCTATAAATTTAAAAGAATACAAAAATTGCTTTTATTTGATATCAACAATCATGCAAGATAGAAGGCTTTTTAAAATGGTAGAATTTTTTATGTAGCCAAATGTACCATTAATTTGCAGACTTACTCCATGGTTCTCATGAAAAATTCAAGAATGAACACACATTAATTTTACATTTATTGTGACAGGGAATAACAATATATATAATATATATAGAATATATAAATGACCTTGTATAGTATAACAATATGTCTTATCTTACTTCTACAATTTGCCAAATTTACAATGACCATCAAAAAATAATCAAAAGCATAAATTACATTCTTATATTTCGTTAACCAATAAAAGCCCACAAGTTATTACTCTGTGAAGTAAACACTTAGTGGGTGGTGTATTTTACAAGCAAAACTTCCTATTCTGGTCCACCATTGAAATAAGCATTAAATATTTTGTTACCGATTGTCAGATTTATATCTATATCTTAATATACTATTCAAATTGTATAGGTAAATAATAGACAGACATAAACTAAATTGTATTCATATTAAAGGCACATTGCATGGTTATTCAGGTACAATTGAATAGGGCCTGGTTAGGAAGCAAACTTCTCTATCATCATTTTGACTTGTTTCAAAATGCACCATAGGTTTTAAATCGAAAACCCTTGTTATTTATCATATAAATAATGAGTGGTAGCTTGCTGATATAGTTGATAATGTAATTTAAGTGATACATCAAAAATTATTAAGGATGATGTTTTTTTACATATTTTGTAGTTCAACAGACAAAACTCAAATTAAACTTCAATGAGTTAACTTGTGTAAAAAAAACTTATTTATTTTCTAAAATATTATATGTGAGTAGGTATATGTATTGCAATTTAAAGATTACAGCAGTCAATTAATAACATATCTTGTAATCATGTGGCACCAATATTTACAATTCTATAATCGTATTCCAGCCTTCATATTCGCATCATAATTTGCTTCATAACTTGCAAAATTTATGTGGGCTATCTTATTTGGTATTTCTTCTATTTTTCTTTTCAGATCTGTTGAAGGTACAGTGTATTTCTTAACTTATAAATCTAATGACAGATATAATAGGGACAGAAGCAAATAAAAGCTGTTACAGTGTATTCGCAGAGAGAATTAAATTTGGCAAGAAAAATATTGACACAATAATTATATTGAATTTATAGTGACCAATTGATCTTCATGAAGTTGCACTCATTACATTACAGAATTAAAATCATAATCTACTTAAAATAAGAATTCTAACATTTTCATCATGTATATTTCACACTAACATAGCAGATACAAGGATATAGATTTTTGACAATTTTACGTACTACTGACAATCATCAATAATTGAACCCAGTCAATACACTAGACAACTAATCAATCAGGGAAGTAGAACATATTTTATACAGTTAGTGATTAAAAGAAGAATGAAACTTGTTAGGATATTATAGTGGTCAGTATTACATATACACTGGTAAAATTGCAAGTCCGTTTCATGTATGCTTATGATTGTGTCTTTCGTATCAAATATTCTCAAAGCGATGTCATTATACATTGCAAATCTAATAAAATCACAAAAAAAATAAGAAATATCACATACTAGTATCCACTATATGACCATCCAACAACTATGGCCTTTTAGGTTGACAAAATGTTAATCGAGGGGTGATCTTCTAAATGAAAGTGTATTTACACTGGAAGATGATCAGCCTAGATTTTGATGTGATCCTAATTTGGGGTTTGCCTTTACAAGGTGGCTGGCTCCTAGATGCTAATACGGTATATACAGATGCATGTGTTCATTTCTGCTATTTCTAAAGAGAACATGGTCTGTTGCCTATACAGCTTTATGCAAGCGTACTTGTTCGTACTTGTTCGACCACGGAACATAACCTTTTAATAAATATAGCGTTTGTTGAACAGATAGCCATTTATCTTTAATTCAACAAAGTTTACATAACAGGTATGAATACACTACTTTAGTCCGTCTTGCTAGAAGAGGATATTGTGAATCCTCTTATTCAATATGAAATAACAGTGGGAAAAGTAGTACGGTTTGAATATGGTCTAGACTTTGATATGACATTCTGTATTGGGTTACTGTATCACACTCCTGGCCAACATGATAAACCATCACATGTATAGTTATTGGGTGCCAAATTAAAGATCATAGCCAATATTTAATATGCATAAAAACAAAACCCAGGCAAGGGATGCAGTATCATACTTTCATTGCTTGATTATTATGCACTTTGGGACTGATACATAGTTTGTATATCACAATACTGTAATTTCAAAAGATTTCACCATCAATTTCCAAAGCTTAAAATAAAATTGCTTTGTCACCATACTCATCCAAATGAATCTTTTGAAAGTTAATCGTACATCACATATGTTATACCTTGTTCTAAGAATCACGAGACTATGCATCAGTCAGTTTTACATCTAATTTTGTAAATTTCTAAATAAGCAGAAACAAACTTTTCAGATGAAATAGATGTAGTTTAGATGTAATATTGTAATTACATCTTCTTAACTAATCAGATATGTACAGTAAAATGAACAATATACCAGAACATCCACTATATTAGTAACAGCAATACCTTGGAAAAAGCAATATACAGGAGTCTGCAGTTTTAGTTAAAAGCATTGTAAGATACATCTGAAGTACATCAAATGAGCACAAGTGTTCATTGGGTACTTTTCAAGAAAAATACATTTTATAATCACCATATTACTAATACATGTACACATTTATTGATGAAGCCCTTTTAAAATGACAAAGAATAGATAAATGCATGGATACATTTGTGCTTAGAGGTCTTCCAGAACATTTACATTAGTGTGGTATATAATTCTAGAAAACGCTGCAAAGGCCACAAGAACAAGATCCATATATTTTGACCAGTTAGGAAGCAAGTGCTTCACTATCTAAGTGAACATTTCGCATTGTGTATTCTTGTTGATGAGTTTACTTTATAATTAGAAACATGCTACCTCTAGAATTTAAATTGCCATTAAATTGCTGTGTATATAGCAAACATTATTTCCAACCACCATATAACACCAAAGCAATAAGTATTGTGGTTCTTTAAATCTTATTCTCATTCAGGTGTTTATCACTCTAGTCTTGATATCATATGGAAAAGGCAGTGCAGTAAAAAAAATATGCCAGATCTAGGAATACAACCTGAGATGTGAAAAAACAAAAACAAAAAAAGGAAATCATTCATGTTTTTTTGGAAACAATAATTTTAGAGATGAATATTTTGTACTATCAAAGCTTACAATGTGTAAAAGAGTATCTTTGCTGAAAAAAACCATCTAAATTGTTTTCCATGAACAAATAAGTCTTACAATCATATTACATCCACCATTTGCCAATTTAATTTCCAAAGATATTTACCATATATATAGTTTGTTTTTGTTTTTTTTAAACTCAGCAAACATCTAGTCATTTACATTATGTCACAGCAAAGCAATTTGTAGTTGCATTATCAAAATCTATATGAACAATTCAACAATATATTTCTTGATAAGTGTATATTATCCACACCAGTTATGAAAATAGCACATGTATGTGGTGGAAAGCATCAGTTGCATCAGTCATTTACTATACATGGTAACTTTTACACAAAAATGGCTATTTCCTCCTGTAAATGCTATTGTAAACTATAAATAAGAAGAATTTATCTTTAAAAAGGTCTTCAAATATTCCAAATCATCAAAGTATTCAAATATGAGAAACACTGTTGCGATTTTGGACACATTGATTCATGATTAGGAATGGTGAAATATTAAACATAATGATTTTCTTTTCAATTCAGTTTAATGTACCATTTGTTCATTATTACTCTACTAAATTTACACAAATAACCAAATTACTCTACATTCATATCACATATAATAATACAACAGGAATAGTTTACTTTAGTATGGACTTTGTGGACATAGCAATAGCTATACATAGGTGGTGTTTGTGACTGCTGGAATAACCATTGGTACTGACACAAAACATACCTTGCTAATTTTCTCTGAGTTATCAGCAAATATGGAGATATTCTGACCTACTAAATCTCTTGGCCAATCAACAAAGTGTCTGACCGGAAAAAACTGGAGAACAAATATTTTGAATGACTGATAAAATAAAAGAACAGATAGATAATTGGTGTTGGATGTACAGTTCTTAATATTGTGTATAAAAATCACAATATTCCATACAAAATACGCATTCTTAATTAATTGCTAAACTACAGTCATACATGGAACTTCATATGTGGTTTCACTCATACTTTCATAACAACTTTCATAAATTTCTAAAGTACTTCGAAAAAAAATATACATTTTCATTGCATTGATAATTGAGTTTTATACATATCTGTTTCAAAGACAGATTAAACAATTTATAAAAAAATATAATAAAATGCACCATATGGTAAATGGTGGTCCCACCATCTATAATGCTTTACTACCACACTGTTTGTACATTTTTATCGTGGCCATGTATGATAATCTTTATGTAAAGCAATGTACATGTACCAGGTAACAAAAATAAAACAAAGGCACTCCTCTTTAGACAGATTTTACATGCACCAGAAGATCACATTTTATTAATGTTTATGCCTGCTTCTGTTATGAAGTGGCAAAATGGAATAGTAACCATCTTCTAAGCCACTAAAACTACAACTCCACAAATACGGAAAATTTGTGCTGGTTCTCCTTATTACCTTCCTGTGGACTTCATAATACTTAGAAGGACAACTTTGGTGAACTTTACGAGCCCTTGGTTGCTCACATAATTTAAATGTACTTCAAAAACTGTTCACTAAATCACATCAATTACAGTTAATGAATGTACATTTAAGTCCTTACAGCAGTGTATATGTTGTTCTTGTTGGTGCGCGTTGGGCTTTGTGTTGGCTGCCTGTCTTTTTCAAAGTACTGTACATCACCGTCTTGTTCCATCATCTGAAATACACATAATTTGTACCTATCATAGTTTGCTGGAAACCTCATAGGGGTTGAAGGGCAACATAGTTAACTCATCGCATAGCTATTATATACTAGGTATTATGTTTGTAACTCCGAGTTTGACGCATGATGTCATATATTAATATAATGAGTCATGCAATTCAACATTAACAGAAACGTTTCCACAATGACACAGGAGCAGAGAAAGAGGACAGGATAATGAAGGCGTACAACTGCATAAAAGTGATAAAGTAGCTAAATATTAATTTAAATGAGAAACTGTCTCTGTAATAAAATGCAAATATAATACACTTAGACCCATTTAACTTGAACTCAAACGGAAGAAATAACGAATTCAAGTTTAAGAAATTTCAAGTTGCCAATAATACATCAATAATGTAGTACAGTACAAACTCATTAACTGGATATGCTGGGAGGATTCATGGACATCCGAAAATAAAAATATTTAGAGTGGGGGTGGGGGGTATGGCCAAATTATAAAATAATGACAATGGACACTAGAAGGTACAAACCTACTCAGATGCTTCTTTCTGTCATCTCTAGCAACATTTCGGTGGACTTTCCACTTGCATCAAGTTTGGAAGGCAAAGTGCGCCAGATGTTGTGCACAATGCTTTTATATTTGTGTTGAGTCACGTGACTCACATGGCGTACAATGCCTTCCAAACCTGATGCAATTAGAACGTCCACTGAATTGTCACTAAAGATGACAGAAAGAAGCACCTGAGTTAATTTGTACCTTCTCCTAATGATGAATCCAGATACTAAAAAATCACCACTAAATGATATGACAATGGATGTCGAACGATTATGAATGTTTTTCATTAAATACCTAACAACTCATCACTGACTTTGGTTTACATGTATGTTAAATATTGTAGACAAATATTCTTGCAATTATAGATCGATTGAACACCATTTAATATTATTTGTACCAGCAATAAAGCTATATTTTATGATAATTAATTAAAATATGTTCTTTTCCTGTTAGTACATGACAATGGCATTCCCCAGGGAATCCAGCCAAATTGCCAGGTGTATTGTGTTCGTCCGATCTTGTGGTTCATAATTGCCAATAGCTAAAAGTGCATATCAGTTCGGCCCTGTGCGCATTCAGAAAAGATGGGACCATATCAGAGCATCCGGATAATACGGATAAGGGACGGGGTTAAAAGAGGTCATACTGTAATATGGAGGAAAAGGGTTATCTTTCTCCAGTTATCTATAAATTGATGCTATTAGTTCAAGATAAATGAGCCGTAGTGCATTAAGAGCATTAACAAAATAACACAATATACTAACACTGAGTCAGTACCAATTGGTATATACTGTAAAAGAAAACTACCACAATTGATAACTATGACTAAAACACCTAATTAAAAAAATATTCAACAAAATATGCGACATATGTAATATAACCAGATACTAATCATATTTTAACTGCATGTAAAAAAAAACAGAAGTAGAAAGAAATGCATTTTTACAAAATATGAATGTAATACATGTATATCCAAATTTTGATAACCTATCACAGATTATATGTTCTCTTGTGAAACAAGTATGTGTTAAAACAAATTTGATCTAATGATCAATATATCATGTACATGTAATGAACATGTAAAATATGTATTATTAATGCATCTTCGTAGTTCTATATATGTATATTTTAAATGTCATTGTCTATGGTTATATTGACACTGTTAGTTGCCAATAAAATCTTCTTACCTTATTACAATATACTAACATTAAAACATACAGATACATGTACTACCAATTTCAAATCAATTACAATGGTGAAAACGTTCTGTTGCTATTTTATAAGTGTTATGGTAATGTTCAAATGAGCCCGTAATGTCGTAAGATGTTTCAATAGTGATTCTCAGCAGGATGATGCTCAAAATGATTTCAAGCTTGAACATCATTTAACATCAGTAGGTAAACAACACTGAAGCTTACCTGCGAGAAGTTGACATTTTCATGGTCATCTCTCAGTTGAATGGTCCACAGGTTAAGAGGCTTGCGGCGAAGCTTCTTCCAACTGAAGTCAACAAAATAATGCAAGAAAATGTATGCATAATGAACATTATTAAAATAGCAGGCCAATCAGAAAAACTTCCAATTAAGAAGGTTAAAAAACAAGATTGGCAGTAAGATCTTGGTAAATTATTTTTAAGGCCTGGCGCAATAATAGAATTTATCAGCAAAAGTAGTGCACCATTACATATGATATGATTACCCAGGTCAATGGTAAGAAAGGCTTAAAGATAATGCTCAGTCAAAATAATTTTTGTTCTGTCAAGTCCAGTATCAATGAATAATGCCTTTTCCATTGCAAGTGTAAGGAAAATAATATATATTTTCCGCATTTAATATTTATTACACCTTTAAAAATACCATGTCTTCTTGCTAACTAAAACACAGGGTCACATGATGTTGCATAGTCGAATGATTTTCCCCAGACGTACCGTTGATTTCTTATGACAGACGTCACGTTTAACATGGCAGAGATAGGCGACTTCTTACGTGCACCGTACAAGTTACGTCTGACGAAAATCATTTGGTTTACATTTCTCCTTTCACGTGTTTACTTGAGTGTACACTGGCCTCTTATTGTGCAGTATCTAAATTGCTTTACATACTTCAATATGCTGTTTGAATGAAAGACACTTTCAGAATGCACAGACCACATCACATTGATTCTACACAAGCATATTTGTTCTGCCACTGAGCATAACCTTTAAGAGTAAACATGGGAAAGAATATGATCAATAGTACTCTTGTTCAGTTTGCAGAAAGGGTGTAGGTTCTAACTCAATCATCTGTGTGTGTATGTCACATAAATTAATAAATTATCCAATCTCTGGTGAAACATTTCATAGGTCAATTTGACATCTGATACTCAGAGTGGTAACTGCCTACCGTATTATACAAAGTACAGTTCCAATCATAAAGACCAGGCCAAAAACACCGACTGCCACGCCAGCCACTGTGGTCATGTGAAGATGATCTTTCATTGTTACTTCTTCATTTTTTTCTTCATCTGTTTTTTCTGACACTAAAAATAGAGATAGTGAATTCAATCGTAATCAATCGTTAAAGAAATCTCATTATCAGATAACCCATCGTTTTTTATCATAATAACAATAACTTCAGCATTAATTATATTTGCCATATACCTAAATATGGTAAAATCAACTCTCATTTTCACAAATACCATCAACTTGATCAGAGCAGTCACATGCAGTAAAATTGAACATTGGAAAGCTTATCATTTGTAACTGTATTCATATAGTCCGAAGGCGACTGCATCAATAGATGTGAGTTATGGAACATAAGGAGGTTATAGAAAATTAATAATGAAAGAATAAAAATAAATCATTCTAATAATTTAAAAAAGCCACTTTCAAAAGAAAATCCAATCCATTGATGCAATTGCCTTTAATATACACATACACCATTTGAACAAAATGAATGTGCAGACGATCCTCATGTATCTTAAAGAAGTAGCATACTTTTCACTGGCCCGTTTGTGCTAAGTTTATGGGACACACCAAGAAGAACATTGCAAAACTAGAAACCGGACATAGAGAGCACGTTAATGAGCGAGCCTCATTTGTTTAGTCAGTTACAATGGGAGTATATTTAGGTCAATGTAACTTTTTATGATCAAATAGTCAACAAGAAAGATCCCTGGATGACATCCCTCCTAAACCAGCGTAAATCATCACCCTCATTTAACATTTAACCTACAGTATTCAGGAACCCTTCTTCCACGGACAATATGGAACAGCATTGACAGACACTGCCAACTGCAGTTCTGTGACCTGCCAGGCTAAAGCCTTGCAAACTGAGTAGGGTGGTCTCCCATCCATCTGCCCATATGCTGATAAAGCCCTGCAGATTAACTCACAGATACAGATCCAAATAAACACCCATCTAATCCTGTACACTCCCAGGGTATCCACACAATAACCTGCAGCTAATAAACGACAATTTGCACCACCTGGTCAAAAAATTCATTACATAACTGCTTTCTGCAAGTTCAAATGATGAGACCTATTTTGAAATCAAAATATTTTGCATCTCTCAAATGTTATCTACATTACTGGTAACTGCATAGAAAAATTGACATGGACAGCAGAACCTGACAAATAAATAGGTCTTTGTTTCTTTTTTAAATCTTTGTTGATGATCTTCATGGGAAAAATCAGGAGAAGACTGTCTTTGTGAATTTACAGAGGATGAAAAGTCATTAACTAAAATAAATAATGAGAGTAAACACTGCGAAATTGAACATAAAACAAAACTTTGAACAACAAATCAAGTCAGCAGGAAACCTGGAGTTGAAGAATTCACAAGAGGTTCCAAAGTCGGAACTCCTTTTCTTCCTGAAATATGATGCTGTATAATTTCAAAACCTGAAAATAGAACGCAATATGATTTCTACATGTATATAAACTATTAACATATATAATATTTCCAAAATCAAATCATTTAAAAATGATTGTCATTGTCATTATTAGATGGGTTTAAATTAAAGTAGTATGAAATTTAGAAACAAACAATATAATATTTGTGTAAAATAATTAATTAAGTAGTAGATATGTACACATATAACTAGAAAATCATGCTCTAAACAATATGTATAGAGGTGTATGTCCTAGCTATATTTACTAGGGAGTTTCACTCCTAACACTACATAGCTGAACAATGCATTTGAAAAAATAAAGAGTGATTAAGAAAACCTTGTGTTGCTGTCATCACTAGTATTTCTGAAATAGAAAGTTCTGCCCCTGAAATCCAGCAATTGCCTGCATACTCGAGCAACAATAATTGTGCAATGTAAATTTCCCTTCGTTTTGAATTTATGGGTTTTTCATAGGAACCTTGCAAAAATACCCCCCAAGCAGGTTATGATTGATTTTGGTAGGGGAAGTTGTCTACTTTCAGAATCTGAACGATGCCCAGCGGGCATCGTTGAGCGTTTTGAGAAATTCAAGATGGCGTCGAAGATGGCCGCTGAAAATTATGCATATTTCAAATGTAGCACCAAATATTTGTTTCTTAACCAAATTTGTATTGTAATACACCAAAAAGTATGTTTTTATGGCCAAGGATTCATTTTATGGCAACACAATAATTGTAGGTGCAATATTTATCAAGAAATTCAAGATGGCATCCAAAATGGCCGCCACCAATTACACTTTTTCCAAATACTCAGCCAAATGTGTACTGTAATATATCAAAAAGTATGTTTTTGTGGTCAAGGATTCCAAATATGACAACAAAAATATTGTAGGTGTAATATTCATCCAGAAAATCCTGATTTACCCAACATGATTGACAAGAAACTGATGTATCTATTCAATGGTTTAAGGATGGACCCGATAGAGCATACTATTTGGTTTGCATTATTATTAATTACACTTCCCCCTTTTTTTTTAAAGACTTTTATATTGAAAAGTGATTAATGATGGAGAAACTTACAGTGTGTACTTTTAATTGTAAACATGTTAAATCCTCTATTGAGGAAGTAAGAAGATTATGTTACCAAAATGATATTGTTCTACTACAGGAAACTTGGCTTTTTAAACATG
>CM032660.1:23709711-23722666 GCA_019095985.1 Streblospio benedicti | reverse complement strand
ATATATATCACTTATTGGGTTGCTGACCAGAAATGAGAACAATACAAACATCAGGATTAAACAACCAGAATATAATGAACAAAGCTGATTGTGACCAGTGAATCAAATAATATGAATAATAACTGATGAATTTTCTAACTACTTTGAATTAAATATAACTCACAATATTATCACAAGAAGAGCATCCAGAACCAGATCTAACAGATAACTGCAAAACTACTTCAATATAAAAAAAAATAATAAAAGTTATAAAAAAGGTATTGAAATGAGAAATATCATTTGTAGTTTGTATTTTTGACATTCATGAAAACATCGCAGCAGTAGAAATCCGAACAACATATTTGTAGAAAACACACACCAGCTCTCGACATCTGAAAATCTAGACACTAACATTTTGGCAAAAGTTAAAACAAAGATACAATTTGTAAAACGTACAAACTAATGTTTAAAAGGCATCGTGGTTCGAGGAAAATACTAACCATTCTAAGCAAACATGAACAAAGCAAATTTTGGCAAGAATTATAATCTATGGTCTCAAATATGTGGTCGTTAATTAGGCATATATAAACACATGTTACAGCTGACGTAGAGTGGTCCAAATTGGTCAGTTTGGAATGCAAACTTAGATGAACAGTGCTATCGCCGATAAAGTTATGGGACTTTCAGTAATATGGGGGAATACAAAGATTTTTTTCACATGAAAATAAAAGCATTACTAAATAGAAGTCTAAGAACAAGTGAATATTACCAAGAACTATGGCTTAGTTTAGTTACCTGAATAATATTTGTAAAGTTGAATATCTTGATAGTCTATTTGAATCACACACGTTCATTGGCACATTTTCTACGTATACACATGATTTTGGACAAACCTTATATGGTGATGGGGAATATATTCAACATGCATTCTTACACAACACGAACAATTCTTCTAATTCTATACAATAAATAACTAACACCTGTATAATTTGTGGCAAAGATTTGTAGAAAAGCGTACAAACGGCAACAATATAATGGCAACAAGTTTACTTCACTTACAATCGGCAAGTTATTAGACATTGCAGTTCTAACAAACTTCTTTAAACTGATAACAATTTTGAATATACAGGTAATATGTTCAAATATACAGTTTATTTTTAACTTAAAACCAAGGATAAACCAAAGTAAAAAAAGCAAACTGTATATTTGTGTATTATTTAACAGGATAGATGAGTCTCCACTATAATATTTAATATGTTTGTTATTAAAATACATTATAACAACATCAATTAATGTGAACACGCGTGTGTATAATTATTACTTTTACCTGAGTAATAAATACAGCTGAATTAAATATTTCTAAACTGTAAATAGAATAATTTTACTCTGTCTATTTTAAATACTCTAATTATTGTACAAGAAAACAGAACAAAAAAAAATCTATCTGACTAGTGTTTAATTTCACAACTTCCAAAATTTCAAGCCAGTCCATACTTGTAAGTACTCGTAAGTCTAAATTTAACTATTCTTTTCATTATGTCCTTAATCACTTATATCCACCTTAAATTTGTTCCAGATCTGAAGAATTTACATTTAAACATAACAAACACCAACTTGAAACTACATTCATCTCAAAAAAACACCAAGAGAACATAAAACGTGCTATGTATCGACCCCTCATCCCTCCATCTGTAGCAAGATCTCGCACAATCACTTTGCTGGCCAAAAGATCTAAAAGTTGCTGCCAAGATCATGCTTTTTTCCCCTCCATACGAAGAGCAACTGAACCTAGCCCCATCTGTGGCTAGCTCGTCTAGCGCTCTAGATCCTTCCCACCCTTTCCTATCGTCACTTATGTGTCCGATTTCATGCGAAAAACGTGCTGATGCTGAGATCTCGGTGGGTGCTAGTTGCTTTTCTTGGGTTCTGCATCCCCTGGGTTGGGGTTGAGATGTGTGCAACCTGGGGTCTATAACGCCCATAAGATAAAAATAAAATTATATATGTGTGATATTGTGCTTCCTTGTCCTCCTGCAACACAAAGGCAAAATGCCATTGGTGGGGAAATTGTTAAAAATGGCCTTGTTTCAAACATGATAAAAATAAAATTATATATGGTCTGGAATTGGTCTGGAAATACCTGTACTTATGATCATTGTTGACAAAAGATTGTATACAATTGTATACAATTGATGGAGGCCCTGTTGTCTGTTATTAGACAAGGTCAAGATGTAGACAAAAAGGCATCGTGATCCTTTGAGTCTAGGGTCACCACCTTATGGTTCTTCAGGTTCTTCTTTACTGAACCCGACTCCCATGAAGGTGGCACTGACCTGGATCCCATGAAGGTGGCGTTGTAGCGCGCCTCCTTGGCGAGGTACATCTCGCGCAGCATCAGCTGCTTCACGCGGCCGGGGACGTCCGGGATCAGGTACGTCACCAGCCACGTCAGGAAAAACACCGTGTGCTGCCGAGAGAAATACACCATTTTAGGGTCACTTTTCTAGATTTTTTAGCCTTTTTTCCCACATCCCAAAAATTGCAAGGCTTTTTTCCCTAATGCAAAATAATTTCAAGGCTTTTTTCACCACAGCCAAAAAATTTCAAGGCTTTTTTCCCACAGAAGAAAAAAAATTCCCACAAGGCTTTTTTCCTTTTTTTCCACATCCAAAAATTTTCAAGGCTTTTTTTTCCCCAGGCTTTTTCCCAAAAAATTTCAAATTTTTTTCCCACATCCCAAAAATTTAAAGGTTTTTTTCCTAATCCAAAAAAATATCAAGGCTTTTTTCCCCACATCCAAAAAATTTCAAGGCTTTTTTCCCCAGTTCCCAAAATTTCGAGAATTTTTTCCAACATCCAAAAAATTTAAAGGCTTTTTCCCCACATCCAAAAAATAAAAAGGCTTTTTTCCCACATCCAAAAAATTCAAATGCTTTTTTCCCACATCCAAAAAAATTCAAAGGCTTTTTTCCCATAACCCACTTCTTCAAAATCTCACTTCCCTCATATTTTTTGCCCTTTTCCCCCACATCCCACCACCTTAACTTTGGACTCAAAATGATATTAAGTCAATAAATTGCTTTTTAAAGGTACATTTAAGAGTGTTAAGTGGTATTTTTGTAATTTGTGCATATTTATATTTTTTATTTATTTATTTAGTTTGCCATATTTACAAATAAAATTTATGATGAAAAATACAGACAGCTAACAATAATTTTAAAAACATTAGAATATTTAAAATTACCGTTTAAAATTACTGTAGTAGATGGTAGGGGTGGAAAAAAGTGGATGACTTATAAAGTTCCACCCCAGTATATATGTTCTAATCAGAGTTATTTAAACTATATTCAAACATTTTTGTGTAATATCCTCAGAGTGTTACAACGCAATTTTAAAAAGAAAAAATAGAAAGCACTAAAAAAATACATACTAATTACATGTCAACTTAATTAATTATATTTTTCTGTAGAATTATTCTTGAGTAGATATTTTAAGTAACATACATTTTGGCTGCTTTGATCTTATTTGGTAAAATTTTCCATATATTAGCACAGGCATATTGGAATGTACTCTTAAAATAGTTAGACAATCGGTAAATCACTTATTGTTAGCTTGAATACATTGGCACAAATCCTAAATTTATATACATCTTCTAACTTTGATATCTTATGTTCCTTAAATAATGGAGCAGTATGGTCTCTCCTTATTCCACAAATCATTCTATATCTTTTTCTGAAGTACAATAATTTTGTTTAGAATATTGGCATTAGCAGTTCCCCAGACTACAATACCGTATTGAATATAGGAATACACAAAAGAATAATATGATTGAATTAAGGATTTTGTGTCCATTACTTTCCTAGCCTTTGCTATTAGATAAAAACTTTTACTAATTTTATTACAGATATGATCCAGGTGGTATTTCCAAGATAATAACATTGTCAACAATGATACCAAGAAATTTAGTTTTGACTTCCTCATTAATGAGAGATCCATTAATATAAATATTCATTATCTTGTGGATTCAATATTACGAGCAGGATGAATTGGAAGATGTCTTATTAGAAATTCTTAATATACACTTAATTACGTTTCACATGAATTACCAACACTCTTATTTCTTATTTTCATTTATTGAACAAATTCATCAGCTTTGCATTTAAAACTATGGAAATCATGAATTCTCTTTAATAGCTGACTTTTGGTTCATACCTCCAATATTTCGATGACTTTCAGTCCATCTTTTTCACAGAAACGAGGTCAATTTATCAGGAATTTCGTTTCCGTGATCAAGATGAATGGCTAGTCATGGAAATATTGGAGGTATGAACCAATAATTAGCTATTGTTAAAAATAATTCATGATGTCACATACTGCAAAACTAGAAATGATGGCGCACGATTTAATTTACGAATTTCGTGGCTAGGTGCAAAAACACAAACTTAAATAGTCAGAAAACATTAATAGCCTATGCAAAGTAGGTTCAGGATGAACAATCACAAAATTAAATAGTCACAAAATAATTTATAGATGCAATGTTCTGTTGATTAGGTACATAGCATATGGCTTCAAAATGGCTTCAGAAATGAATTTACATATGAAAATCACAAAATTAAATAGTCACAAAATAATTTTTAGATGAAAATCGAAAAATTTAATAGCCATGAAATATTCTAGTTTTACAGTATTTTTATCGATTATTATTTCATTTCTAATTGTAGGTTATGCGCTGAGTATAATCTCACCTTAGACTGTTAATATGTTATTACTGCATTGCACTTTATTGTACTGTATAGATATACATTTCTAACCACCCCGCCTCACCTCGAAGACGATGACGAACGCGAGGCGTCCCATGAACACGTGCCAATACTCCGCCGTGTACTTGTACTTGTCCTCTTCCCACGGAGACCCCGGTAGTCTTTGTACCTACAAACACCGCGCTCAGCTACTTAAATAATCATAAACAAACGCGCTCAGCTACTTAAATAATCAATAAACATCCCTACAACAGGAACCTGTGGTGATACGGTTATGTTGTATTATTAGTCTTTGTATCTGTGGGCACAAACGCTTATTAACTACTTAACTAATATCATCTAGTAGAGATTTCTTAGCATCTGGATTCATCATAGCCAAGAAAATGAGCAAGGATAACATTCTTACTCAGATGCTTTTTTAAAAACGAGACGTTTCGGAGGACATTCCTCCTCCATCAGTTTCTGGTGGCAAAGTGTGACTGTTGTTGTGCACCTTGCAATTGCGTAGAGTCACGTGGTGGCATTTTGCCACCAGAAACTGATGAAGGAGGAATGTCTTCCGAAACATCTTCATTTAAAAGTAGCATCTGAGTAAGGATTTTATCCTTTCTTGACTACTTAACTAATCTTATTAATTAACATCACCCCAGCAGGAAGCTGTGGTGATACGGTTACCATTGTATTATTGCACTTGATCGGCAGATGGTGAAAAGAACAAATCTGGACCTCCATGTGATGATGAAAGCCTGGAATTTCTACTTTATGGGCTTCTTATTAAAGGCAATTGCATCAATGGATTTGATCTCCTTTTCAAAGTGGCTTTGAAAATCTTTTTTAATTATTAGAATGAAAGACATTGTTTCATCATTTAATTTTCTCAAACCTCCTCCTGTTCCATAACTATCTATTGATGCAGTTGCCTTCGCTTCTTATCACTGTCATTATCTATGAATCATGATAAGTTTAACAGAAAAGGCTTAATTGATTAGAACTCCTTAACAATATTACCTCGAATATAAGACAAAATATAAGTCTACACGTCAATATATGCCAGAATATCGGAGGGTAGCCATATTTGTTTTCTTCCCATGGGGGATTTCTGTAATTTACGTATCTAAAGGGGAAAAAAATAGCGTTGCAAGTTGAAACATCACAATAAGTATAGAATTTCACATTTCTATTCTTGTTCTTCCTGTGATGACCCTACACAGCCTACAGTAAATATTGTACATTCCGCATGTTTTTTTTTCCACAAATTGATTTAGAAAAAGAATCAGAATCCAGACAGAGTTTAATTACTGGGTGATCACACAAATTGACACAAAAACTGTCAAAATGACCTTGTACATCGGTGTGTTTATTCTGTGATTACGTTCTCCGTAGCCGATATGATCTGTTGATTAGGTACATAGCATATGGTTTTGTTTCTAATTTACTGCTAGATATCTAAACATAAACCACCAAAAGATTTTTTTCTATTAATTTAAATTTCGAGTACATAATTTTAAACTCCTTAACAAAAACCCAAAAATTTTGTGTGATTTAAAAGTGTTAAAGCACATCAATATCGTTTGTTATACATAAACTGTCCAAAAAGCGTGCCCCACCTGCATATCCTGACGTGCCCGAACACGTCTGTCTTGTTGTCGTCTGGGACGCTCTCTGGCTGGAAGTCCCACGTGTCGAAGTAGGACAGACTGTTGTTGACGTAACCGGCCAGCGAGCCGTCATCAGAAACCGTGAACTTGTACACCATCTTGGGCACAAACTCCGACGTCCAGCCGATGATGAACGCCTGACACAGGGGAGAGAGGACAATATAGATAAAGAATTCATTTTTATCATTCTTTTTCATGTAATTTCATTGGTTATCATGATCCACAAGTATCCGATAACGCGGAGAGGCTTATCATCCCTCCTTGAAGAGGGGTGACACCATGGTTATTATGCTTGTACTCAGCCGGACTACTTTTTCACATTTTTAAAAACAGTGTTGTAATTGTTTAGAAAAGAATGATAAATACAAAACTGGGTTCGTTGTGCAACATGAATTATTTTATCAGGATTCGTTCTTGTGGCGCATCAGGCTCGCCGTGATACGCCACAAGAACTCACCTGATAAAGTAATTCATGTTACAAACTCACTTTTGTCTATTTATACCTCTAATATTTCATTGACTATCAGTCCATCTTGTTCACAGAAACAATATGGACTGAGAGTCAATGAAATATTAGAGGTATAAAGGTATCAAATACATGGCTAATGAACTTGTTTATTAGAGTAGAAAGTAAAATTGAAATCTAGATAGTGGTCTCCCGCCCGCGACATTTAGCCACAAATGTTTATTCCTCCCCACATGAAAATACAGGACAACCTTTATTATCCGAAACAGTTGGGATGTTAGATGGGTATTCGGATTAAGGAGGATTATGGATGAAAGAGGCGGTGGGGGTGGGCGAATTTAACACATTGTACTACAAACTACACTACTAAGTGGTCCTCAGTAGCTCAGTGGTTAGCGTGTACGACTTGAAAACAGGATTTGTCTGGGTCGCAAGTTCGCGGCCCGGTCATGGCAGACACAGTGTCGCCAAAACCGTTACGTCGTGCGTCTGCCACTGAGTTGCTGATTTCCACCGAAGCACGTCGCCACCGTACAGTGTTACTACTAGACTGTGGAAACGCCAAGCGGAGGTTCGGAAGCCTCGTTAAAAGGCGTGTCCCGTGTAGAGGAAAGCCACACCTCTGCACGTAAAAGAACTCACCTAGTTTGAAAACTATAGCTAGTGTGATCCCCCACCCCTGAGGCTCAGTTGGCTGCCTAGCCTGCCTCTGCAGGTCCATGTACCAACACCACGTGGCCTCCCTCTGCTATAATCATCAAAACTGATGGCTGCGGAGTATTCACTCAAATCAAATCATAATTTAAATTTTAATTGTAGTACATGTACCAGGAGTGACTATGGACGATAATAGAAGAATGTTCACGAAATACCTTATCCAACAACTCCTCCATCACTTTGGGTTGACGTTATATATCGTAAACTAATACTCCTTTCATTATAATTCGATTGATCTTTATTTAATACATTTTGAACAAGTAATAAAGCTATAGTTTGGACTAATTTTAACATCACAACACATGGCTTTGTTCATTTTCGAGTTAGAAAGCAAAACAAGGAATAAGTCTCGATCAACCCATCTCTGTATTGGTGTGCGCTCTTCTTTAAATATGGAGTAGTGGTTTTTGATAGAGGCTGTATAAAGTATTCTGTGTGCGTTGTGTAGGAGTCAAAATGAGAGTAAGAGTTGAGTCGGGAGTTGGAGTACAAGCTTGACATCGAAGCATACACTTCTCAATCGATACAACCAACAATAAACAATAGAATATCTAGTGGCCCTGTTCGGACTATTAGGAGCCGGTCTATATGGAACTTCGGGTCTCCCTGTAGAAACAGCGATTCACATATACCAAACCTACATAAAGCCATGCATAACATACGGTCTTGAAGCACTAATACTTTCTGCAAAACAATATGAAGAATTGGAGAAATTTCAACGCTACACCCTCCGTTCTCTCCTTGGTATACCAGATAAAACAGCTGTACCAGCTATATATATCATAACTGGAGTGCTACCAATCACAGCTACACTAGACCAATTGCATCTCACTTTTCTCAATAGCCTCATACTGGATGGCGGAAGACTAAAAGAACTCATTCAATGCCAATATGCTATTAAAGGCCCACGTTCTAAGAGTTGGATCACCCACATTAAGCCCATCCTTATATTAGAAAGTACTCACTACCATGCATACCAGACTTAATAGATATGAAGATACCAAAATCTAAATGGAAAGAAATGGTAAAGATAGCAATCCTGAATGTAACATCTGATCAAATTAAAGAAGATGCTATGAACTACACTCAAATACCTAAGCAACACTTTCATCCGCAATGAATGACACAATGTTGTTAAATATATAAAAAAAAATCAAAGAGAAGTATGAAGAACATGTATAAAAACTCAAATGATAACCAGAACATATTGTAAAAAACCCAGAAACATATTGTACCCAGAAAATGAGATCTAAATTCTATACCAACACAAATGCTACCTGTAAATTGTGTAAAAAGGAGGACGAGGACTTAACCCACTGTTTGTTGAAGTGCCCTAGTACTAAAGATGAAAGGAGTGAATACCTAAATAGAGTGATGGACTCTATTCCTCATTTTCTGCCTGGTTTAAGCAATGTTCTTAATGATTACAATTTAATGACACATTTTATTCTAGATCCTACTCATCCTATTATAACTAAACACGTCTCCTTACCATCTTATTGTATTGAAGGTTTTGAAAGAGCTACTAGAAATTCATGTTATACTGTCCACAGTGTGCGATGCAAAAAGTTGGAAATTAGTGTTTAAAAATCTTATAATGTAGATAGAGTTCCTGTTTAATTGTAATTACTATTGCTGTTATTGTTATTACTATACTATTACTTTTATAATACTGTTAATTAATTATTATTGTTAATTAATTAATTATTTATTGCAATTTTGTAAAAATGTTACTATTTACTATTTCCTAACATTGTACTTTGCTCCAAAGCTGGAGGATCAAAACTTTTAGAAGAAGAAGAAGACACTTCAGAAAATCGGTATTTACACAAAACATTCGGATCATAGGAAAATTCGGATGAAGGATATTCGGAAAAAAGAGGTTGTCCTGTAGTGCTTTTTTAAAACAACATTTCATACAATGACTTATTATAAAATTCAATGAATTTATAATCTTGAAAAATTTAAATTTCAATGCAAACTGCGGCATATATTAAATAAACATTTCACTCACATTTGTGAGGACTGCTGAGCGATGGGACGCTTCCACTGGGTGACAAACTTGTACGCGTCCAGGCGAATCTCTACCACGTTGTTGATCAACGCGAACAGCGGAGCGAGCGGAAACGCAGCCACGAAGATCGTCACAAACCCGAACTGGATCACTGAAGTAGAAAGAACAGCAACGTGCATCTTGTACTTGTAAAAGGTAAAATTCGTTTATAAATTCTCATGTAATAAAGTCAAATGGAAAAGTTAGTTTTTAATGGAATGGAGTTAAGTTTTGGAGCCAGCGGGAATGCAGCGACGAACAGCGTCACAAACCCAATGTTGTATTAACACGAAATATATTCTTCTCTCTTGGTACAAATTCATTTAATATTTACTTGTTACCAAGATGTTTTTACCAGTTTGCCTATTGGCACTAGAACTAAAAAGGAATAATTACTGTTTAAAAAAATTCTACAGTACCAAAATGAAATGATAATCACTCACGTAGTTATCTCCATCTTATAAAATGCCAATGTACTCTTTCTTGTAGGTGGCAATCACACAAACAAATTTGTCTCCTTAAACGTCTTCCACGTTATGATACTTTCATTAATGTTAGATGAAAAAATCTGTTCAGCTATGTCCATCGTGGTAGAAATATGCTTTGTAGAAAGATGTGAGAAGGAATGTAGAAAATGAATATTTCGACAGTTATTCATCGTGATGCGAATCGAGTCTAGGACTTATGGGTCACGTGTATCCAATGTGACCAATTAAATGTTCATCGTTTGTTATGGTTATGCCAGGTGTCATTGTTTCAAAATATGCAAGTCCTTGCTGCAAATCTCTAGATTAATCACAGAGTCCACAAAGTAAAATATTTATGCATAAGGCGCACATCATCATCTCATTGTAGAATAACAGGTATACAGGTGTGTAGTATACCATTAACCAATACACTCTACTTCTAGTGATACTTCATCTCTATACAGAGTTAATCAACTTGGAAATCATTGTTGTTAACAAAATCATCACACCACTTATTTTCAATGTTCACTCTATCTTCAGTGCATGCAGTGAGCTGACACCAAATCTCCCCCCACAGCCACATGCAGCACGTCCTCACACACTCCCACACTCCATACATACTTCTCCCCCTCCCCCAGCGCGGCCACCTGCCTGAGGTCCAGCCTCCCCCACCTCCTTCCCGTCCCACGCGTGCACGTGCAGGACGGTGGTGGCAGCCTCCCTGACCACCAGGTGGGCGGCCGTGCTGGTGATGGCGTTATATCCACCAGGCTTATAGTCCAGCCGAGCGTGGTGCTGGAGCTGCCCCGCTCTGTCGAACACGGTGAGGGTGTCAGTGTCACAGTCAGTGACGGCCATCCAGCCGGACGTTGGGTGCCGACAGATGGAGAGGCAATCACCCCACCGTGTGCCCGCAGGTGGCCGGAGGGTGCAGACTCGCTGGTCACTGTCCACACAGCACCAGCTGCCACACACACCATCCTTCTCCTCACTATACACGAGTCTGTGGTCCGGCAGCACGGCTCTCAGCCACCGGTCACCACCCACCGTGTGTGTGTGGAGCGGGGCCAACTCGCGGCTCCAGCACCGCGTCGGGTCGCTGCCATAGTAGTCACGGGTGATGAGTGAGTCGTCGCCCGCCACACACTTCCTGTCATCATAACTCACACCCTGGGGACAGTCTTTCCGCCACAGCTGTTTGTAGCCGTCACCCTGCAGCTGGAGCAGGCGCAGTGTGCGGGGATCCCCACAGCCCAGCAGGATGAGGTGGCGGCCGCCGATACCAACATAAGCCAGTCAGCTTGATAACCCAGACGGTGTGAGGTCTGCAGCACGAGACGGGGAGCGGTGGACACGATTGGGGGAGGAAGGGTGCTCATAACACTCATAACGTCCTCCATGGTGCATCTAACTTCAGGATCTAACTCCAACATTCTCCGTAACAGTGGCATGTACATATCCTTCAGGTCTGTGTTTCTCCACAGTTCAACAAAAAGAGAAAACACATCTTCACCTGCTTTAACTATGCCCCCACAACATGCACTTGACAACTTCTCCCTGCCTGTGTTGTTGACTAACACATAGATAATCACAAGACCTAAACTGAAGACATCCACTGAGCGTTTGTATCTGGCGTCTTTGGCACGTTTGCCGTCCTCCGTGAGGAGCTCTGGGGCCAGCCAGTTCTTGTTGCCTCGCACGGTCGCCATCGTGCTTCCCAACTCGCTATCCACGTCCTTACACAGGCTGAAGTCTGTCACTTTTATCACAGCTCGCCCATTCTCCATGACAACCAGAAAGTTATCCGGCTTGACGTCCCTGTGTACGACATTGTTTCTATGCAGGTAACACAGACCGTCGGCACATTGCAGTATGATGTCCCATGTTTTATTAGTACTGGGGTCATGACCTTTCAGATACTTATCTAGGCCATCGTCACACAAGTCGAGGGCCAGCCAGATCTCATGGCCTTTGTCCTCCCAGGCAAATATGGTCACTATATTTGGATGCTTTAACCCCTTGATGAATGGTATGAGTTTCATTCTTATCTATGTTTTTATACTCATCTTTCACCCTGAAAGAAAAATGCATCATACATTAGCTTATCTGAAAAATAACACTGTGGTTACAACCGTTAGTGGCAAAACCCACAGTAACAGATGCTCGCCGTACGGCTGACGTATGTCAAATCCACCGTACGGTGATTACTTCATGTCAATTGCCCCCCCCCCCACCCCAACCCCCCCACCCCAATATAAGTTGTAGGAATCTTGCTTTCATTACAGCATCAGATAGAATATTACCCCTTGGGATAATACCCTTTGTTTTTGTCTGGTGGTTTAACTAGGGGTATCATTTTCATAGTTTCACTTGTTTCACTAACGGGTATGATTTCGGACCTTCAGTGGCACCCCGCTACCCATTCACCCCTGAAGTACCCCCTCCCCGAGATTACATGACAATTTAAAGATTATTGACTTCAGTATTTCAGTATTTTTTCTTTTGCACACCTAGTTTTGAAATAATAGAACTACCTACCAAGTGTGAGACGGCAATGGGTGTTATCAGGCTTCAGTTTGATCATATTTTTCAGATCATATTAGGGATATATTGAAATGAAAGTCAGTGATATTGACTCGAAAGATTTGAAAGGCTGTGGAATCAACCTCAGTCTCCTGCTAACACCAGACCAGTCGTTAAGTGTCAGACAGGCGTGCTAACCTCTGCATCAACCTTTCCTATGAGGGATAGAAGTGTTCACACTTCGTCTATATCATATTGCGCAATCAGCTACTTCGGAGCCTATGATACTATATATAGCCTAGTAGCCCCCCAGCCTTAGTCACTATACATCA
>CM032660.1:23651375-23709611 GCA_019095985.1 Streblospio benedicti | reverse complement strand
TGGCAGCAAGGGTTGCACATCTATAATAAACCTCTTTTTAAATTCAGTTTGTAGTTCTCCTTTGAGTCTACACCCACACTGAACCGCCAAACAGCACAATAACGTCAGGTCAGGAAAACCCAAGCGGTTACATATTTACTTTTAAAAAAAATCAAAAATAAAATGTAACTTATCTATAAATGTTGGGAAAATATATCATAATTATAAATATATTATTTTCATTTACAGGAGAATGTTTATTGTGGTATAAAAAGCTAAATCCATCATGCACGTAAATTATGTGGACTTACACATCAGTATTACATTATTGATTGAAAGTACTTGACATGTGACATAAGCAATGAGTATTTGCTTTTTTAGATTTATATTTTAGGACATAAGAAATGAGCATTTACTTTATAATCTATATGATCACTAACATGGCAAAAACAAATATCAAATTGTGGAAAATTATTACTTTAGATTGAATTTTATGTTGACGTACGAGTATATATTCTCTATATTTCATACCAAATATTCATTTATCAATTACTAGTACCGTATGTACACTGAATGTTTTAAAGTACACAATTCTGAAATATGACCTTTCTCATTAATATTATGTAGGTGAACAATAATTCTGTTTTGTAAATAAAATATTTTAATTTCACATTCTGCACACATTTTTTTATTCATCTAAATAAATGTAAACATAATATTTAAAATTGTTGCAAAACAGCATATTAATTACCAGTATCTAGATTCTGCAATATACAATCTCCCTATCTTTAGGTTGTTCTCAAGAATATCGAACCCAGAAACTTGTTGAAGCTATGAAATAAAGTTATAGCCGTTTGAAGAACAAAACTCTTCTTCAGAATATCACTTTTTGATTTTGTGGATATAATTTTAATTGCTTATATAATGCGTTTTGGATTTTTTTGTATTTATCCATTATGATAGGTAATTACACTGGGCCAGCAAATTGCATAAGAAAAATAGCTTTGAGTTCTTCATTACTTTAAAAAATATTTTGCTACTTTGTTATGAATGAAAATTTATGTATGAACTATTATGAGCCACAAAGTTTCTTTCATATCTGTGGTGACTAAGATGACAATGTTAAATATAGTTAGCAATCGTATAGTAAATTGGACGTTATTTTTTCGAGTACATAGTTAGTCGTAATTTCCGCCTTTTGTTAGGTAAAGGTCACTTGTTTGATCGGCCATATTGTATGCATCAGAGGTTAAATAAAACACAACTTTTTCCAACTTAATTGAGATTTCTTTCTTGGTCACTGGAGTGTAAAATCCGTAACGCATTAATAACAATAATCTGCAACAGGTTATGGGCCCAGTGGCTTAAATCACCGATTCAAGCAATATTCCCTTTGATTTATATGATATCACAATGTTCTTATTCTAGACTATAGGCCATTGCCGCATTGGTCATTCGACTTATACTTTGTGGACGTCTGCAGCATATGACTGAAATTTAAAGAAAGTATTTGTGTTTGTAGTACAATAAATTGATTCTTTTTACCATTTCTATATCAGCATTTTTTCATGTGTATCCTCTTTTTCATTGCTCTTTACTGAGTCACATATGAAAGTTATACTGAGGATACTATATTGTCCTTGGTTACACTGTAGAACTAATCCATGTACTACCTGTCAGTGTCAGCCTCATTGTATAAATAACATGGAATCTCTCACCTCCCGTGTTGTGGTGGTGGTACTGTGGCCTCCCCCTCATAGCTACATCTTCTTGCGGTGCTGTCTTCCTTGTGATTGATGTCTTTATGGCCCACCACTAACAAAATTACGACCAGCTTGGGTTTTCTCCCAGTTCTGCCAATGCAATCTCCTCGGCAGGAATATTCATGTTCGAACAAATTCCTTCACCAATTTTCCCATATTCCAAATTCGAAGCTTCCCCGACATTTCACATCTCCACGAGGGAATTACATTTTCAGCGCTGAAATTAAAAGCGGCTGGGTGGTGACGTTTTCTACCATCAGTTTTGTGAATGTCAACACTGAAACATCTCACATCTATTACAGGTATTCGGGTTGGAGGCTTCGATTTGTTACTGTTTTTGCATATAGATCTAATTCAATGTGGTTAGATTGAATACAAGAGCCTTCCTCGTTTATCCAGAATGTTCTCACGCCGTTTCTTTTATTTAATTATTTGCCTGAGGCCGAACAGTAAACCCCGGGAGTAGAAACATCACTGAGCTTGTACCCGTAGCACTGGGCGAGTATAATCTCTACTACATCACAAAACGACACCTCCTGGCAGCGCATCAGCAGCTTGGCAAGAATCTCTCTCAAATCAATATATCCTTCGTGTAGCTGAAACTGCCCTTCCTTGGATCCATGGCCATTGAAACAATGGAAGGTTTGAGGTTACGTTTGAAGCGGTACTTGAAAAAAAACAATCAGATTTACCTTTTCAGTGTTCTTGAGCTCTTACCTGTATGGCCTCATTTTTCATCTTGGCCTATGAGCTTCGGAGAATGAGGCTCATGGACTGCGTCCATCTGATCAGGTTTTAAGCAGCTCATCTAGGCCTATTTCTGGGGCATTCAAAATTATTTTTTTTCTATCAGAGTCGTATGCCATATTCTTGTTCAAATTCTACACTGTACACATCCATAGACAATGTCCCTTCCACGTGTGCCTGCCCGTGGCACTTTGAGTAGATGAAGCATAACTCATTGATACACTCATATTCTTCCAATAACGGATGTCAAAAAAAAAATCTTTAAGGCACTGAAAACTTACTTCTTCTTTACAATTTCAATGTAAAGGTTGGAACAACCAACCCACTGGCATGTCCACCCAAAGTATACAATGCAGATAATGCCATTTGGTGGTCTTCCTGTAATAAGACAGGTGATTTTCCATGTAATACAGAGCCCTGAGCGACTCAACTCGACATGGGTTCTTTAAAGCACTGTCAATTATTTGACCTCTTCCAATATGACACCTGGATCAGCATTTCTGGTCAGGAGCGTTACCTGATGGGATGACAGAGAGGAATCGAGGCTTGTAATGTGTGCTCTGTATTTCACATATTTTTTCTATTATTTCAGGATTACAATGCTGGGAGAGAGTCCAAATGTGCAGCCACTTTTGTGAACTGACGCTATTTCAGCAATATGCTGAGTTTGTTTCCTGGTCGAAACTTTCCTGTGCTGGGCAAGACGTCAGTTATCTCTTTACTTTTAAAAATTTTACCGCAGCATCTGGCTTGAAATGTTGACCATTGATCATGCAAATAATAACACACAACAAATACAATTTTCATTTCACACAATTGACATTTACAGTTAAACAGATATTAACATCCTTATTTTGTCAGTTTCAGATACAGTAATCGCCTCTTCAAGGACCCGAACTTTTCGTCTGGATGCCACTGTACCTATACGATGAACCATAAATTAAGTCTACATTTGTCATCTGAATACAAAAATTTGTGGCTGAGTTGCTTTGTTTTAGTATGTATAAATAATATCCCACGTAAGTGACAGTAGGTGGTCGTTTTTATGTATGATTATATATAATTTGTCTATTATTTATTTACAATTATACACCAAAAATGCCTTTCAAAAGCCAACTTGTTCGATACAAAAATAAAATGAATATTTGAAGTGTCTATCCTATATATGAAACATAATGATATGTTTAAATACAATGCCTACCCAAAAAATAATGTTTTCATAGTTCCGTCGCATGTGTCTATTGGTCTTTCACCTTTTTATATTAGGTAATGTCTTATCAGCCCCATGCTGAAGAAGCCGTTTCGCCACTCTATCTGTATATATTCTGACACACATAGATGGAGGGGTGTGTCACCACTGCTGTCCTGAATGTTGACATTTACATTCTTTTGTAGAAGCCAGTCTGCCATAACAAAATCCATGCGACTTCCAACACAATGGTGCAGAGCAGACATTCCGTGGTTATCTTGAGCATTCGGGTCATCACCTGTTTCGAGAATTTCCCACAACAGTTCCAAGTCTCCATTTTTGCGGCCAAATATGAGGGGCGCATGGCTCCGGTCTCATCACCACCTTCTACATTTAATCCTTTGGCCAATAACTCTGACGTCTGGTCAAGGTCCCATCTCTTTAGAGGTTTTATAATGTCTACAACATAGTGCATGGAAACATGATACAAAAACTGAAGGAAAGCTCGTTTGGTTCATTAAAAACACTGTGTTTTTGTTAACGTAATGCATTGGGCTAATATCTTTGCGATAATTGAGCTTTGAGACATATCAGACTCCCCAAAACAACAAGTGGGGACTTAAGTTGTTCAAGTAACAGTTTGGTGAGGGACTACCGGTATGTGACTATTTTATGGCACTAACCTGTAATTCCAGAACAGTAAAACCTATCCAAAAAATATGCAGCGCCCTCACCTGGATCCAACTGCCCACTCGCTGCCCCTGCCGAGCTGCTCCCTTCACCGGCCTGGAGCAAAACAACAGTCTTATGAAATGTGGAAATTCTAATATGATAAATATTAAAATGTTCATGCATAGGTTATTTTAAGTAAAGTGCTGGGTTGATTTTGAATAGAAAGTTTGTGTATAACTTAATTTTCAACCAGTAACGTAACCATCTGTCCTATTCAAAGAAGCTTTTTCTAAGGTGAATGTGTATTGCTTCTTGAATTTTCCTACTTATGTCATTCTGTTCTTTGCAAGGACTTTTAATCTTATCTTTTAATGTATTGTCTCTGTTAATCAGGTGCCCAGTCTTTTCTTGGCGTTGACTAGGTGCAGACTTACAACTTCTGTTCTGTGGTTCTTTCATCCAATGATCTTCCTTTTCTCCCACATATATCCGTCCACACACACATCACAGTCACATTCATAAACTACCCCACACTTTTCATTATTATCCAAAGGGTCTTTTCGGTTTTACCAAACAGTCGTAATAATGTTTACCAGTTACCAGATGTGTTTCTATATATTCCCTATATATATGAGGAAGGAGGCGGTTGAAAGTGTGGGGGCCACTGACACACTTGCAATCCTCAGAGTCATAGTGTTTACATTATGACATTATTCTTGAGAAAGATAAACAGACATTGTTGTCGAAATATTGAGATATATTTGCAAATTATGATAGCTGTTGCTATGAAGAAAGTATTGTATTATAACATTCCATTCAAAATTAAACAGTGATACTATTCAGAATTACATCAATATTTAGATGAATAAATGTTATTGGTAGGCCATATCCTAAAGGTGGTCTCAATATGTAAAATTATAGAGGTGTTCAAACTATTATAGGGTTGATCAAACGATGATAGGGTTGGTCAAACTATCATAGAGGTGGTCAAACTATCAAATGGGTGGTCAAACTAGAGATGCCTGCACGATAGTGTCAGTTACACAAAATTCTGTCACCTCCAGCAGAGCCACGATGTTGCTGTGACCCCCTCCTCAGCCACATCTCGCCGCCTTGCCGAGCTTATTCACGCCCACGCTGGCCTCAAGGGCCAGCAGCGCACGGAGGCGCCTCGCTGTTAGTTATTGATGCCACGTTTGCAAAACAATTAGCAACAATTGCACCATAGAGAAGCTTTGCAAAATAGGCCTTCATGTCAGATCATTTAAAAGGCCTTGAGATAGGCTTAGCGTTGCCAGGTCTCAATAAATGAATCAACAGCTCCAAATATGATGAGAAGTTGCGACAGTGTAACATATGTACTTGGGGGGATGGGGGTGGGGAGATGTCTTACACTACATCGGGTAGTACAGGTGTGCCATTTCTATATGTCACCTTTTTAGACATTTCAGGTATAGTGATGGGTCTAAATTTTGTGATTTTAGTATAGCTATGATCTACATTTTTGTGATTTTTGGTATAGCTATGGGTTGGAAATTGAATGAACAGATATTGTTATATAGTTAGTGTAAGTTTCATTTTGTATGATACTGATATAATTTTTTGAATATTTTGTTGATAAAATGTATGTATGTATGTAAGACAGTATGTAGTTTCATTATTTAATAGGTATAGATATGGGTCACTTTTTACAGTCAACAGTCAAGGTATAGACATGGGTCTTTTATATGCCAAATTAGTGTATAGACGTTCAGAAATGACATACCCTTACACATTTTGAGGAGATCCTGATTATGTCTAAACTTTGTTTATTAGGTATCTTTGTCATCACACATGAATTTAGATTTTGTTCACAGTTTTTCTATAATTATTCCAAATTTTCAAACTTATAGTCTCAATCACAAAAAAGATTTGTATACGCGTTTGTGTTAACAAAGACCCTAATAGCTTCCATGCCATTTAGGGTTAATGATGATCGAATATGAACACTATATTTAAAATATTTTGCATGTACATCTATTATCTTTTGTATTTCTGAGAAGAGTCTGAGCAAATGAGAAAAATATAGATTCAATACAGGTTACCAATAAGAAATTTATTCATGGTATCTGTATATTTACTGTAACTCGTCCAAGCCCCAAATGAATCATAAGAAACTTCATAACTTTATTCAAATTTCGAGCTCATGGACTCCTCATCAAAATTCAAAAACGATTTTTTTTCAAGCTGATGTCACACAGGATGACAGAATGTGACGTCAGAATTATTTTTGCAAATACACCTATTTTCTAATAGAAATATTTGGGTGCGATCGTAGTGCCACATTGGGCCGCTGGGTGATTAGTCTCTATCAACTAGCTATTGTGGTGGAGTGGACGAACAAACGATTTAGTCTTAATCAATGTTTGTCTAAATAATTCCCGCAATGCACTGTAAAACTCGTGAAAAGTCACGTGATTTGGTTTGTGGGTCTAGTCCTAAAAATAAGGATAGTTCCTTAAACTTAGAAATATTGCCTATATGGTGTATTGTGGCTGCTTGAGCTGTAATTGGGGACATACTTGAGAGAGGGTGCACTTGTTAACCTGCTTGCAAATTTTCAAGCTGATTCATCAGAGTTTTAGTTTCGAGAGTTGGGTGTGAGTGACTGATGGTGTTTGTTGGGAAACCACCATTGTTGGGCTTTCTGCAGGTGACGACATATAGGTACTTTTTGTTTCCTATCAATTTAAAAGAAATCCACACACGCAATGTTTTCTGCAATGTGAATATATGCTAGTGTGTATTGAAAATGCTGTAGATAGGAAAGATTCAAGGCGAAATGAGGCCACTTTTTTTTTTGGGGTGTAAATTTTGTGATCATTAAATCACCTCCAGTCAGATTTCCATGGCAACAGTGTGTGATGTGGACTAAAATGTATGTTTTGCATGAAATCTAATTGAATCTGTGTCTCTTTCTGAATAAAAACACATATAGCTTCTGTAAGTTTATCAAAAACTGAATGTGACATGAGAAATTTAAAAGGGGCACATTTTGGTAGCTGCTTACAGCAATGGAAAATCAGAAAATCCCTAATCAATTTAAGACTAGACCCTTCTTTGTCTAAAAATTACCCAGAGTTCATAGATGAAAAAAATCGTGTATGAGAGACTTTATCTTGCTTTTTGTTTGGTAACGAAGTAGAGCTTTTGAAGTTTGATGATTCTACATCATCTCCTTTTGTTATTATATTGGAAGATTCTGTTGCCCACAAAAATATAATTGTGTCGATTAGTATTAGTGTTGAAAATTATTTTTGTTGAGAAATTATGAACAAGTTCATAGAATCACATAGGAAAAAATAAAAGAATTTCTAAATGTCTTTTATCAACACACAAAATCACACAGTGTAAACATATACATGATATAGAACTTTTTAAGGATCACAACTGCCATCACGTAAAATATTAATGAAAAACTCTAACCTGGTCAAAGGTTTTGATTTTTCATACATTGTATCTGATACCACTATGTTTAAGTATACTTAAAATAAAAATAGGCTTTTGTATCCTATTACAAAACCCATTTTAGTCCACAATGCGCTCTATGCATATAGAATTATAAACACAATGCAACTGGATAATAACCCGATAATGGCGTATTCAATAGTTTTGCCTCAGCTGAATTGTTTCAGTTCAAAATGAAGGAATTGCAGCATGGTTACACATTTTAAAACTACTGTATTTGTCTCAGTGATATTGATTTTGTTTTCAATAAAGGTTAGATACATTCCTTCAATATTGTTATCATATTTCAAAGTAATCAATCCAGAGAGACCTACTCCCTAGCTTGGAATTTGGCCATGTATTGCGGTGGTTCCAGAGTCCTTTTCTCTAGTGTCATACATGGGCTCATCACCATTGGAGTGACGAGCAGCAAAGAGAACTTCTGCAGTGAGGATGAGGAACATCTTGGCCGGATTAGCTGACAATTACAACAGCCACAAGTTAGCGCCAGAGACAGTAGACCGGCCCACATAGCCAAATACATTGGGCAATAAGACAGCTAGCTAGTCTATGGAGATTCATCAAAATGTAGCCATGATAACTATCCACGTAGTTATCTCTATCTTGTAAAATGCCAATGCACTCCTTCTTATAGGTGGCAATCACACAAACAAATTTGTCTCCTTAAACGTCTTCCACGTTATGATACTTTCAAATCTGTTCAGCTATGTCCATCGTGGTAGAAATATGCTTTGTAGAAAGATGTGAGAGGGAATGTAGAAAATGAATATTTCGACAGTTATTCATCGTGATGCGAATCGAGTCCAGGAACCACTAATTTTCAGTAGGATGAAAGAATTTTGGGTCACGTGTATCCGATGTGACCAATAAAATGTTCATCGTTCGTTATGGTTATGCCAGTTATCATTGTTTCAAAATACGCGAGTCCTTGCTGCAAATCTCTAGATTAATCACAGAGTCCACATAGTACAATATCTATGCACAAGGCGCACATCATCATCTAATTGTAGAATAACAGGTATACAGGTGTGTAGTATACCATTAACCAATACACTCTACTTCTTGTGATACTTCATCTCTATACAGAGTTAATCAACTTGGAAATTATTGTTGTTGACAAAATCATCACACCACATATTTTCAATGTTTACTCAATCTTCAGTGCATGCAGTGAGCTGACATCCCATCCCCCCACAGCCACATGAAGCATGTCGCCCTCACACACTCCCACACTGTATACAGCCTTGTCCCCCACCCCCAGCGCGGCCACCTGCCTGAGGTCCAGCCTCCCCACCTCCTTCCCGTCCCACGCGTGCACGTGCAGGACGGTGGTGCGAGCCTCCCTGACCACCAGGTGGGCGGCCGTGCTGGTGATGGCGTTATAGTCAACCAGGCTTATAGTCCAGCCGAGCGTGGTGCTGGATCTGCCCCGCTCTGTTGAACACGGTGAGGGTGCCAGTGAGGTAGTCCGTGACGGCCATCCAGCCGGACGTTGGGTGCCGACAGATGGAGAGCCAAGCACCCCACCGTGTGCCCGCAGGTGGCCGGAGGGTGCAGACTCGCTGGTCACTGTCACACAGCACCAGCTGCCACCCACCATCTACCTCCTCACTATACACAAGTCTGTGGTCCGGCAGCACGGCTCTCAGCACCCGGTCACCACCCACCGTGTGTGTGTGGAGCGGGGCAAACTCGCGGCTCCAGCACCGCGTCGGGTCGCTGTCCCACCAGGCACGGGTGATGAGTGAGTCGTCGCCCGCCACACACTTCCTGTCATCATAACTCACACCCTGGGGACAGTCTTTCCCCCACAGCTGTTTGTAGCCGTCACCCTGCAGCTGGAGCAGGCGCAGTGTGTGGGGATCCTCACAGCCCAGCAGGATGAGGTGGCGGCCGCCGATACCAACATCGCCAGTCAGCTTGATAACCCAGACGGTGTGAGGTCTGCAGCACGAGACGGGGAGCGGTGGACACGATTGGGGGAGGAAGGTGCTCATAACACTCATAACGTCCTCCATGGTGCATCTAACTTCAGGATCTAACTCCAACATTCTCCGTAACAGTGGCATGTACATATCCTTCAGGTCTGTGTTTCTCCACAGTTCAACAAAAAGAGAAAACACATCTTCACCTGCTTTAACTATGCCCCCACAACATGCACTTGACAACTTCTCCCTGCCTGTGTTGTTGACTAACACATAGATAATCACAAGACCAAAGCTGAAGACGTCCACTGAGCGTTTGTATCTGGCGTCTTTGGCACGTTCGCCCCCCTCCGTGAGGAGCTCCGGGGCCAGCCAGTTCTTGTTGCCTCGCACGGTCGCCATCGTGCTTCCCAACTCGCTATCCACGTCCTTACACAGGCTGAAGTCTGTCACTTTTATCACAGCTCGCCCATTCTCCATGACAACCAGAAAGTTATCCGGCTTGACGTCCCTGTGTACGACATTGTTTCTATGCAGGTAACACAGACCATCGGCACATTGCCATATGATGTCCCATGTTTTGTCAGTACTGGGGTCATGACCTTTCAGATACTTATCCAGGCCATCGTCACACAAGTCGAGGGCCAGCCAGATCTCATGGCCTTTGTCCTCCCAGGCAAATATGGTCACTATATTTGGATGCTTTAACCCCTTGATGAATGGTATGACTTCGTTCTTATCTATGTTTTTATACTCATCTTTCAGCATGTGAATGTTAATAGTTTTGACAGCAACAGGCTGTTTGCCGTAAGTGCCTCGGTATACAAAGCCAAAACTACCCCTTCCAATGTAGTCATTAAAAGCTGGTTTGATATTGGCATTTCCCATTTTGATCACAACTTTTCTAGTCAATTGCGATGTTTGTTCCTATCATCATATTATCTCATCTTTTAATGGCTATGTTTTGTACTGAATGTTCACACACATTAGCTGTTGCTGCTTGATAATGTTTTGATGTGCATTCTGCATTCTGATGTTGCTCCCAGTTAATCTCTTCTTGTACTTCTTTCACAACAGACGACATTGTCCTGGAAGAAGAATGCATCATACATTAGCTTAACTCATTCATACCGGCATAAGCACAACGTTAACACTGCGATTTCAAGGCAATGTTACAATTCTCTTGTTCACCAATTTGTATAAAATGGTGTGTCAAACATGCAAATGAGGTTAGAAGTGATGCCACAAGTATACAAAATTTGATGAAACAACATACAAAATTGAAGGTGGCAAATATAACAGAATTTTATCTGTAGTCGCACAGCATTTAATTTACCAGTTTAACCAAAATTTAATGACTTTTTTTACTAAATTTCATTCAAAATTCAATGACTTTTCCAGGATCTTGAAAAAATATAAATTTCAATGACTTTCACCTGAACGGATTAGGGGGGGTTCATACTTTTCATTTCTCAATTACTAGGGTGGGGGGCGGACTTTCATTTTGTGATATATTGGGGGGTTTGGACTTTCCTTCTCGGATCTTTCAAAAATCTGCCTGACCCCCCGGGGAGGCCCCAGCAAATTGTAAATGACTGGGCCCTAAGTTGTTTACCATCTAAATACATTGCAGGTATGTTCAGATTTTTTAACCATCTTGGTTTAACACACATTACTTATAAACACTTTTTTCACATGTATACTAATTCATGTTCGCTGGCAAACTTAGTAATTTCTGCATAGCAGATGGAGACGGGGCCAATAACACAGCATCATCCGCATAAAACAGGTGGTTAACTTGACAATCATTTAAAAACACACACATCGCGTTGGTGATGGTTACAGTGAAGAGTTTGAGGTGAAAGTCGGTGTCCACCAAGGTTCGGTACTCAGTCCACTGCTGTTCATCGTAGTGCTTGAAGCCCTTCTCATGAGTTCCGATCTGGTGTCCCTTGGGATTTTATGATTTTTATGCTGATGACCTAGTCATAATAACAGAGTCACTTGAGGAATGTGTCAGTAGGCTGTTGTTGTTGTGGAAGGAAGGCATGGAGAAAAAGGTCTAAGCGTGAATGCAAGGTAGACTAAGATCATGATCTTGGTTCAGGTCTGGATGTTCTCCAAAAACTCTGGCAAGTTTCCCTGTGCTGTTTGCTGCACTGGTGTAGGCCGCAACAGCGTTCTCTGTAAAGGCTGCAAAGTGGGTGCATAAGAAATGCAGTGGACTTAAACGCCTAACAGAGGACCCAAGTTTCAAGTGCAGACGTTGCCTGGGTACTGTGAGACCAATCGATGGCAGACCACAGAGTGAGGTTCAGGTGGGACCCGACAAGTTGGAGGTCGTAGCTTCCTTTTGTTACCTGGGAGACATGCTCTCGGCTGCCGGTGGCTGTGACGCTGCAACGACAACACGGGTGAAGACAGCCTGGAGGAAGTTTGGGGAGCTGCTGCCTGTTCTCTCATCTCGCCACCTCTCTCACACAAGACGCGGGGACATGTATACAGTACTTGTGTACGGAGTGCAATGCTCCATGCTAGTGAGACATGGCCCTTAACCAAGCCAAACTTTCAACGTTTGCAACGCAATGACAGGGCAATGATCAGACAGATCTGCAATGTGAAGCGGAGAACGTCGCCACCACCAGTTCAAGTGAGCTTTTGAAGCTTCTCGGCCTTGAGGACCTTGACCTCATTCTGAAGGAGAGAAGACTTTGTTGGTATGGCCACGTGGGTACGGTCAAGAGCAATCAAGACAGCATGGGACATGCAAGTGGCTGGTATACGTGGAACCGTAGACCCAAGACTTCATGGAAGCAGGTGACTGAGAGGGATATGAGGGACTGGGGACTCTCAAAAACCGATCCTCATGAAAACCACATGGAATCCGATTATAAAAAACCAACCATGCGTGCAGCTAGCCAGCTAACTGGAAGGGGGTCCCACTGGAGTGGGCGTTACCTCACCCGCATTAATCAAAATGGTTAACTTGACAATCATTTAAAATGACAAACATCTCTTATTCTATTAAGATTTAGACGTATGATGTCGACACTGATCTCATCAGTATACAAATTGTGTCAAATTGAGGTTGAAGTGCACAAAAATCTAATCAATTATAAAGTATTTCTGTTCATGCATCCATTAATTTTCTGTACTGGAAAAATACATTTAACTAACCAAATATTGGTTGTTTTAAGATCACCCTGAACATAACCACACATATTTAATCATACTTGTTAATATTCATGTCACTGCAAAAATACCACGCTTTCAAATATATGACTCACTTGATTTTGGTTTCATTTTCTAAGTCACTGTGCTGATGCTACATTTTGAAAAAATAATTTTTACATAGACCTATCATGTATATGAATCTACGAGACGATGATCCTGATCATCCTGATGGTATGACGTCACTTGGTGTTTTCAATGATGACTCATGGGGTAATGTGGGGGTGACGGTGGTTTGGCTGGAAGCTGGGGTTTGAAAATAAAGGCTTATTGAAAAAAAGTTCATTCAAACACATTTAACACTTCTGGAGAGAATCCTAGTTAGTAACATTAAGAAATAAAACGCCAATCTTTGACGAAAATAAATAAATACATTGATTATATAAGCCTTAGGGGTGGTCATTAACTACAGAGGGGGGTGGCATGAAGAGAAAGTTTTCACAACAATTTTTATCATGCCCCCTATCGCCATGTCAGTATTTTTTCATGCCCCATTTAATTTCTATTTTTATATACATCATAGCATAATTGACAATAAAATTGAAGGTAAAAAATGTGGACTTAGATAACAAAACAATCTTCACTTTCTATTTACATCATAGCATCAATTGACAATACAAAGGTGTGACCAATGTCATGAAGAAATACTGCAAATTCAGCTGACTAATTTGTATATATAATACTGAGGTAATACTGAGGTACAGATTTTTATAATACTGATGCTGCAAATGTTTGAACACATCAAAGTCACTCAAAGTCCTCTTCCACTTCATCTGCATCATCTGCTTCATCTTCTAGATCTGTAAACCAGTCACTATCATAGTCTGAATCTTGCTGATCTTTATCATCCTCATCATCATTCCCACCTTCAGCAGTATCCAGAGCAGCTTCTTTAGCTTTTCTTTCAGCTTCTTGGCGCAATTCTTCTAATTCTTCTTCTGCAACTTCAATAGCTTCCACCCTTGTCATTTTTTTCTTTTGTGATCTCTCCATGAAGTTTGGTCTTCTGTTGTGGTGGTGATTCCATTGATGTATAGCAGCATTGGGATCAAAATCTGAGACACTGCCAGAATGCAGTTGAATGGTGAGTAACATTGTCATTGTACAAGACTTCAACCTGTTTCTGAAGCTTATCTTCATGATATTCATCTGGGAAAATCCTCTCTCACACTCTGCTGTAGCAGCAGGAAGGGAAAGGATCAAATCAATTACTGCCAGTATATTGGGATGTTTCTCAAGATAAATATCATTAATATCACACCACTTCATCGTGTGCACAGCTTTATTGTTGTTATACAAAGCTTTTTTCAGTGATGTCCACTCAATTTCTGCAGAGTTGATGTCAACTCCTGCCAGCTCAAGATGATCGCTATAGTGGTCAACAATCACCGCCACATAATCATCTCCAAAGTTTTCCTCGTGATTTGCTGGCCAAGAGGAAATGTCAGCTAACTTTGTACTTTCTAGAACATTAGATCTCACATCTTTGAATCTGCGATCCAATGATTCAAGTAACTTGTCCACCACCTTCTTCACCTGCCCAGTGGAGTTGGATGTACCATTATTGGTCAGTTTCTCCCCCTCATACTCTCCATTCAAATCACTGAACTTTCTCATCAGAGGACCTGGCCTAAAAGAGTCAAAAACAAAGCATTAGGTCTCGTATCTAATACAGTCACTCACCACTAGATTATTCAACAAAATTAACAAGCAATGTAAATTTATAGCTGTTAATTGTCATTTATGCAAACTGAAAATTCATTTACCTCTCCTTGTACTTGTTGATGTTGGAGATCGTCGACCCTAGAGCCTCGTGGACTTGGTATGTGCAGACTTCTCTCTCCTGAAGGGTCTTCGATAGTTGAGAGAGCACAGCCAACATGTCACATAGGAAGTGGGCAAACTCAAGTACATCACGGGAACGCATTGATTTTAATAGTGCAATGGCCTTTGATTGTGTTCCGCTTGTGCCTGATGGAGTAATGGCAGCCTGTAATAAATTTTGTAAATCATTAAAAATGTGGATTATCTGTGATATTTTCATTATTGATAAACTGTAGTTTTTTTTGTCTGTTATGTTTTTATTATGGATGATTGGAAAAAAGAATTGTGATATTTTTTGTGAATAGTTTATTTATATAACCTATATGCATAAATACATATATACCTGACTGAGATGAAGAACAATGGCACGATATCCACGAAGGCAATTCTGCAGAGCACGAAGTGTATGGCTGACCCATCTTGTTCCCCCGACACGAATTGGCCAAATCTGCTGCATCTTCAGTGCCTTGAATGCAGCAGTCAACCCAGCTGCCTGTTTTGGGATCCTGTAGAATTTGAAGAGTTGGTCCAACATATCATAGACCTTCTTGAATAGGCTGGCCTCTTTCATTGCCTCTTTAAACGCAAGCTCCACCCGATGAGCCATACATTGCACCATGATGATGGATGGGTGAATTCTGTCTCTCAGAAGAGTAATGACTCCAGACTTTTTCCCAGTGTTGACGCTAGCCCCATCACCAGCAAAGGCCACCACTTTCTTCTTTGTTTCTTCTTTCTCACCCTTTGGCAAGGCCTCCATTATTGCACTGTAGATGCCTTCGGCATTTGGATGATCGCACTGCATCAATCCTAAGAAATAGCAATGCGTAGAACCACGAAGGGCAAAATGAACATACACAATTTCTTGTTCGATTGATGCAACGTCACTGCTTCCGTCGGACATAAGGGTCACAAACTTTGCATCAGAAAGTTTTTTTTCAATATCTATTCTGGTGACTTCACTAATTGCCACCATGAATTGTTTGCAGGAGTTGATATTGCGGTAAGTTGGCCCAATGTCAAGACCCTTTTTGACATCAACTTCACACTGCCACTCGAAGTCGGAGAGTGGTCTGCAATGGACGGCAAGTGAATGGGCAGAAATAAATAAAATTCTCAGCCTACTGATGACCTTGGCATTCATGGCATTGATGGACTTCTCTGCCACGGATGTACCTTTCTTCGCTTCCTTTGCATCCAATCTGCGTACAGCATCTTTGTGGCCATCAGTCTCCTGATGTCTAGTCAGGTTGTAGTGCTTCAAATTGGAGCATCCAACCACGAAGGGACCTTTTGCTCTTTTGTTGAAGACATCATTTGGGGTTGATCTATTTGGAACTGTAAATGGGACATAGATGGCACGACATGGCTTACAGAACACGAGTTTCTTAATTTCATCATAAATGGCCCACTTAAACTCTGTCTTCCAGGATGGCACAATGTCTCTAGATCTTTTTTCTGTGTCATATTTCTTATTGGCTTCTTTGATGTCGAGTCTAGGCAGTTTCTTTTCTGGTGGTTTAGGTTCAGATTTACCAACCCACATCGATATTTTAGACTGTTTTGACATAATATGATTTTACTTGCATTAGCGAAAATATTTCAGAAATGTTTGTATAATAATAAATATCAACAATATCGGTAACAAATGACGTTTTAGTTTCTAATGACGCTTAGTCTCTAATGACGCTTTTCAGCTGTCAGACCGATGCACGGCAAATGGTAAGACTTCTTTGAAAGCCGGCTGCTAATTGGCCCGCACAACGACAATCTTGTACGACATAGACTGGTTCGCGTCCAATTAAATCGATTTTTTCCGCGCACAAACGATCGAAAAGCAATGGCTGGTTTGCGATGTATTCGGAAAAAACGCGGGAACTAGCGACGTTTTATTTCATTTCAAAATGGCGTCTCGACGAGAAGCAGACGAAAGAATAAGAATTTGTTACCGATGTTTCACAATAATGTCGATAATATATATCGCAGCACCCTCAAAACATGCGGGCCACTCGGGCCCGTAGTTTGAAAAAGAATGGGGCCGAAGACAAGACCGGCACGAAGAAGTCATTCCACTAGTGCCACCCTGGGGCTGCCGGTACAAAGGGGACACCACAGTACATCGTCGGCGCCAAAAAGCCACGCCGCGGCCACTTTTCTGGTGACTTCTCCTAAGAAGTCGCAGGATACCGTCGAGGCTCTCACCGTCCGCGGGGTTGGGGGTTCTATTGATTTCCTTTGATCTCACCGACACCGCCGGCGGCCTAAATGCACCGTAGGCAGGGTCTTAACGACACCGCTAGACATCGCTGGCGGCCTAAATGCACCGTAGGCGGGGTCTCACTGACACTGCTAGACATCGCTGGCGGCCCACCGCTAAACACTGCCAGCAGCCTAAATGCACAGTAGGCGGGGTCTCACTGACACCGCTAGACATCGCCGGCGGCCCACCGCTAGACATCGCCGGTGGCCTAACACCGTAGGCGGGGTTCAAAGCACCGCCGGCTGCCTAAATGCACTGTTTGTCGGCGGCTTCAAAGAACCGTGGGCGGGGTCCGTCGGCGACTTCAAATACACTGTGGGCGACATCAGCACGGTATGACCCCTGCACAGGTTGAAATTTAGTTTAAAAAAAAAAGACAAACAAGACGGTATAGCCAGCGGTGTCCCATGCCGGCGGCATCAATAGAATCGGGGAATAAGCGCAAGAAATAGGTGATATGGAACCCTCAAACAGTGCACTTTTGGAAGAAATCATGAAACTTTGCTATATAGGATAAAATTGGCAGCTGAAAATTTTGGTTCGTGGACCCAAGCAAATTTACCCATTTTGGCGGTAAAAAAATTGGAATTTGACCCCATCTTTGTCTTTAAATTGCATTTACTTGGCCAATAGTTTTGCCAATGAGTTGAAATTTGGAATATATATTATCTTTGCACTGTCTACTTTTATGTTAAACCAAACTTAGTATGAACCCCAATGATTTTAACCATTTTTGGAGGCCCAAAATTAGAAAATTTCTTTCAACTGTCTATGTTTATTCTATACCAAACTTAGTATGAATCCCAATGCTTTTAATCATTTTTGGGGCCCATAATTAGAAAATCGACGCTATTTTTCTCTTTGAATTGTGTTTACTTGACCAATAGTTTTGCTAATGAGTTGAAATTCGGAATATATTAACTTTATTACATGTGCATGTATTCGATACCAATTTCAGTATGAACCTATTTCAATTCAAAAAATATTTAGGTTCAAAAATTAGGAATTTTATGAACCAAAATTTCGCTTTCATGATGATTTCATATATATATTTATGGTAAAATCATCAAGTGTAACGTGGCTCACAATGGTTTGTGATAATATCCATTATATGGCATGGGATGGATGTGATCAAACCAGCTACACATCATGTAAACCCTGGTCAAATGCAAGTGTTAACAGTCAATCAGCCTTTGTACACAATTGCAAAAAAAATCAATGTATCCATCTCCGACACGAACACGACTACGTACATTGGCATACATTGACTGAACAAGCTTAACAAGCCACTCTTCTACGCCTAGCTTACGCATGGCCCACCATATGACTTGTCTGGGAACCCCGATCAAATGCCTTCTCAAGATCAACAAATGACATGTACAAGGACTTGTTTGCTGCTAGAAACTTCTCCTGCACCTGTCGAACGACGAAGATAGCATGTGTAGTTCCCCTTCCTGGCATGAAGCCAAACTGCATGTCATCTATCACTATTCTCTTTCTGATCAGTTGTTCAGCAATTCTCTCAAGGACTTTCATTACTTGATCTATCAACTTCAGACCCCGGTACTTGCCTCTCTCTAGTGCATCTCCTTTGTTTTTTGTAGAGGCTATAGCTCTCCTCCCACCCAGATGGAATGCAACCTTCACAAATGATCTCTTCAATCAAGTCACGAACAAGCTTAACACCAACCTCCCCAGCGGGTTTCAGCATTTTTGCTACTACTCTCGACGGATCTGCTGCTTTACCCATTCCCATCTTTGAAATGGCTTTGGATGTATTAGTTATCTTATATTATAATCTTATAATAGTTATCTTATTTTAGTTTCCTTTTCAATCAAATCTTTTTTTTTGTCAGATGTATGTAAGCTACTATCAAATATACAAAAAAATGAAAAAAATCAATACATTTGGCTTAGGAATAAGTATGCTACACTGATTGTTTGGCAAAAATTCGTCATTTTCAAATATTTTAAAATATTTGTTTGAGTGTTTTCAACAGCTTGGTTTGACATTTTTCTTCGAAACTTTGGGATCAACAGATTATATGTATAGAGAAAGCACGTAGAAAAAATCAGGAAGATAGATTAAAAATTAATGTGTTTTTGTTGAAAAATTGATCATTTTTCATATATTTTTTTAATTTTTACCTCCAAAAATAAAAATATTTTACTGGGTCCACGAATGGATTTTTTCAATATGTTCTTCTGCATACATATGCAAAATTTGGTGATTTCTTCCAAAAGTGCACACCCATTTCACCTATTTCTTGCGCTATATACACCAACATCCAAAGACATACTCCCAAAGCTCAGTGGAGCTCGTTGGTTCTCCATACTCGACGCTCGCAGTGGATATTGGAACATTGCACTCGATGAAGAAAGCTCCTTGCTTACAACCTTCAATACCCCATTTGGACGCTATAAGTACAATAGACTACCATTTGGCCTAAATCTAGCCCAAGATCTTCCAAAGAAAAATAGATGAGACATTCGGAGACATACCAGGATGTTTTGGTATTGCTGACGACCTTGTCATTGCTGGTTGGAGAGAGGACGGGACAGACCATGATGAAACCCTACATGATGTACTACAGCGAGCCAGGAACACTGGCACACGTTTCAACGATGAAAAGATGGTTGTGCGATGTAAGCAAATCCCATTCTTTGGCCATGTTATTGGAGAAAATGGGGTCAAGCCAGACCCTAATAAAATTGACGCAATAGAAAACATGACACCACCAAAAGATGTTACGCAACTACAAACCATTCTGGGCATGGTCAATTACCTCTCCCCGCCTGGCTGCACTTACCGCACCATTACGAGACCTCTGTAAGAAGGATAACGAGTTTAAATGGGGCCCAGAACATGACCAGGCATTTACGAATGTGAAAACAGAGATAACATCCGTACCAAATTTGCAATTTTATGATAGCCAGAAACCGCTAACACTGCAGGTCGATGCATCACTTCAAGGTATTGGGGCTGCACTCATACAAGACAAAGGGCCTGTAGCCTTTGCCAGCAAAGCGATGACCGAAACAGAACAACGCTACTCCAACATAGAGCGCGAAATGCTGGCAATCGTCTTCGGGTTGGAAAGGTTCCACCACCATGTGTATGGATGCAAAGTGAGGGTTGAAACTGACCACAAGCCACTGGAGGCAATTGTTAAAAAAATCTGTACAATACCCCTCTACGCATAGTCCGAATGCTGCTACTCATCCTATGCTATGACATCGATGTCGTATATGTACCCGGAAAAGACGTTCCCCTTGCAGATGCACTATCCCGCATTGACCCCTGCAAAACAGACGCACTTCCAGGGCTAGACATCCCCGTGCATGAACTTCATGACCACATCAATGCCAGCCCAATACAGTTGAAAAAAGAGATTGACAAAGACCCAGAATTACATACCTTACGCGATGTGATACATGTTGGATGGCCAACACAAAGAATAGACTGCCCAGAGCAACTGAGAGAATATTGGAACTATCGGGATGAACTAGCAATTGTCAATGGAATAATTCTAAAAGGGACGAGATATTAATTTGTTCCAAAGTCGCTCCAAGAAGACGTATTAAAGCAGTTTCATTATGCACATCAAGGCATGGAAAAATGTTGGCTGCACGCCAAGGCTTCTGTATTTTGGAAGGGCAACAATGACGATATAGAACGTAGTTAGCCGGACAGTTAGACTGTGCCCTACATGTCAAAGACACCAAAATGCACCCAGTAAAGAGCCTCTCCTCCCTATGGATGTACCTCCCCATCAATGGCACACATTGGGGACCGACTTATTCTACTTGGACGGACAAGATTACCTTCTTGTCACTGATTATTATAGTAAATTTCCAATTGTAAGAAAACTCACACAGACATCATACAGGAGCATTATTGCACAGCTAAAGGGTATATTTGAAGAGCAAGGCATTCCCAAGAAGCTCATCAGCAATAATGCACCCCAATATGCATCACATGAATTTCGACAGTTCGCTACTGAGTGGAAATTTGAACATGTGACCTCGTCACCTTTATACCCCCAATCCAACGGGTTTATCAAGAGAATGGTGCAGACTGTAGAACAGACCCTCACCAAAGCAAAAGAGACAGGGTAGGACCCTCATATGGCAATGCTCTGTCTGCGCACTACGCCAATAAACCACAACACACCTGCACCCTGCGAGCTGCTGAATGGCAGACGATATCAATCCAATGTACCAGCAGTGTCATCTGTAAATGCAGGAACTGGTTACAACGCCACATTCCAACGCTCGCAAGACAACTATAAGTCATATTTTGATACACATTCAAAAGCTCTGCCTCCATTATATGTGCAAGAAGATGTACGTGTGTTTGACCGACACACTAAAACCTGGAACCCCGGTCGAGTAGTGGGAATCGCAGACACACCAAGATCATATCACGTTCGTACAGCCAACGGGTCATACAGGCGCAACCTATGGAAGACAGGTGAACAGTTTGAACAAGGCAACACCACCACAGGCCCATCAGAGGACAATGACATGCAGGACCCGGAACCTGTGACAACGACTGAGCCTGAGACCCCTGCTGCTACACTAGATGCCATGGCTTCACCAAGGCCACCATTAAGGCAGTCAAGCAGGGTGACTAACCCACCGGATCGCTTTGGTTTTTAACATAATCTTAATATGATATTGTAAGGAACACTTGAACTGAACAGGGGAGATGTAGTTTGTACTCTATATTGTAAGTTTACTTTATATTATGTGCCCTCTAATATTCGCTGTGTATAAAGTGTATATATGTTCAGACTCTGTATTGTGTATTATATGATTTGTACTATATCTTTTTCATATGTAGTTTAATGTACTGATGGACTTCCTTGAATAGACATGAAAACACAACATATTATTGATTATCAAAGTTGAAAGATCAGTTAAGATCTAAAGTACTATTAGAAAAAAGAACATTTGGTCGAGTTGAAGATGACAAGAGCTAAAATGAGATGTCCAACTTAAGTTACAATCAGAGTGATCATTCTATATACATACCCGTGACACTGTTTGCTGGAGAAGGCACCATCCACCTCACACTTTGGAATAAACTGTCCAATCAGCCCAGGCTTTATTGCAGACCTCTGCTGCTCACACAAACCTAAAAGACATCTTTGGGTATTATTTCAGAAAATGACATCTAGATGTTCAAGGCCACAGATAGAAGAAAAATCATACTTGTCCATAGAATGGGTATTCTGAAAAATATGCCAATCCTAACTTTCTACGTCCAAATCAACCAACATCATGCAAATGCAATTGAAGCTGATCTCGGACTACAGGATGGGTACTCTGACATTACAGAGAAACTATTGTGGCTATTTGACTTATCATCACATTATAATAGTATGAGCTCATCATTATGGACTTAACTCGTTTTGATGAAATATTTTCCAAAAAAAGACCTTTTAACATACCGGGTAAATGGTTTATAAACCATTGAATGTAAATTTTATATGCGATACATTTAATAAAACTATCAAGTTTATTCAATTTTTGGCAGAGACAATTCAAGTGAATCCTGTTTGAAAGACAAATTTCAACATAATATCCTTATTTGATCCCTGTAATTCATTTTATATTTTACTTCACAAAAGTATCAAGCAAACGTGTCAAAATGGGACTTTTTCTATAGTCAACATGGATGACGTTTGAAAAGGATAAAATTCCATTCAAGTCTGACTTCGATTAAGAAATTTGTGAACTTAACGTGGTTTTTGTTCCATTCACCTCACTTTTTTGTCTAAAATCTAGGACATATTTACTTACTGCCGCACGAAATATCATCCCTTGATCGTGTACCATTTATTTCTTCCCCAGTTAATGGATCGACACACCAGCATTGTCCTACACTGCTATGGCACTGCTTTTTCTTATATGTTCCTAAATATTCAAAATACACATATACATTATAGTCCACTGCCATATTAATCATGATTGCTTAAATGCTTACAATTCCGTTAGACTTGCTAATGATAAGTTGACAACTTTAATAACGTTACCCTTCTAAATTGACAATAGTAATTAAAGAATAGTTATATTCTACACTATTTTTAGACAAGTACTAGATGAACAAATCGACAATGACAAATCAAATAAATTTACTATAACAAACAATTATGTCTTAGTAAATGAGACAATTTCAACCATTGCATATTATTAATTATTTCATCTGTCATTTGAGTTGCATCATTTAGCATTCCCTGATAACATAAACTTCTGGAAACTCAGGATCATCCTGCAACTCCCTTCCTCTTTAAATTAAGTGTGTCCGGCTCTATCTACTTTTGTACTTGGCTGTGTATGATCACAGTGTCTTTTATATTAAATCAATATTTATATAATTCATTAACTGTAATTTTTGTGTACGTGTCCTTTTACTTAAAATCATTCCTAATAAATTACAAAGAAACTGCATCAGGAAAAGTTTCAAATTTGTGTATAAAGGGCTATAAGAATACTCTAAAAGACATCTTTTATTTGTTACTTGTAACTCTGAGTCAGCTCTTGGTTACAAGGTAACAAAATAAAAACTATACCTAGAAAATCAGTCACATTTTTATGACAACATTTACAATACTAGGTAAAAATCAGAATTGACAGCAAATCTTTTAAAAAAAAAAAGATCAACAGACATCTAGAGAAACTATAAGAAGAGGTGCATCTCAACTTATATACATGAACCTGAGTAGGACATGATTATACATGAATTCTTAATTAATGCTATTTATTTGTGTAGCAAAAAGGAATGCAGGAGAAGTGACATAGCTTTAAAACAGTGTATTTTTTTATGATTTACTTTGTAATTATTCATATCAAAGTAAGTTAACTGTATGTTATGTGTAATTTTGTTGATACTTTGCTAACCATAATGCAATATCTCCTCAATAATAATATAAAGACAAAATAAAATATATATCAATAAAAAAATGTTATAGAAAAAAAGAAAATGTCCACTTTTAACTTTTTCCACACATAATACTAAAAATAGGTATATACGTACCATCAACTTCACAGCTTGGTGCAAAACTGCCAACTAGAGTACTGTTTAATTGTGTAAGTTCATCGTGGCAGATTCCTAGAAGAAAAAAAAGCAATAAAAGTAAAGTATTACAGGGTACATACATTTGTGGAATTTCTCCTGCCCTTGGCGGATGGACTTTCTTATATTTAAAACATATAACAACACTTTTAGAGGACTTTTAAACTTGAAATACTTGGGACTATCCCAGGCGTTGGTATATAACAAGCGAGACCTAATGATGTCTGGACCTGCGTCGCATGTAACAGGAATGTTATATGAATATAACATTCACATCTACATATATGAAGTTCTTGTTATAAACCAAGTTTCATTGCTGTATGATGAGTAGTTTAAGAGGAGTAGCAGAGACAAGTTATTAGTATAGGAGGCAAAATATTCCTCAGTCCAAAGAGGCATAACTGCTATAAAAATTGTAGAATATAATATCCCGGCTAAAAAGAAGCACAAAATTTCTAAGTTCAAAGAGGCATAACTACCATAGATAGATAAATGCATATGTTAGCTACTCACTGCTAAAAGTCTCCAAACATCACCCCTTCAATAGATGAGATACAGTAATCAAAAGAAATATGATATTTGTACATAATGTACACTGCTTGTAGTCACACAAATTGGGAATAACGGAATTTCTAAGTTCAAAGAGCCATAACTCCCATAAAAATTTGAGAATCAAAAATCCCTGTGAATATGCACATCTACATATAATGTTCTTGTTGTATACCAAGTTTCATTGCTGTATGTTGAGTCTTTTAGGAGGAGTAACGGAGACAAGCTATTAGTATGAGGCACAAAATTTCTAAGTTCAAAGAGGCATAACTCCCATAAAAATTTGAGAATAAAAAACCCTGTTAATATGCACATCTAAATATGATGTTCTTGCTATATAGCAAGTTTCATTGCTGTATGTTGAGTCGTTTAGGAGGAGTAGCGGAGACAAGCTTTTACTACGGACGGAAGGATGGAAGGAAGGACGGAGTGACCCGGTTCCTAGACCTGCTCCGCCGTTGGCGACGCAGGTTATGATGTTCTTGCTATATACCAAGTTTCATTGCTGTATGTTGAGTTGTTTAGGAGGAGTAGCTGAGACAAGCTTTTACTACGGACGGAAGGAAGGACGGAGTGACCCGGTTCCTAGACCTGCTCCGCCGTTAGCGACGCAGGTAAAAATACTTTGTATTTTTACATAAACTACCAGACTTTTCTATGCTGTTTCCTTATAAGTTTTGAAGGGTAAGACGTAAGTCACACTTCTTCATTCTCGCCACAGAAAGCTTTCTACATTGCTTTATTCAACAATCGCTTCACTCAAATCCCCAAACCATCTAATACAGTTCGCAACTTTGCAAGGAGATGGAATGTAAGCATGGACAAGTCAAGCTCTTCCAGCATGCAACTATAATAAATTGCTCTAAGAAGATTGACTTGGCTAAAGACTTTTCTTGGACCGCTCAGTTCTAATTAGTTTATACATAGTACGCCAACATTACATTTCTCACACGGCTGAGAAGATTACATCCGATTTTGAAATTTTAAATCTACAAAAATTACACTTTCTCAAACTTCAGAATATATGCAGAAATTCACAGCTGCAAACGTTTAAAATCATAAAATCACCATCCCTCTCATCTGATCGATTCCTTATGTCACTGTCACATAGAAAAAACGGATGAAACACGTATGTACCACGGATAGGTTTTTGGCATTTTCTTGATACGCGGGGGTCCGTGGAAAAAATGGCAAAAACTGTTGGTCTTTCCGTGAAAATTAAGCAGATTTAACACGAATGATACACGCACAAAACACTTACAAAACATGGATGATACAAGGATTATCCACGTACAATCACGTAAACATGATATTTTGGTTGCAAAGTACTGGAAATGAAACACGTACGTTCCACAGACGATCCGCGCATGTCCCCCGTAAAGTCCGCGTATTGATCTCGGATTGATCACGCACTCACATATACTATAAATACGAGTTGTGCTGCACGTATCACCATAACTCTGACGGCTGTTGACCCGAACAATACTGAACTCTATAGTTTTATTTGTATTATTATTTTGTATTTGGATAAATTCTCCAACATTGTGAGAAGATGGCTCCAAAGAAGATGGCTCCAAAGAAGAGAAACCGTACATCAAACACGAGTCCTAAGAAGTGCAACAAGAAGAGGAAGGCTCCTAAAGTCCCTCTGCCAGAGCAACAACATCCGGTGGAGGCGACAGTCATGGTGGTGGCTGAAGGTACCCAAGGTGTTGAATATCGCCAAACAGAAGGAGTAAGCGATCTTTCTGATGATGGTGTTCCTGGTGTTGGTCGCGATGGACCTGGTTCTGCTGGTGATGGACCTCCTGCCTTCTTCACAAGAAGAAAGTCAGCCTGTAGAGGATGGGGAGGTGGCTACCATCTCTGAGAGCAATGGTGATTCCAACGACAAGGACGAGACTGAAGGCCCTGTAAAGGAAAGGAAGGACTACAGCTTGCCTGAGGATCAAGAAGAAATTTTGATAGAATGGATTGGAGCCAACGAGGGCGTTTGGAAGAGAGGTGCACATCTATACAAAATCAGAAGACAGCTGTTGGCAGCAAAGGCTGAAGAAATGGGGATTACTGTTGATCACACCGAGGGCTGGTGGAAGTCACAAAAAGATGGGTTTGTTAAGCTCCAGAAGAAAAAGTCAGGACAAGCGACCAAGAAATACACTGATGGGTGCTAAACAAAATCTCCTTCTACAGTGAGCAAATGAAAGACCCAGAGAGTTTGCACCCAATGACACATCTCGCCTGCAAAGAGCCCATTCCCACTTCCACGCACAGGAGTATTTTGCCAACCATGGAATCTGACCACGAGTCTGACCAAGAGATCCCTGGTCCCAGCCAAGCATCGTCTCAGCAAGCACAAGCCCAGGACTTGGAAAGCTTGGAGGTAGAAGCTGCTGCCTTTGGAAGAGAGTCTCAATCTCAGCCCAGCCAGCAATGTTACAGGTCCAGGTCCAGGAGGAAGGCAAGACAAGAGGCACAGGAAGAAGAATGGCTGAAGGAACTGAGAGACAGCATCAAGGCAAATACTGAGATGCTGGTGAAGCTCGTGATCGACAGGCCTGCCCCAGAGGAGAGACAGACGTTTATAACCTATGTGGCTGACTCTCTCAAGACCACGACAGAAGAGAGGTATCAGGAGTTGGTTCCCCAAATTACCAGCCTCATTCAAGCTCCTGCCGGTCGTCAGTCGCCTCAACAACTTCAACCACTGCAGTCCCAGTCTAGCCCCACCCCAGTCCACTGTGCTTCAGCCCATGGACATGCAACAACAGCCAGTTCCACCAGAGCAGGTCCTTTTTCAGCATCAGAATGTCGGCTTCCTCCATCAGCCGTCATCAAAACTCCAACCCATGGGAGTCAGCTCTACGCCACCTCAGACCGCAGCCTACATCCCTCCATCCCATAATGATGTCTCCTTGAGCAGCGCCCTGCGAAAAACTAGTGACCTCATGAACTGGGGAGACATGAACCTTTCAGGTTTGAGCATGGACAGCCAGATGTCAACCCCTCGATTTCAATCATCCCTTTTGAACACACCACCTTCGGCCACAGTTTCTAGACGCCCGCCTACACCCAATTAATTCTAGTTGTTAGCTATTAAGTGACCTCAGATAATGACGTTTTGTTTAGTATGTTATTTCAGTTTGTTCCATTTGTCAGAATTGTTTTGTATTGTTATTGTTTGCATCTATTTGTAAATAAAATATTGTCTAGTGCATGTTTTCATTTATAAACACATAAATCAACATGTTTGAATGTACTTGCTGTAATGACACATAGCATAATTATAACAAAATAATTTATTTGCATTGAAGTCGATAATTCTTGTTTATTTTATCAAATTAAGTAAATATTTTCCAGTAAAACTAATTTACCTAAATCTGTAATAAAACAATGCCCTTTTAGTTTAGAACAACATGTATACAATTTTTTCCATTAAATGATATCTGATGAATTTGAAATATTGAAATTTATTGACATATAAAAAATTGTTCTGATGACGTCACACATGTAATGTTTAAAACATTTTGCAATAATGTAGATCAATGATCCAAATTTTCAATGATAAATACTCAGTACAGTCACTTTCAATCACTTGAGTTAATCCTGAGTAATCCTGACACACTAGACGTTGGGGTGATCCACCATCCTGTCCTGCCATGGGACAGATCCTGCTGGAGAGTTACACCAGTGTTTGATGAGGTTCCGTTGTATCTTGCCCTGCCTGCATGCTCTGTTAGGGGCTTGTACATTATCATAGACAGTATCCAAGAGGTCCCGTCCCTGACGCCAGTCACCAGCCACCATGTTTCCATCTGCACCTGGATGGTCCACGAGCCTGTTCTGTAGGGATAGGGATCCCTCATGAGGTTATGAAGGAGGAGACAGGCCTTGACAATCATTTGCACATTATCCACATGCTGGTTCATGGTGGTGAGAAGAATCTGGAAGCCATTAGCGAGGATGCCGAAAGCATTTTCAACCACTCTCCTGGCTCTGGACAGACGGTAATTGAATATTCTCTCCTGTCTTGTCTGGTTCCTGTTACTGTACGGTTCCATGCAGTACGTCCTGAGTGCAAATGCATAGTCGCCAATAATGAAGTAGGGAACATCCTGGTAGTCGTTTGGGAGTGGATCTGGACGTGGCCAACCTATGATGTCATCATTCTCAAGCCCAGCTCGTAGCTCACTGTGGTTATAGATTTGTGCATCTGACATGGACCCTTTTCCTGATATATCACACCAAATGAACTTGTAGTCTGAAGGCACCATGGCAAACAGAATTATACTAAAGAATCCCTTATAATTGTAGTAATCACTGCCTGTGTTAGGAGGAGCTTTGCAGGCCACATGTTTACTATCAATGGCCCCAACAGTGTGGGGGAACTGCCAGCGTTTGTACCAATCATCAGCCAATTTTCGCCATTCTTGCTCAGTGCTGGGAGGGGTCAGCTGCTCATCTAAATACTCCTCGACAATGGCATTGCACACCTCTCACACTACTATACTGATGGTGTTGTGGGGCACTCTCCATCCATACATCATGTCAGTGTACTTGGCGCCAGAAGCTAAGTGACGAAGGGTCAATGCCCCCTTGAGGCCAGGGTCCAGCGGTATTCTCCAATTGGTAGTCTTCTTGGTCAGTATGGGGGTCAGCCTCTCCACTATCTCATCATACATGGCTGGCGGCATTCTCATAAAGTTATGGAATGCTCTTGGATCTTCATTCCTGAGCTCCACCATCAGCCTGTCATACATTCCGAAATCCCCTTTTCTAGCAATCCATGGATGGACCCAGACTTCCCTATGTCTTCACCTGTTCTCCCTCCTTCTTTCACGATGATTTAGGATGGCTTGGAGCTGGATCAACTGGTTGTTATGGTGCTGTAAGAGAATGACAGCCACATCTCGTTGTTGGGGGTTCATGCTTAAGATTTCTAGGTGCTTCAAATGAGTATTTTATAAGAATCATAGATGTGTTCTCCTCGGCAGCTATTCACAGATTGAAGTGTGTAGAAAAAGATTTAGCCAATTTATAGCCACAAACTAGCAGCACAGATGAACAACGGATAAATAGCGTATTGCACGAACGTTTTACGGACAAAGTACGTTTGTATCGCGGTAATATCACGTACAGTCACGTACAGTCCACGTATGATATGAAAATCTATCCGCGCAAATACTTTTGAACATTCCAAAATGATTTGCGCGAACATCTCGACCCGTAAAACCACTCCGCGTAATTCCCCGTATAAAAACGGACGAGGCACGGATGGTCAGCGTATCTCCACGGATGATACACGGATGAACCACGTACAACAAAAATCTATCCGTGGTACATACGTGTTTCATCCGTTTTTTCTATGTGACAGTGACTTTACACCCATTCTAGAGGAAAAAAGACTGATACATCCACCAAAGAAGTTCCAGGAACAAACCTTTTATAGTAATAGTGAAAACAGTTTAGTGACAATTAATTAAAGTCTATCTCCTGTCGTGCACCTATCAGTCACATGATTATGTGACGAAAGCAATCAAGATCAACAATTAAGACTCTTTCTCATGTAAAATATAATTCTCAACATATATAAGTTAGAAACAATTGCATTCCATTAATAGTCTAAGCATACGATCTCTAGCATGAGCTTGAACAGATCAGAAATAAAATTGTTCTATTTATGATTATCAACAAAGCCACGGAAGGGAAAACCATTGACTTCCAATACATAAATACTGTGTGTCATTATGAATTTGAACTCAGATCTAACAGTAAACACTAAATGTAGGCTGAATAATGCTTTTTTATCTTATATTTTTACTCGCGAGCATTTACAGTGTTATCTTGACGAATTCGGAATGTATTTGGTTAATCTGACAGATGAACTGTTTTGACATATCAACAAATACTTACCATCACAATTCACTGTAGACAAACACAAGCCAACTAATATGGCAGTTAAAGTAAGTACCATATTGCAAATAATAATTTTCAAGATATTTGATGGCTCAGCCAATATTCTAAATTGTAATATCGTTTAATTAATAAAAAGTCTTCTTTGTTTTCTTTTTTCAAGGAAGCGGAAACGTTCTGTAAACATTGATTAGATATAAAAGGCCGGTGCAGAATACGACCATATGATAAAAACGTATACGGGATATATATAAATGCCCCGGGTTCATGAATCGTGTACTTTGACAGGTATTTTCAACCAAAATGCTATGGGTACTAATACTCTCCTGATATAATGGATATGTATTTTTTTCTGAAAAAAATAATGTGCGACAAAGATGAAATAATCATTAAAAATAAAAGCAATAAAGTTATGAAGCACACAACGGCAACAAAATTGACTGTCCTGTAGAATTACAATCAGTAGTCTTCACACACAATGTCCCCAAAATTGACGGTCCTGTAGATTTACTAGGATAGTACCCTCGGGGAGAGTACATTGAATAAAATCACACTTGTATTGGCAAAATGGGATGTTAATGTTTGCGATAAGTTTTGTGTTACCATTTCATACAATTATTTAACCCAACCCAATCCCCATTAGCAGTGGACTATTTTTCGTGAACCCTATATGCCCTATATTTATCTTTTGTAACGAATCATTGCGCTCTTATTTGCAGAGATCTCCAATGGTAATTATACCACAAATATATATAGGCTAACTAAAGTATTTTCAAGTATATAACCTGAAAAATGACAAAATTTCTTAGAATTGAGCATTTCTTCTATTTTAAAATGTACCCTCAGCATATTTATTCTAAATAAATACATCCTTGGAGAATACCCTAGATGCTACTTTGGTAGAGCGACCCCACCCCTCCCATCAAATTTGTAAAGAATATCTGGTGGAGGCTAAGCAAATAAAACAACATTTATATTAATAATACAAATACAAATAAAGATGTTATGGTTTATTCTCATGGACTTGGAATAAAAATAGTCATGCATCATATAATTCACACAAACATTAGCAACATCTTTCATCCTATTACCAGTAGAAAGGTACTCATTGAGCCAGTGAACACACGCATCCCTTGAATCCAACAAAAACAAAAATAAACAATATCTAGTAGACAATCTCCTTCTCTAAACGTATTTTTCAACACTCATTGTTCCCATTGATAATGTTTGCTTTGCATATTTCATATTCAACTGTTTTCTCATCAATAAAATAGAATTGTATGTTCATGGGCAGTGTGCACTATAACAACTCATGGGATGCGTGTGCGTCGCTCTATATACTTCGGTACATCAATGACTTCTAATTCAAGACACTTATTTTACCTAAGTGTTTTCTATCAGGCATGAGCATCAGAATTGCAAAATCTCCACTTTTACATTTTAAAAAAATTCATTGATTTCTTTAGAAACAAGCACAATCGATTATTGACTAAATATTCACAAACCTCAAATAAAAATATAAATGATACAACAGAGCACATGTACTACAAAGCATATTCCTATCACCACAAAAAACATTTTTTAAAAACATATTTAATAGCTTTTTTATTCTACATAAAAACTTTTTGGTGAATGCACTAGATTCTATAATAATAATATATAAACAGCCTTTCACAATTGATCACAAATAAATAAGAATAAAATGTCAAGAGGTGGTCATCAAAATGATCGCAATTTTATACAATGCATGCAATGGGTGAGAATCCAGGTCAGACACACAAGCATGTATGATGGTTGCGCAATGCTCTCAAAAATGCAAAATATCCACTCTGATCGACATAACAATAAACATATTTTTACAAATGATAAGTCCAAACATTGCACACATGTATTCGTTTCATACATCAGATGCCTAAATCACAAGATGGTAAATATATATCTGATAGAATACAATATACCAGACAGTACTATAATAGTAACTAGAACTGGGAATAGTTACATGACTTAACAAATGAATTGAGCATGATACAATAACAAATACAAAATGTGGAGAGAAAAAGTTCGTTATGGCTAGAGATGCGTACCCGGGATGTGTACCCCAGTTTGAGAATGTATTCAATTTTTAAGGACGAGAAAATTCTGTTGCAGATTTGGAAAGAGCATAGAATTTCACTTTATATTCATCTAAATGTTAAAAGTTAATAATATACCAGAGTAAATAAGATTTTGGTTATGTAGAACTCTTCACTTGTATGTTTGCTAATGAATTGTGAACTGTCTAAACACACACTTTGGGACAGGGATCGATGTAATGAAATCTATTAGTGTTTATCACATTATTACGCTCTTATCGACAATTACGTTAGGAAAAATAATTCTAACACATGTACTAAATGTTGAGGTCAACATTTAAAACTTCCTACTTGAGAAGAATTTAGCCATGATTTCAGCAGCTGCTACCCTGACAAATCACAAATGCTTTAGGACATGGTCTTGGAAAGCAAAGTGATCGACGCACACATTTTCAATTTTCAATTATCATGCCATTCACACCACAAATATTAATTTAGGTTCCTATCAAGGAGGGTTTCTTTTTATTCATTTTTCTTTATATTTTTTCATCATAGTAGGAAATTCATTGTGTATATAGACTAGCAGCAAAGACAATATCCCGCTTTATGAGTCTGGAAGCTTCTTCCATCTTTTGGTATAAAACTGGATCACCAATAATTCTAGCTGCATTCCTCACATCTTTCAATACCTGAAATAAAAGATAAAACAAGGCTAATTATGTTTAAACAGCATATAAATAATGTTTGTTTTTATCTTGCATGCCAGTCTTTTTTAACCGCAAATGATGAACTTGTTACTCCCCCTCTCTGAAGGACAAATCCCTGAGAGAGTTAGTTGTGGGATTATCTACATAGATGTCCACAGTTCCAATATATATGTAAAATGTGGAAACAGGCAGAACACTTAATACCCAAGTTAAAGATAACTTAATCCTCAAGCGCCAGTAGAGGACCACATCAGGGATATCATATGGGTCACAAGACCAACTGAGAGGACTGTTCATTCGACCTGAACAAGCAGTCAAGACATCAGCAAAAGTCTTGCCAAGCCAAAATGACAGGGTCCCCAATACAAGGTATCAATCTATTTTTTCAATAATATTGTTATCATTAAATTTGACTTCCTAGTTCTAGCTGACAAGGAGGTAGTGGGTTATGATTGAAGTAGTACTTATCGAAAACAGATTTCTGTCTAAAATGATCCATCAGCTATTTAGATAGAAAAGCACAAAAGAAAGTATATACCTCATCCAGTCTTTGTATGCAGCGCACTATGATTCCCTCCTGAACGTCTGTTAGGCCGGTGATGTCAGAGAATGGCTGAAAAAAATAGTTCATAAAAACAATGCATTCAGAACATTAGGTATTATCAATCAGGCTAATGAGGCAGTTAAAAATCATGTATAAACCGAATATGTGAAAAATGCAAAACTTCAAATCATCGGGGATGTTGAAATTGCATGCAACAATTTATTGTAAAGAAAATGATGAGCTGATCATCAATTATTATTCAATTTACTATTCATTGTTATTCATCAATTCAAATTATGAAAGTCTGTGGTAAACAACTATATTTCTATGGGGATGAAAGAAACTTCTGACACAGACAATAAAACAATTGTAAGAGATATTGCTCATTATTCTATGGTGATCCTTTTAGCATGATATTGTATTGGTTCATTGGTTTGAAATGATCGCTTTTGAGTGATGAAGTGTTGGGAAATATAGAAACGTACATATATATGTAGAAATATATAAACATCTCTCATCTAATGTTTGAAAAAGTTCTAAATACTTTTCACGTAATTACTAGGGTCCACATTCTTATTGAGATTCACATATCTAAGGAGTGCAGAACAGGAAAATAGCCAAATGTATTTACCATTCCTCTAGCCCATTCAAATACAACTTCCATGAGACCAAATCGAAATCCTTCCAGATAATCATCAACAGGAATGTTTAGGCCACATTCCTTCTGCATCTCACCAATTTTTGTTGCAACTTTTAGGAATGTTTCTTTGGCCTAGAAAATAATTTACATTGAGATATCCTAAATATCAAATGCACACTTTTAATACGTGTATCAATAGGGTGAAACAACATGGCAAAAATCAGAAGTCTTCAGAAGTATCACTTCAGTTTGTGTTTCGTCTTGATTACAAATACCTACATGTCAATTTGTGTTGAACTTGAAAGAATTAAATTCTCAGCTAGATAACTAACATTGTGTTAGTGACACAGAAACTGTCATATTCACCTTGCACTTGCGATGTTTCGCGACGCATAAGAATTTTTCTTAATAATAATTAAATTCTACTTTTCCAAAACTGCCATTTATTAAGGATTTAGGAGGTATAAGGAGGTATAAGAATATTCATTAAACAAAGTTCTACAAAAATTATACCCCACTATAGATTCGTTTTCAAATGAATGGTTTCTTCTATATGTCAAAAGTATACCGGAATAAAATTTAAAGTACTTACCTCAGCATCAAAATTTATGTATTCAAATGCATAATTTCACTTAATCTACTAGAAAGGTATTTAAACTAAATGTTAAGCTAACCTCTTTCAAATCAGGTGTGAGGTTGGGTTCAGAACACCGCTTCTGTTCCAGTACCACGCATGAGAGTACGGCAGCCATTTCTGTTGGGTGCAAGTTTGTCAGCGCATTGTCTAACACTAACTCGGTAATGATGAGCTCATGGTTACTACAAACATTCAGTAAATCATTTTTACAAGGACATTTAAAAGATTACACTCAAATAATTTGCACTGAAGCTTCCTTTTAAACCCGCCCCATATATATGAATTAATGGCATAGTGCAGATTACTATTAATCATTATTCAATCAATTCTAATTCTCACCCTTCTTGTTTTGTTCACCAAATCTTGTAAAGAGTATAGAAGTAAGATCTGTTCTTATTCTGATATTCATGAACAATTTCTACCAAATATTGATATATTCAGTGCATTTGGAAACCACAAAAGAGACAAAATAGTGTATTAATATTGATGTTTAAATATTGCTGCTATCTTCTGATTTTCCGCTACAGCGAATATGGTCAAATAGAAGAATATGACTTTTGATATTTAAATTTTAGAATATTCTTACATTTCTAATCAACTTATTCTTTTTATGTAAATAAACCCATGATCAATGACATTGAAAATACAGCATTTGGTTCTACTCTGTTTGTTTTTGTCTTGACACAATAACATATCTATGCGATCATTTCAAAGGCACGTTAGTTAATCATTACTTACAAAAAATTGATAATTTATAGCAATTATATAGTCATGTTATAAAATTAGGCTAAATTATAGAATTCACTACCAAAAGTAGTTCGGCAATATGCCATATGATTGCAAAGGTCGACAGGTCGACAGATCCAGCTGAACGAGTTATTCCATGTGGAGATACGTCACACGTATAACGTACATGCATTAGCTCTCACGTATTTGTTAATCAACGTATGCCGTATCATGGTGCTCTCAAAATAAATATGACAAGAAAAATAAACTTTAGTACTTTTCAATCTATTTATTTATAGAAATAAACTTTAGTACTTTTCAATCCATTTATTTATACTTATATACAATCATTCAGTTAACAATTACATTCATAATAATGACAAAGTAATTTCATATATACAAGGACTCCATTGAATCTTCGATGGCATTTATTTTTTCATAAATAGTATTTACAAATATGCCGTCCACTCTACGTCTACATCTTTTAATTAATCATGTGGTTTTGGGGGGAAAATAGCAACTACTTCACTCAGGAACATGACGAAAAGGTCCTTAAATCCATTATCTGTCGACCCATCGACCAATCAACCCGTCGACCTGTTGACCCATCAACCTGTTGACCTGTCGACCCGTCAACCCATCAACAGTTACACACAAAATTGATGACACATTACTGCAGTGTAAGCATGATTACATCTAATGAAAAATAGTGCCCTATATAAATTATACTAACAGCCTTATCACTCATCAATTACTGTGCCTCATCACTGTAGGTGTATGAATAAATTTGGTAGTGAATTCTATAAGTGTTCCTAAAATTATAACTACATTTTGCCATCAATTTCATGAATAATTGCATAAAGTATCAAATTACAAAACAATGCCTGACTATAAACTCATATATGCTATGAAGATTCCTACTGTAGGTGACACGCACTTCACGTAGCAGTGGACGAACATTAGAATGGGTTTGCTTGACACCCACACAATGAACACATTCAAGGACTGAAGCTTTGAGTTATATATTGAATTCTGCAAATTTTAATTTTTGAATAATCTCATCCCACGGATTTGACAATACAGTAGCCCAAATGTAGACTACATTCTAGCTAGCAAGGTATATTGAACTAGCTTTATTTCGTTCTATAATGCTGCTTATAGAATAGGCAGAATATGGTCACCATCTTCTAATGAAATTCTTAATTACCTGATTTCGCATGCAACTCTGCCCTTGAGTTGAACAGTGCAGTGACAGTCGACATACTCGAGTCGCTTTAATACCTAGTATAACAGAAGTATAGGATTTATTACTTTATGTAGAAATCTAGCCGTATGATTAATTTCTACCAATGCTGTAATAAGACATCCAAATAATACACATTTGACCTTACAATTAACTCTTGCAAATATACCCATATTCTAGAACAACGAATTAATTTGTAACAATACAAGGTAACTCCAACTAATATAAAGCCATGTGCACTGTACAAGAAACGCCATGGAATAAGCACTTAACTGTGATAATGTACAAGTAGAAAATAAATTAAGATTGAGATAGTCTTGTTATATATAATAGTCAGAATGTATGATAGTGATGTATGATACATGTAAAATATATGTATATAAAGCGTGGGTTGGTCAACAAAAATTGTTTGTACACTGCCGACGTTACTATTAACGTATCGTCGTGTACTAAAGCGTACATCATAACAGCATGCGTAAGAGGGGTGCGTAAGTAATAATCTGCTCACAGCCTCACACCATCAAGTGCATTTTGTAAAATAATCAAACAAAATTGAGTGACAATTTTATATCATTTATTGTGACAAAAGTGCCAATTGATAAGAATAAAGATCTGACTGGTTTGGGAGACAATGGCAAGAGTTTATTTTGCATCAAAGATGTAGTCTTGAATGAGGTAGGAAGGTCAGCCACCAAGATACGTCTGTGCGGAACTCTTCATTGAGGTAGGTTTTGTGATGCTGTCGCTTCAATTTTCTAATTGCAGTCAATATTTTGTACATGAAGCATCTGCCTGGCCTGCAATATTTTGCCACAAATTGTAGCCAGCGATTGAATTTCTTTCTTTGAATCATTTTTCTTGTACTTCAATTTTTGTAGTTCTTGGCGTATTTCTACCATGCGCTCTGACGTAACTGACATGGTGAGATTCTTACTATCAAACTGTATCCCTAGGAAAGTCATGAGCTGTGCTGAATCCACTGACTTGGGAGTTGCACAATAAGACCATTCTTTGTAATTGAAGCATCTACCACTGCACCTGCGTGTAATGCTGCCTCAATTGTTTGTACAATGCCGACATCACTATTAACATATCGTTGTGTACTAATGCATACGTCATAACGACATGCATAAGAGGAGTGCATAAGTAATAATCTGCTCCAACCATCAAGTGCATTTTGTAAAATAATTAAACAAAATAGTGTGACAATGTTATACCTATAATTATATACATATGTATGCAATATATTCTAAATAAAATTCTTACTTCTACTCTTTGTTCATATTCTGGCAGTAGTAAAAGGCTCTCATCAGAAAGCAAGTATTGCAAGCGCTTGTGCTCCTCTTTCACTTTCATGTTTGCCTTTAACTGCCGGAACTAAAAGAGAGAAACACCAAATACACACATTAGAAATATTGATATTTTAGGTTAGTTGAAATGCATTATGAAATTGTTACATTAAAACAAGTTCCAAAGAGGTGTTCTACAGATTCTTATGGCTAACAAAATGTAGGGAGGTTATCATTTGGGCAATTCTTCACCTATTTATGGTAACCTTCAGCTTTATTTATTTTGACGAAATGACTTGACTTACAACACCCAATGGCATCATTGTATGAAGAAATTCATCACAAATTTTAATACTTTAATATTTGTATTCAAGACTCAATCTCACCTCACGCACATAAAAGGATTACATTGACATAAATTAATAACCTCCAACGGAGCATCTAATCATATTCTAATACAATCTAACTTTGCAAAAATGATAAAGAAAATCAAAATAAATATGTTTTCCGTGCAAAGTTTTGTTACTTAGGTGACATGTTGTCCAGTGGTGGAGGCTGTGATTTAGCTGCAACTGTCAGATGCAAAACTGCATGGGGCAAATTCCGTGAGCTACTGCCAGTCCTCACCAACAGGCACATTCCTTTATCTTCGAGAGGTAGAGTTTATACCACCTGTGTACGAAGTGCTATGCTTCATGGGTCTGAGACATGGGCAGCATCCTCTAGTACTATAAACTGCCTGAGAAGAAATGACAGAGCTATGATTCGCTGGATGTGTGGTGTGAAGCCTAATGATGATACAAGTTAGAGAGCCTTTTGGAGAAACTGAGTATTACAGATATTGATAGTGTGCTTCGTAAAGGGAGACTGAGATGGCTAGGCCATGTTGAGCGCAGTTCTGGCTGGATTAGCCAAGTAAGAAAGCTTGAGATTGAAGGAAGAAAAGGGAAGACCGAAACAAACTTGGGATGCAGTCTTGCAGAAAGATCGTTTGGGCATGAGTTTGGTAGATCCAAATGACCGAAAGGCTTGGAGGGGACGGTTGAGATCCAGACTGGGCAGCCAGGCCACACCCTCTGAATGAGGAATAATTAGGGCCTGTTTAAAATAAATTTAGGATTTGATTTGATTGATTGATAGATTTTAATGGAAACCGTGCTTTGACTAATATTCAATAACATTTCTGCACAAGATTCCAAATCTTTGTCACATTGATCAACAGTGTTAACTAAATCCAAACAAGCAACAGTGTCAAATGAATTCATCTTTTCTTTCTTTAGGTTTTCCACTTAATCACAGCATTATACTTCATCTCCTGCTATATACACATGTATTGTGTCATGCGTAGAACTCAAAACAGTATACATCCTGCAGAACTATCAGCAGACGTCCTTTAGAGGGTGGATTACTTAAGCTCATGATTGCTGTTACAGTCCTACTGATAGTATCTATGACAACAAGCATTTCCCTATCAATAATTGGCCGATCAGGAATATATATTCCACAGAATGGATATGTTATTGCAACATCAACCTTATATTTGTCACCAACATGCAATTGGATTATTTATGGAATAACCAACAATTCCTTTCGATCCGCATTTAAAAACCTTGTACGTTTTTCGTGGGTGCACAGAGCATATCCTATTCACATTCAGCATGATATTGTTGTGCATGTTGTGACATCGAATTTTCCACCTTCATAGTATAGCAGTCATATGGTTTAATAGTGTCTGCTTTCATTATTTTGTCATTTTAAGGAATAAAATGAATTCTAACTGTATAGATTAATATTATTCATTTGTTCGTTATGTCTATATTTCATCCACAAATGTAGGATATTTCAAAAGTCATTACAAACATTTTGATATGTGAGCATTTTACTATCCTAACTAGTTGAAATATATATAAAATTTCACTATAATAATTCCTAATTGGTAAGATTTCAACATCCATATTAGATTACTAATGGGCAATTATATAGTGCAATGAAAAGTGATAAAAATAAAGTATGACTTACATTCTCATTAAAGCTTGGTTCATGAATGCACTCATACACTGGAAAGCTCTCCTCTAACACCTATAAACAAGGATATCAATGAACATTTCTATCACAAATCATTTAAAAAATTGAGCTATATCTTATTTTGGCATGAGGCTATTAGTGATGGTAAATTATTGAAATAATCTGCAATGTTGCCATACTATAGAGAAAATAAAATTCTGCAACTTTCCTCCAACCTAATCTGTTCTTTTATTGACCAATAATATGTAAATTACTTGTCCTGATGAGAAATTTTACCAAAACCAAGATATCTGGAACACAACATGGGGGATGTGGGGTTTTGTGCAAATATTGTAGCCATTGTAATCTTACACGACATTGCAAGTGAGAAAGGAAAATATGTAGTCTGGTACTTTGCAGATTGATAGATTGTGATTGGATTGTGATGCCAAAATTTAAGATGCACTGATATGGACTCTCGCTCTAATAAGGGCACCTCCAACTTGCCTTCAACCTGGTGAAGTCCTCTATAAGATCCATATCCCTGAGATTGAGGTCCTTCACTGGGTCTATCTCTGGCAAGCCTTGAGGGTTCTGCTCCACCAGCCTCATGAGCTCCTGCGCAGCTACACTAGTTGACTGAGAAGGAGGATCATGCCTAGAAAACACATGTACATCAACTCATTTTCTAATCATTTCTCTTACTCCAAGCAAATGACTATCATGCATAATTCTATATGATGATGTTTTATAATTGTGCCCCAAATTAATCTGTCATGGGCGCACGGTCATAAACCTCTAGCTTATAGAACTATAAAAACCACACAAATTTATTGAAATTGTAATCTCTACGCCTCTGCCAAGCTCAGGGTTTCAACTTTCAATTCTCATGGTTACAGAGGCATTGCATAATTAAAACAAGGAAATATCACAATTACCTTGCATATTAAATCAGAAAAATTTAATTGCATGATCAGAACCATGGTCATAAGCATAAACATAATTAACACCAAAAAAAGATTACTACAGTACAACCTTATCTCAAACTTTAGCAATACAATTTTCATAACTCCAATTTAAAGACCTGAATTCTAAGTTTGCACGTAAAAAAGTTATGGTAGTCATACAGGTTGGACAATGTTTATTCATCAAAATTCATTAGTATCAGTGATGTTGAAAAATTAGCGCCGATGCTGCACATGTAACCCTGATCTTGGCTTCTGATAACTAAATACGGGAAATGGATGTCTTATGTTACAAAATGTCATTTGATACTTTTGAGCAGATTTCAAAACTTGAGATAATTGTTTGAAATGGCCACTGTTTTCAAAAAAACGTAAATCTCCTCAAAAGATTTATTAAAATACGGATGATATAAAATAGGTTTGAATTCAAAGAAATTCAATAATTCATGAAGTTTGAATGCAAACTTTTATTTTAACATATTGAATTATATACCAAATTAAATCTACATATTATTAGAATTATATAATAATTAAACATGCATAGTATAAATATTTAGTCATTTGAATGATGTATCATAACAATGGTAGTTACATACAAATGTACACATCATCTGTTGATTAATAACATCACATCTATTGCCCTAAAACTGTTGACATAAATAGCAAGGTAGCTCTTCTATGTCAATGCAGCACATTCTAAATGTATAGACTCTTAGACATAGGTGACTTGTCTTGCAAAAATACTAACCTGAATCGAGGCATTTGACGCTTTTTTATATCATCCACGACCTTGTCTGCATTGACCTTGATGACTTTGGTTGTAACTACAGCAATCTCGCCCCTCTTTACAGAGATCATCTCATGGCCACAAGCACCTTCCGGGTAGAACAATGCTTTTTTCACAACTGGCTTTGGTAGTGATTGATCAGCCTCTTCAGGATTCTAGGAAAGATAATTCAGAAACTCTCATATTGAAAACTATAATTTGATAAAAATTATTGCATGGCTAAAACTTAATTAAGCCTGTAACTTGAATCAATAAAATTCTAATTACATCTAGCTTGTAGCATACAATGATTTGATAATGCACACCAAGATGGACACTCATTTGTGCAAGTTATAAATTTATTTCTACTGTATGGTACCTTGAACAAGTTTTTTGGCAAAAGCTCAGCTGTGCAAAAGAGATTGTGGGGGTGTTTAAAATTGAACTTGGATGTACTTACATCTATATACAAATCACCATTGGCGCATCAATAGGATCACTGGTACCTACGATTGTAGGTAATGCCATGATGGAGGATACAGAAGAGAGCCATAACCAGTGAACCATCCAACATACTGGGGGTACTGTGATGCAGATGATACTAACTAAACTGCACTCCAGGAATTCATTTATCATCTGAATTCACTGGATCTCAAACATCTAACTCACAACTAAAGGAGAAGATGAAAAGCTAGGTTTTCTAGATGCGTCAACAGCCAAAAGAGAAGACGAGAGGTTAAAACTCAAGATCTACAGGAAGCCAACCCATGCAGACCAATATCTCAACTTCAGTTGTAACCAGCCATTTAACATCAACCCACTGTGCTACACAAGGACTGTGATGATGGATGACGAAGATGAGGATGCTGAAAGATCTTACATCAATAAGCCATAGGCAAAATGGCAAAATGTGGGTATCTGAGCTGTTTATTTATACAGGCCTCTTTCTACACCAAAGGAGAGAAAGGAACAATAAGGAACCAAACAAGACCAGCAATGACAAGATGCAGACAATGATGGACGTTTCATACGTGAAAAACTTGTTGGAAGGAGTGAGAAAAATCATGAAGGATTATGGGTGTAGTCACTGTAGTTATTACTTTAAACCCAAGAATACACTTGGTATTGCTTATATACTATATGTGCCCCAAAATACCAGCCATGAAGGAAGATATATGTAGTGTAATGAGTAAGAATAAATATGGCTGAGCTGTTCAAGTACATACATGTATATAGGAGAAACATCTTCGATACTAAAGACATATTTTCACCAGCACCATTGTCCAAATAGTCTCATCTCACCTCTCCCTTCATCTACATCAACCAGACAAGCAGAAACACCAAATCACACTGGACAATATTCAGATCTTGGATAGGTAGCAACTGGTTTGAGAGAAAAGTGTGCAAGGCTATCTACATCTGCGGCCTCAAAGCAAACCTAAAAACCAGAATGTGGGGTACATGAACTTCAGGCAATCTAACACAATATCTTAGGGGCTCGCATTATTACACCATGATATTGTGACGATTATGCTCTGTTGACAAAGGCCATGCTACCCGACTGAAAGCCACAGGCGAGCTTATACCAAATAACTGGTTTAAAGTACTAGTTGAAATACTAAAAAATGAACACTAAATGATTAGGCAGTAAAAAAAATAAGTGAACAGAAATATAAAACAATCCTTAATTTTATATTATTCTATAATCAAAATTCACCACATCGAATTCAGCTTCAGTGTCACAATTCTGTTCACAAAGAACCAGCACAGAAAATGTTCTCTCCCTAGCACTAGCAGGTCCAGCTTGTAGTACAATGCCCAAAGAGTTGTCATGCTTATCATTGTCAATGACAACCACTCGTCCTCCTGTGAGACATTTCATTGTCTGCGGATGTGACATCATCACTTCCTGAAATGAGAATGCATGTGCCATTAAAAAAAGAACTTAAATTTGTAAATCTATTGAATCCAGTATGTTCATGTTTGTTTATATGCCCAGAATAGCCTGGTTAGAATAATCAACAGATTTTTTTCCTTCTGTTTAAATGTATGAATTTTCTTGTTCTCTAAAATCTGAAGAGTAACTTGGCTGAGTGAAAGACACTTAGGGCACACATAAATCATTCTAACACCCCTTCCATGAAAAAACTACTTAAAATTAAAAAAGCTTGGAAGAAAAATATAATCAATAAAAATGTAACTGAAGCACCTCATGTATTACTTACATGCAGCCTGGTTTTGAGCTTCCAGAATTCATCACATGCATCGTAGTACTTTTCAAGGTCACCACTGTAGTCAAGAACATCAGGCAGTTCCTGGATACACTGAGATAATGTTTGCAGACTTTCTTGGTGTTTGCTCATATCCTAGAGTTCAAGAGAACAAAATTAATTAAGTTGTTAAATTTTAGGGCTACCAAATTCATCAACCTTTTTTTATTATTACCGGTATTTTTGAACACATGTAGACTACCAGTATATATAAAATATTAACACCGGCCAATTCAAATTTACAGAATGCCAACAGCCCATGAGTTACAGACTGCTTGGTCCAATGATTGTAGATCATGTTGGGCTATCTAATCTATAGTTCAACAATGTATTCAATATTGAAGTTCATCTATATATTTGAAACCTTTTGGTTGTGGAACTCTGAGAACGAGCGTTTCATCATGTCCTCCACACGCAACTGCTCCACCCGCAGCAGGTTCAGGATCATCGAATACGTGAGACGAAACTGAGATGTCAACAGCGTTGGCTTGCCCTGTCACAGTGTTATAGACATCACATCACCTTACCAGTAATCATACTTACTTATGTTTCTAATTAGTGTTTACACATTTAAAAATAGCTCTACCAGAAAAAAAAGATAAATGTTACAGTTGTAAGTAAAACTCTTTAAAAAACTGCACTATTTCCAATCGATGAAAAATTGATAAAAATTAATAATAAATGAAACCTTACAAAGTTGGAATTTATAAATAAAAATGCTGGTTGCGAGCCGATGTATTACTTACCGTCATCATTTTGTGAAGGTCAGCCATTTCAGGCACGTCGCCTTTACACAGAATGATCACAGTGCCAGTAGTGTCCAGACCACGTCTGCCTGCACGACCTGCCATTTGGATGTACTCACCTAAATAGATCAATCATGAATTGAATATGATAGCGCCACCCAACCTATTGGGTAATCAAGAAAGTAAAATCAAATAGATTGCTTTGGTCTATCCATGGTATTCGTCTCGCTTCCACAAATTTCCTCATGCTATCAATCTTGACATTGCTCCCGAAGTTATGTACATGCATCTCAATCCACTCATATGACAATCCACTCATATGAAATACTACTATAATTAAGTATGTTGTTTGTGTGGGAAGTGGCACACACACACACGCACACACAACACTGTGCTCAATAATTTTATAAGTGCACTCTATTATACCTGGTAGAAGTTCCCTAAACTCTGTTCCATCATGTTTACGTATGCTGTCAAAAACCACTGTTCTTGCTGGCATGTTGACTCCCATTGCAAATGTTTCAGTCGCAAACAAAATCTGTAAAGAAACTTTTACCAGTAATGCTTATATTCAAGTACCTTAAGTGCCTTACTTCCATAATTCAATTATTAACAAAGCAGTGCTATTTAACAATGTAATAAGAGTTGTGGCATTTACTGAAATCTGTGATACAAAACTATATAATGCCAAAAATGGAATACATGTACGTCTTATCATGAAAAGCTACTTGTAAAAAGAAGGTAAAACACATACTTTGACAAGTCCTCTTTGGAACAGCATCTCTACTACTTCTTTCAGTATGGGCAGCACCCCGCTGTGGTGGATGCCAATTCCTCTCTTGAGTACTCCAGCCATGTGTTTCACCTGTGGTAACTCTCTGTCAGAACCTTTCAGCCGTGAGATGCATTTTTGGAAGAAGACATGAATTTCAGATTTTTCCGTTGTGGTCGTCAGATCAACGCTGGTTAAGTGGTTTGCATTGTCTTCGATTCGTTTCTTCGAAAACGTGAATGCCACGACCGGCAGTTTGTCTTTCTTCTTAAGCATTTCTATCACAGATAACCAAACATTTTTATCCTGAAAATAGAAATGGAGCTGTTCTCTAGATTGATATTCTTATCTCTCTATACATGCATACATTGCATTATGGCTCTCTAATCCGGTACCAATGTATGAATACATTCAGTAGTCGAATATATAGCATATAAAATGTCTCATTCTCATAAAATCAACTATATTCAGTCATTTCAAGACCAAGTGTACCTCATTTATCCAACATCTGTTATACATATACCAATTTAAAAGATTTAAATAATAGAATTTGTATTGTGCATAAAACATTTAAATATGAGAAACCATATTCCTACCATGGGGAATTAATAAGTTTACTTTACTAGCTTAAAACAGTCATTGGAACATTATATGAGAAGACTTTTATGTAACTGTTCAGGGTATCTACCCTCAAAAACAACCCACCTGCTGAGGATTCACATTTTGTCGGTTTTTAGCACCATAGTTTTGTGAGACTTTGCTTGCACGTTCTTTTTTTGCCTCTAATGCTTTACTATACCTGCAATACATAAAGATATACCTACATGTATATGAAAAAGTCCAAAATGTTTATCAAAATTGTTATCTTCAATAGGCCGTAATATTTTGTACTATAATACAGGGTATGTAGAAGATGCTCAAATATAACTTTTAAATGGTTTTTGTTACTTTGTATAGACAGCCATCAGCTATTATAGTATATTTTCTGATGCTGACACCAATACATAGGTATGCGGTGCCTGTCCTATATCTTTGCAATTAGCATGAAAAGCACTCATGTTCGTTGATTGAAGTACTTGTTTGCAGATTAATTAGTGAAGGGCCATTTGATTGTTGGCATCTGTAATTCTGTACATGCAAAATGCTCAGTTGGGTTGTTAATTGCACTGTACTGTATTGACTGTGGTCATTAACACAAGACCCCTTACTCTACTTTTAGGCTACTCTAAAAATAGCAATGAAATTATGCACAAATAGTCATTAAAATAGTGATGTATAAACCAATATCATGCATGCATTACAACCAAAGAAAAGCAATTACAAGTTATAGCATAAACAGACTATCTGCTTATCTTGAATATTGGCTATTACAAATTTTTCATCACATGGCTTCATATTCGAGATAAACACTGCATTATCCATTACAACTGTCAGAACAAACACAGAAATGAGATAGGAACATATCATTACAACACTAGTGACTTTCGGAATGTAAGATCTTACCCTGTTGTGAGGAAGTTCTTTGTAGCATCAAGGATACAGAAAAGCTCAGTGATGGTCTTTGTGGAGTTGCCCGTATAAAGGAAGTGTTCTAAAGGTACAGGCCTCTTGGTAGTACTTACAACATACACTTTTCTCTTCTTTATACGACTAAAACAAATATTTTTCAATTTATACATCACAAATTTTCTTTTCACTTGTTTGTAAAACATACCTTGATTTTCGCATTTTTGACGATATTGGGACTATTGTTATTTTTCTCTCTCAAAAATTCAAGGTGGGGTTCCAATCCAGAAAAATTGAGATTTTCACTATCAGATTACTTATCTTTGTATCAATACAGTCAAATAACATCCATTCCCTACATGGAACGATTTTAATAATACTTATCCTAACCAGCAATCTTAAGAAAAGTTGGTTTTTACTACTCACCCTACCCAGTCAGCAAACTCCATGGAATTGGGTACAGTTGCACTCAGCAGGATGATGTTAACATGTTGAGGCAGCATAATTAGCACCTCCTCCCAAACCACACCTCGCTGTAATTACCGGTATATTCATTTTGTTCATGCTCATCACATCTCAACAACAGCAATTCACAATTAACAACTATAATTAATCATAACAATTTTAACCTACAACTATAATCAATCATAACAATTTTAACCTACTCAGATGTGTCTTTCCAAGTTTAACAGCCACATTTCGGAGGACATTCCTCCTGCCTCAGGTTTCGACAGCAAAGTGCGCCCATAGTTGTTGAGCATCTCTCTTTGGCTTTGAGTCACGTAATGGGTACAATTCCAAAAAACGTGTTGAAGTTTTGTCAAAACTGGGGGGACAACAACAAGCCAAGCATGTTGCCATTGAAGGCTCGGGCAGGAGGAAAGTCCTACGAAATGTCCGTGTTAGACATGGAAAGAAGCGTCTAATCAGGTGTTTCCTTTTAATCATGAATGCAGATGAGAAGATTTGCTTATTAAATGTTGAAACCATATGATTTTTAAAATTTCATAAACAAGGAAGGTGAAAAAAAAGAAACACACATGGCACCTGAGTTATGATAATTATACATGTATGCACTCATGCTATGATAACTATTTGCAAAAAAAAATACCAACAAGCTCACAGAAAATGTAGTTGGGTGCATACCTATTTTGAAAGTGTTCTGAGATTTTCATATTAGGGGGTATCATTTTTATGGCCAAGGTGAGTTATGAAAAAAGAAACCAATAGGCTATGATTTTTAGAACCCGCCCAAAATAATGTTGTAAATTCATGAGCACAAAGCATGTCATTATTACCTCAGCATCATTGATATAGTGGACCTCATCAAATATCACCCACTCCAGATCACGAATCACATCAGATCCATTGTATAACATGGACCTATGGAAATAAAGACAAGTAAAATTTTAACACACATGCATTTGCATCAGATATCAAAAGCCGAAAATAAATTTACAGAATGTAGAACACATTTTAAAAGCATCACCTGAGAATCTCTGTTGTCATGATGAGACAAGACGCCTCCTGGTGGATCTGAACGTCCCCAGTGATTAGTCCAACATCACCAAATGTTTGCTTGAAGTCACGGAATTTCTGATTAGACAAGGCCTTAATTGGGGAAGTGTATATACTTCTGCAAAACATGAGCATCATAGCCATGTAAATTCACTTGTAAAAACATGGAAAATGTTCAGATTAACAGATTAGATCAGATTTCAGTTGCTAATGGTAAACCAATAATGAAAAATTATTATTTTAAGCTCAAGAATATCTCGTAAATTACGTCAGTGACAAACCTTGTCATATGCTTCATGGAGAGCGCTATGGCATATTCAGCCACAACTGTTTTACCAGCCGATGTATGTGCGGCTACAAATACGTTGTCATGGTTTTCAAGATGGAGTATTGCTTGTTTTTGAAAGACATCCAGTTCAAATGGCCACTAAAAGAATTTTTTACATTATGTTTACAGCAAGTTCATGCATTAAAATGTGTAATTGTCTCTATCTATGACCTGCCAAATAATTCATACAAAAGAAAAAGAAATAAATTGATAGATAAGAAAAAAATGTGACTGGACCCTTGTTAATAATCATAATTCATAGGAAACCCATGCGTCACACGTCACGAAATTATACACCAGCGAGGTGACAACATTGTCATGTGCACATACAAGTGCACCGGAATTTGGCCGTTTATTTACATGATATTTCAATACCTAAATTTGGTATATTTTGCTGATTATGAATTATAGTTATGGCTTTAAATGTATATCTCAAAAGAGAAATCACCACTATATTATAAACAAAGGTGTATACGATGCAAACGTTCGACGTATTAGATGTTGAACGTTTGCATCGTATTCATAAGTCAAAACAGCATACTAATAGGAAACGAAGTGAGGATTTTGTTGAGAATAGTGGTGTATATTAACAGATTAATGTTTACTGATGATTTATTACTTGCACTTTCATAAATAAGAATATATTTATATTATGTAATTATTTTCGAAAAATTTCAGGGTATGAAATAGAGCCAACCCGGCGGCCCGGTGCCGGTTGATTTTGGGTAGGGTATTTTTAGGGAGTTCTCAATATTAACATAATTAAGGGCCGTACACTTTTTGTCTAGGCCGGCTACGTTTTGAAGTTACCGGCCCTGTGTTCCGTGAACAAATTTTGATGAGTTTCATACCCTGCGATAATACATTAATATTTTGACATTACCATTAAATACAGACCGGAAGAAACTTCCAAACATATTCATATTTCATCCATTGGAAAAAAAGCCTCATACCTTGTAAGCCATATCGGGAATTCTTTTGTGGAAATCAGCTACTGGAGTATTAACATCGACTTTAACAGCCCATTCCTCCTTTTTAGTCTCCCCTATTTTTTGCGCAACTTCACTTGATAAAGAGTCTTTGTGCTCCAACTAGAATAAAGGATGTACAAAATGTTCAATAATAATAATACTGAAGATATGAAGACATTGTTTAAGTTAAAAACCTTTTCATCACAAAAGTACTTTTTAGTAGTTAATTAGTTATGTCATTTCTATATAAATCATGTTGATCACACGGGTCTTGGAGAATGGAGTCTTGGAGCAGAAAGCAATAAATATATCACACCCGGATCTAACCTGTATAATTTCATCAACTGCCAAATGCACAGCAAGATCATCATCCTGTCATTAAAAGAAGAAAAGTTAAAAATATCGTTCCACAATATCATATGATGCTTTATTATTTATTGAACAAGCGATAGTAGGTTAAAATGGTGGCCTGAGGGTTGCCAATTACAACTGAATTATTACATTGATCAATCATGCATCATAAAGATTTTTATATAATATGATGTATCTATCATGACAGACACTTAATATGATGCACCACGCTGTAACCCGGGGTCCGTATGATGCCCCGGGGTGCCGTGAAATGCAAACCCCGGCATGTCGTGATGCCCCGTTTCTCCCGTGATATTTCCGTATATCGGTCGTTGCTAAAAGGCAGACCACCAAAAGAATGACGGCGATGTGCATTTTCGTTTTGTCACAATGTACTAGGTTGGAAATAGAGTTTTAATAAATTAAGAATAAATAAGATGTTTTTATTGAGACAAAACTTAAACATTTTACTTATGAATATTAACAAAATTTGATACCACAGCAACCTACCAGTCTACCGGTATGCCGGGGTATTGATGTTGAAAAAAATAATTAATTAGCTCAAAAATGAATTTTTTATTATTTTCACGGGCCGGGGTATCACGGTAACCCGGGTTACGGCATGGTGTATCATATATCTTCCATGTATCAAATTCAAATGTTTACAGTTTAAAAGTTGAACTTTCCACCATTCAAATGATACAAAATACAACAACATTATCAAAAAATAAAGTTCTTGGTCAGATTGCATTGCCTAGCCTATGATAAATATTATGCTGATTTTTGGCCAGTTTTGTATTCACAATTATTAACTAATAAATAACTAAATGAACAGAAGGATAAAACAAATAGAAACAGAATGCACATAACCACAACATAGCAAAACAAAATAAAAAAAGAGGTTAAAAAAGCATGCTTCAATATAAAAATTTTGCCCCTGATAAAAAAAAAAAAAAAAAACAAAAAAAATGCAACCATTAGATTTTTTATAAATCAAACTGACTTATGTTAGATTAATGACCTAAATTTTAGAATAATTCTACCTTCAATGGTTTTACTTCATCTTTCTTTTCCTCTTCCTGGACCTCATCTTCATCATCATTCAGGTCAAAATCCAGGTCTGTTTGACCTAAGACATCACTCAATTTGAGCTGAGTTGGATTTACTGATGTTTTAAGTAATGATGAAAGACTCTTTCGAGGAAAATCCATGCCTGACTGGAATCCAGGAGGAGTGGATAACAGATCTAAAATGTAAATTTCAAACTTGAATGTGAATTTCAAATCTGTAATCATAATTTTGTTTTTATTGATTTTCTTTTCAATGAGAATCTTTTTAAATAATAAAGCATTACTGTTTGAAAATAAATCAAGTTTGTGATTTTGATACACAAAAACTGAAAAATAAAAGGGACGGCAATAAATAACAAAAATGTAACTCAGTGATTGAAAAACACAAGGTAGGATAAAGAAAGCCATTATGATATGAGGATAAGGCCTTTTAAAAAGAACAAGGTGTGCATAAATACTTTAAGATCACAAATGCTACACACCAATCTTGTCAAAATCTACAAGTTCCTCATCATCTTTATCAATCAAATTGGCAATGTTGGGTTCATCAAGACCTCCAGGCCAGAATGGAAAGTTGGTGGATGAGCCCTTTACCCCCTGTCCAGGTTCCACTCTTCTCTGGAGAGACATGGAATTACGAGTCGTTTTGTTCCCTGTGCTGATTATTTCCTGAAATATTATTAGACAGTCTTTAAAGTCTAAAACAGTTATAAAGTAAAATCAGCATTTAAATTTCTGCAAGCAATGGGTATATTCTGATCGTCCCAAAAGATTACAACTTACAGAATGGTTGGCAGGAATGTATTGCTAACTTATTTTTAAGTACCGGTAGCTTTAATAATAGACTTTCTCCCACTTTCATGCGAATTTATGAATGAACCAGCAGTGGGAGATTTTCTTATCTCCCACGGTTGATTTTCTTATCTCCCACTGTTGGCGTGGGAAAATAGCATAAATTTACTACGTTTCATAGAATCCAGAGCGCAATCAACGAAAGCCATACGCCTGCGTATTTATGTGTCATATTTATTCATTTGAGTGGTAATTTGAGAAATTCATAGCAGAAAATTAACAATAATGCATCCCAACATGAGAATACATTTTATAAATATTTAATAAAATAAGAACAAAAGTGTACTGTGTTTCCAAATATATATTTTTTTAATAGCAGAAAAAAACAGTTTTTAACATGTTGAACAAAATGGCACCTCACCACGACCGTGTTTTGCTTGAGCATGGTAATAGTAGTACAGATTGAAAGTAGTACAGAAAATTCATCCACTATGCAAACTTAGTTTTGAGAAAATGGGCTTTAAACATGGCCAATCAATATAAATTGACATTAGTTGCTGTCTACAAAATGTATCATATAAGAAAAACTATTGATGATAAAAGGTTCATTTTAAAAAGATGTTGTTCTTTATCATTTATAGCATACAAAACATTGAAAATGTAAAAATTGAATTTTTAGCCCATATAACCTTATAAGCCTGCAAAGAATGAGTCATTGTTTTTCACTCCAGCTTGGTCTTTACAAAATGCGTTGTAATGGGAAAACTATTGAAGATAAAAGGTTCATTTCAAAACATGTTGTTCTTCATAGTTTACAGTATAATGAATATTAAAAAGCTGAAAATAGAATATTTTCCCCTTAAAGAGTTCACAGTACCCTTAAATAATAAATATTATAAACAAAAGACAAACATTAACAAATTACCAAAATGAATTCAATGCACCAAAATTAATTTATGGCCTGTGGTAGATAGTCTCCATCGGGCCCAAACAGTGCAAAAACATTCCCACAAAAAACAACTGCCAAATTATTTGCAAATACATACATGCAAATAAGCCATTCCAATCTGACGGATACGTTTTAATGCATAATCCCATGTTTTCACGTCAATCATGTCAACAATTACAGTTACACACGGTCACAGGTTTATCCCAGATCTAGTCCATCAGTCTCAGAGTACAGTTATTTGTGAAATTGTGTGTAGACTTCATTTTCGTCAATATTCCCATTCATTAGATCTGGACATGACAACCAAGATGAATTTTTTGAAGCGATTGAAAAATTCGCATATTAGCTATGGATAGACAGAAGGAACGTAACGTCGTAATATTAGCTTTTAACAGAGATTTGCCAAACTTTTCAATGAGTCTCTCTGAATAAAGTCCTGTATAGTTCGGATGTTTGATCCTGGGTATGTATCCTGGCTGTTGATCTGTCAATTCCAGTATGTGTGAGTTATATTCCAGAATTTACAGTGGTATGAAATTTTGCAGACCATGGACCATGTCCATGTCCATGGTCCATGGAATAGCTTTCTAATCAATGTCACGATCACAAACAGGCTTCTAACTACACGTGCATCGTCCAAACTGTCCTCCTTGCTTCTCCAACTTTTCATGGTCACACCGGCATTTATTTTGCAATGATTTATTCTATTTTATAAGCAGAAAAATCGGAAAATATGCAGCATGTCCATATCCTGTATTTAGAAATGGCCGGGAGATGCTAACCGGTAGTCTCTATCACATTCCTTTACTACGGTGAACTGAGTGAAGCGAACTGAGTCAGCAGGCGGCTGTCGATAGAGACTACGCAAGCAATTACTGCTGAGAGGGGGGTATGATGTATTGTTGATTGCCTAGGACATTCAGGATTAGACTTTCAAAGTTGCGCATACAATTTTTAAAACATGATTTTTAAATGCACACCAATGCATTTATCTTTATACACCAGTAGAAAGAGCATAAAAATTTAGGAACAAAGGTATATTTAGTTTCCAAATAGAGTTTGGTTAAAAGCAGTTTTTAGCAAACGGCAATAAAAACTTACTTAAAACAGCTTACGGTAGCGGAATTTTGTAGACTTTTTTCGTAGGCTGTTCCATCAAAATCGCCGCTGTTCCAACTACTTTCACCCAAAATATTCTAAATTTTGAAATCTATCTCCTAAAAATATCCACTATATTTGAACTTGAAAATAGCATAGAATCCTTTCAAAATACCGTAGAAGTTCAAAATAAGCTTTTGGCGGGCCAACAACAGGGGAATCGGCGCCAAGAGGCCGAAAGGCACAGATTTGCCTCAGAATAAAAAAACAACCATGCGCGACACGCCCACTCCTCACGGAGTCGATATTAATATATAAGATACACACCTCCTTGAAGCCAATTAGTTTGCCTGTGGTAGGATCTCTGTCTACAGATATGCCTGTCTCTCTGGGCCCCAGTTCTATCCGGAACAGCTTCTCTGGTTGCATTTCACGAGGCCAGAATCTGAGATTAATGTTTTGGATTTCATAACAAATTGAGCATGAAATTACTATGTAAGGACAATTAGGACATATTTTCAGTTTGCTTATCTATATGTGTGTGTGTGTGTTTTCTTGGGTCATTTGATGTAGTAAACATTGAAGCATAGGATTAATTGTAAAAACCGTCTATCTTGGTAGAAATATACTTGCATAAGATGTGAGAGAAGGTTGTAAATGTATCTGCAAGCACCTAATTTGATTTTGCTAATTATTTCAATTGTGAACCAAGATCACACTTACGTTTGGACCCTATCTAAGTCATGAATAGGTAACCTTTCTGGTGATTTTAATAACTCTTCTAATTCAACCTCTAGAGATTTAAATACTGGTGGCACTCCATTTGGTAGCTGCAAATATAGAATGATTTCTTTTATCTCAATACATTATCCTACTTCATTGGAAATAAACAAAATAATAGAAAATTATTGTACTTCACACTTACAGAGTGAAACGCCAACACCTGTTGCTTATTATTCTTAGGTAAAACATCAACATTTCCACTAGTACCAAGGTCCACTATATCAAACTCTGAAGGTAACTCCTTTCCAGACATGTTGAACTGATCACAACTAACAAAAACACAAAGCAAAATTAAAATAAAACATAATTCATCAAAACATATGACATTACATTTAGTATTACCCTGTACTGGACAATAAAAGAAAATTTGTTGCAGGACATTAGGGCTGAGACATTTAGAAAAACAACATCACTAGATTTTGGGCGAGTCACAGGGTGCCGGTTAAAAATGTAATGTCGGTTAACCGAAATGTCTTATATGCCTTCAGTCATCACGTTTCATTTTGCAGTGTGGAGCTGACAACATCTTTCAATTTATCGTAGTGTTGCGAGTCCCACTTTAAACTGTCATAATTTCCACCAAAATGCTTGTAAGTAACGTTTTTATTATGGCTGATATGCTACGTGAAGCATGGAAAAAGGAAGTGTAATATTTTCAAACCCATTGCCTGAGGTGAGCATGTGGTAGCTATTTCCCAAGAGCCCTACTTCAGATTAATGTATCAAGTACATGAGTACTGTTTATTTGATAAATATACTATGGAACTAAATTTCAGAGGCTGGTTTTATGTTCTTATAATATATTATTCCTAAATTACAATATACCACGCTTATATGTCACGCCACGCCTACATGTCACGCCCACTTGCAACATTCATGTACGTATGACGTATTATGGCTATGTTGACATTTTGACTAAGATTGTAATGAATTACAAGAATTAGTACACAAATTTTCAGTAACCGGGTAGATTACCAGTCGCTAAAACGTACCAGCCATGAACATAAACTGTAACTTGTACGTATGACGTTAGTTTTAGTGACTTTTATAATGGGGAGTTTACATCATAGGTAAGATTCACGGATCGTGTGAATGGCCAAACAGTGCGGATTGATTCTCTAGTAGTCAAGGAACACTGCTTTTAAAACCAAGGTATGACAGTCAAGTAGAATAAGAACGTAATTTTTTTCCAGATTATGGTAATATGATATATTTGCTATAAGAATCTGATGGGTGCCACCTTGGCACCCTTGAGCAATTTTTTTTATTGACGTCTTAAGCAGCACCCTGTTTGAGACGTACCCTTTGAGTATGGCATATCATGTAGATGATATAAACATATCATGTTTGGTATCAAATTGAAGCATATTGTCTACAGAAGCTAGTAACTTAGGTAAAGAATAACAAACTGCAAGTTTTAGTTGCTTACAAGCAAATATTTAAAGTCAATGCTCCTCAGAAGTTGCTAATGCAACATGATGTTTTGATGTTCCTTTTTACAGTACAGAGATTTACTCATTTCTTCTATCAGTGTAGTCCAAATATTAAAGTGTAGTTGAGAACTCCATAGATTCCCCGATCAGGCCATTTCCCCGATCAGGCCATTTTTGAAAAGTAGGCCAAAGTACTCAAATATCAAATCACGTGAGGAGAGTGACATAGTCATACAAAATGTCAAGTTTTGGTGATGATAGGTAATAAAGTCTTCCCAGGAGACAGATAAACACAAATTCGTAATAATTTGTTTTAAAAAAAACACATGGTAATTTGATCAAAAGTAGGCCAAAGTACACCAAAATCTAATCAGCTCTGGAGAGAGGTACAACGAAGCTAGATATGAAGTTTGGTGACCATAGGTCAAATACTTCTCCCTGTAGAGTGGTAACAAGGTTTATTATGTAACGCTCGTAAGTTCAAAAGTAGGCCAAATTACACCAATATCAAATGACGTGAGGAGAGTGATATGGACATACCAAATGTCAAGTTTGGTGATGATAAGTCATAAACTGTTCCCACAAGACGGATAAACACAATTACGTAATAATTTGTTTTTAAAAACACATCGTAACTTCATCAAAAGTAGGCCAAAGTACACCAAAATCTGATCAGCTCTAGAGAGTGGTACAACGAAGCTAAATATGAAGTTTGGTGACCATAGGTCAAATACTTCTCCCTGTAGGGTGTTAACAAGGTTTATTACGTAACGCTCGTAAGTACAAAAGTAGGCCAAAGTACACCAATATCAAATCACGTGAGGAGAGTGATATAGACATACCAAATGTCAAGTTTGGTGATGATAAGTCATAAACTGTTCCCAGGAGACAAATAAACACAATTACGTAATAATTAAATCATCGTAACTTCATCAAAAGTAGGCCAAAGTACACCAAAATCTAATCAGCTCTGGAGAGTAGTACAACGAAGCTAAATATGAAGTTTGGTGACCATAGCTCAAATACTTTTCCCTGTAGAGTGTTAACAAGGTTTATTACGTAACGCCGTAAGTTCAAAAGTAGGCCAAAGTACACCAATATCAAATCACGTGAGGAGAGTGATATAGACATACCAAATGTCAAGTTTGGTGATGATAAGTCATAAACTGTTCCCAGGAGACAGATAAACACAATTACGTAATAATTAAATCATCGTGAACTTCATCAAAAAGTAGGCCAAAGTACACCAAAATCTAATCAGCTCTGGAGAGTAGTACAACGGGTTAAATATGAAGTTTGGTGACCATAGCTCAAATACCTTTCCCTGTAGAGTGTTAACAAGGTTTATTACGTAACGCCGTAAGTTCAAAAAAGTAGGCCAAAGTACACCAATATCAAATCAAGTGAGGAGAGTGA
>CM032660.1:23563547-23651275 GCA_019095985.1 Streblospio benedicti | reverse complement strand
TCATCGTAACTTCATCAAAAAGTGGTACAAAGTACACCAAAAATCTAACCAGCTCTGGGAGAGTTAGTGTAAATCTAAGTTAAATGAAGTTTGGTGACCATAGCTCAAATACTTTTTCCTGTAGAGTGTTAACAAGGTTTATTACTGTAACGCCGTAAGTTCAAAAAGTAGGCCAAAGTACACCAATATCAAATCACGTGAGGAGAGTGATATAGACATACGCAGGGCTAATGGCTGCAAAACTCAGGAGTACATGTTGACACTATACTTCCACCTAAAGATTTGATCATGAAAAGTGATACAAAAATATACAGTTTATTACTTTAAACCAACGGATATTTATTTTCACAAAACCTGTAAGCATTCACCCATACATAGAGCTTTATCAGATTGATAATATCAACCATAGTAGTCTGTAGGACGAGTTTGCCCCCGATGTAGTCTGTGTGATGTTCACCTGATGTTGCTGAAACAGAACGCTCTCTGAGATGGCGACCAAGTAACACATTGTCATAAGTTTCCAGACATATTCACACTGATTCCTCTGGTCATAGTATAAACACAGATGGAGCAAAAGTTCTCACAGTGGACAACAGATGGTTTCAGAGAAGTGTGAATGAAGCCATTTTATTAGAACATTGAACCTCTCTCAATAGAGATGGTGGACAATATAACCTCCCCAGTGCCTGGAACACTTGCTCTCTTCCAATGTAAGCAGCAGAAGGGGCAGGGGCAAACAACAGCTTGTTAATACTGTAGTATTATTCAGACTAGTATGTTTGATATTGGCAGTCTAATGAAGCCATATCATGAATGGATGAATGCTTGTACATGTAAGTTTTCTGTAAATAAGTATCTGTTGGTTTAAAGCAATAAACTGTATATTTGTGTTTTTATTATATATCACTCTCCACTATAATACGAATAGTGACGTAAACAAATCCAAACAGATTCAGTTCATATGTGATAATAGTGGAATTAGTCCTGATCTGCAACTGATAGGTGCTGACTGTGAGTACCATCATGAAGATGGGGATGTGAAAATCGTCCACAATCATGTTCACATGATGCCACAAAAACAACACATTTAAGTCTGTGCTGATGATACAGACATTCATTCTCGTGCTATGTGTTTACTTTGTTTGGCTGTACAAGCCAGTTACTTTAGTCTCCATGAAGAGATATGATGGAAAGGGGATAGACATTAAAGCTTCCAAACTAGCGAACAAATTCTTTGATCTGTTGGCTGCATATGCCCTATCAGATTGTGATACCGTTTCATATCCAAACGGTAAACAACCATCAATTTGTTGCTTAAAATAATCTTAATTTAAATGTGTATACTGAGCTTGATTTTGACGAGAAGGACTGGATGAAAACAGGCATTGATTTCACTCATGCTGTTTACTACGGAAAGAAAAGTGAGTTCTTACACGATTTACAGGTTCCTTTGTTTAGCAAAACGAAAGATCCCCTAAACAGTGATGATAAGCAGCTTCCCTCATACTGACAAATCAGAATGTAAAAAACAGTAACACCATGTTCCCCAACTATTAAACTGCAGGTGCCAGTCAGCTGGCTTGTCGAGCACATCTTACTGTATTAAACCACAAATACGTGGCTTAGTCTTTGTTTCCCATAGACCTAAGTATAGATTAAGATCGATACTAGCCATATGTATTTGGTTAATCTTACTGCAAGTGTGAGGCCAATACTCAATGTTCTTATTCCCATACAAAGCAAATTGATAATTATTTTCAAATTGGGGAGGAAGTACATGATTTTTAAGAAGATGAGGATCAATAAAATGTACTGTACATATAGTACAGTAAGCAATAATAAGACTGTAATACACACAGTTGACATTACAGGTGTGTCAAAATCAAAATTTCACATTTTATGAAAATAAATGGAATAAAACAAATATCTACTTGTATTTTATGATCATTTACATATATCATTAAGTTCCTCATGACATACGCTTTAATGTGATACCAAACACGATATACCTATATTATATCATTTACAAAGCTAATTATACTAATGGGGCTGCCAAAACATGGGTGTGGCTTGCAGCGTCAATAAAAAAAAATTGCTCAAGGGTGACAAGGTGGCACCCATCAGATTCTTGAAATATACATATTTTACTACAATATTCTGCAATAAAAATGCGTTCTTATCCTACTTGACGGTCATGTCAATTATTTCCTTGAATATATAGTATCCGGTAAATGGTTACACAGTAGTAAGAAAGAAACTGACTATTCTAACCTAATGAGGTATACCAATCTCCAAGCAGGATCACTCCCGGTTCACTTCGTCCGTCTCGGAGAAAGAGGACGTTATGTGATTCCTGCTTGGAGGTTGGAGGTATACGTGTAACTTAACAAAAATACTTTGTTCACGTATTATCGCCAAACTGCAATTATTTAGACCTCCCTTAAAAGAATAATATTCATTAACACCAAACAGAACGCTTTCGGTTGTCTAGTTAACACTTTCTAGTATCAAAAACAATAATTACATTGTAGTCTAATTCAACAGAAAGTTCTAATATATTCAGAACATCATTTTTGCTTCTCAAAAAGTACTATTCACTAGTGTTAGTTGAACCATATTCATAAGCCTAGACAGTTCTAGCCTCGATCAAGCAGGTCAAGTATCGCAAACTATAAGCAGTTTGAACGAGGCTAAGACAGAAGACGTAGGCTGTTGTGAAGAATGATTGACAGTTGTAACTTTGAGGTATAATTTTGCTACTACTTTAGTAACTTTAGTTTAATATGTCAGGGTACAGAAAGTTACAGAAAGTAATTGTTACATTGATTACTTTGGCAGTTCAGACATTCATGAAATGTCCGTTTTCAATAGACTCTGTTTGGGTATGATTGCATGTTTTTTGCAGATCAAGTTTTATAGCCTATATAGTCATGATAGAGGGACAGACCATCTGGATCTGGATCTGGATATGTAATTCACAAGTAAGCCAGTCTCAGATGAGAGACTGGCCTCCTCTTATGAGGCAACGCGTGAATGGGAGGCCATGTGGTGTTTGTACATGTACCTCTCCAGAGGCAGGCTAGGTAGCCAACTGAGTCTCGGGGGTGGGGGGATCACACTAGCTATAGTTTTCAAACTAGGTGAGTTCTTTTTCGTGCAGAGGTGTGGCTCGCCTCTACACAGGACACGCCTTTTAACGAGGCTTCCGAACCTCCTCTTGGCGTCGCCACCGTCTAGTAGTAACACTGTACGGTGGCGACGTGCTGTGTGGAAATCAGCAACTCGATCAGTGGCAGACGCACAACGTATCGGTTTTGGCGACACTGTGTCTGCCACCCATGCATGTATATATATAGCGACTGAAAAAATATTTACAATAGCATTTTGTGTTTATTTTTTCCGTGGCATTAAAGACTATCATCATTGCCATAAAAATATCGTCTACTGGACCCGTGAAACAAATGTTTAGCACCTAATAAATCATTTACCCATGTACAATACCTATGGTATTATACCTGTGGACGATAATAGAAAATAGTCACAAAATACGGTTATACCTTGAAGAACATCTCATCCAGCACTTTAGGGTGATGTTTTATATCGTAAACCAATGTTCCTATGACGATAATTTGATTAGATAACATTGTATGGCCTGTACATATTACAACGTGAAAACACAATGGACACGTCATAAAATGCATTGGAATCACAATGCAATATTGGCTAAAACTGCGTCGGAAATAAAGGAGAATATGTACACGTAATAGAACATACAATCACAGCAAAAAATTTCTAGATCAGTTTTCTAGTTAATGTTGACCAAAGGAAATGCACAAAGAACAGATAGACCTGTAAAAGGTGATGTCCTATTCAATGCAATGGTCAAAACGTGTAAAAACACCCCAAGAAAATGACTGTAAGGCGATTTCCAAAAGTAAAAATAACAACCATGTGCCACTCCCCCTTTTGCATAATTTTATATAGATTTTGGTTATCTCAATTTTTTATTCACATCCCTTCAACTTTAAAAATAAACGGTACTACTGTATATGTATAGTTTTATCTATTTTCAGAATCGTCATTATCATCATGACAGCACCTACTTTATATAAGGCCCTAAATGGTGTGTTTTGTATATTTAAACCTGCTGGACACACAATGGAACAAGTGGCTTATGGAATACAAACACGATTAGCTGAAGGTACATTAGGATGGAGTATAAACTTTTTAAAAGATAATAATCGTTATTTGATTGCTTCATGTTCTTGCTTTTGTATCTATTTGTTTATGAGTGTAAATGGAAACTGATTAATAATGTTAAGAAGTATGAAGGGAAACACCGTCAGGATTAGGTGGAAAAGTGCTACTCGTCAGCAGTGACTTTTCCCCCTTGCCCAAACTCTATACCTGTATGCCAAATTGACCGGAATTGCTACTCATCAAAAGGACGAGTTGCTAAAACTTCTTACTCGTCCTCCACAAGTTTTTACTAGTCAATACGAGCAGACAAGTGGCTAATCCTGACCCTGGGGAAAGAATTGTTTGCTCAAGCTTTCTATAAAGTCAAGTTGTGTTATCAAAACTTAAATAAAAATATCCTACTGTATATTCTTTTACGGTAGCATTTTGTCTACATTCTAGATATTAATGTATAGAATTATGTCTACATTCTAGAACTAAATAGACTTCCTGGGAGACCTTTGAGGCAAAGAGCAGTTTTTCATGAAGAAAATTTGGATACTCATTTGCCTTCTGTAACCACGGTACCTGACCTTGCAGATCATCCATTAGGTATACATATGCATATTAACCCATATCATGTAAAATTCAATATTCATAATGTAGGTGCATATATTCATTTATGCTACAAGTTTTCTCCAGCATTTCCATATTCATTTTGTGAAATAAATGCATAATGTTGTGTATTGAGCATGACAATCAGTCATGACGATCCCTGCCCCCCTTTGAGGCAAAGATCCAGTGTGCATGTGTAAAAGCAAAAATGATTTACTCCCACCTTAATTGCCTAATTTCATTTTGAAATAGTTACGCTTCATTTATATATTACAATTAATTTCAATTACAATTAATGACGATTAACTTCATGCAATCTAAATGTTTTTATACTTTCAGTGTGATTCCGTGGCCGAGTGGATAGGGAGTTGGACTCGTGACCAGAAGGTCGCGGGTCCGATTCCCGGTCGGGTCTGATGGTAGGTGTTGAGCAAACCTACCTCTAACAGGTTGCACACTGCTCCGTGGTACCTACACGTTAAATAGGTACAGGTCAGGCGAGTGAACGCTAATGTGAGTGATTAGCACGTCTGCGCTACGGTTGCGATGTGCTGTATGCTCCCCGGGGAGTTGAGAAGGATATAGTGTGAAAAGGATGCCAATGACCTGGTGTAAATATGTAAAGTCGCTAGAGCACGACAACAGTGAGATAACAGTGAATTGCGACTATAAATAACCACATTTACATTTATTTACATTTACAGTTGCTGGACCACGCTATCTTAGGGAAGATTTTAAGTTGAGATGGAGCAGTCGTTTGGGCAAACATTCTTCTGGAGTTACAGGTACAAATGGTCTTAGTCACATATTTTGAATTTGAATATTTGTATATGAAGTGATAACTATTAAACGTTTACATAAATTCAATGATACTGGAAAATCAGTTAAATTCGCAACCAAAGAGAGTAGAGTATTCGGATTGTTAGTAGAGTGACCTCGTGGTCCCAGTTTCAACGCGTGTTACAACTTGTGACAACTCGTTAATAGTTTACCGGCTTATCAGATGCATCGACATTAGTCTATTAACCTCATTACTAGCAGTTCGACCAACATTATCCTGTACAAGCTAAATAGATAGCAGAAAGCCTTGTATATTGACATAATGTTATTATTATTCCAACAAATGTACTGATTTTAGAATACTGACAACAATATTGTTATACCAGAACGAGGTTACGTAGTTATTCACTAGCATACGCTGTCAGTCATCACTTACGTCGATAATGTAAACGTTGGACGCTTTAATGACGACATAATCAACAAATTTGAAAGTGTTGTCAGTTGGTAAACAGATTTCGAAGAGTACACTTCGTGTTCCGTTGTTATTCAAGTTTCTATCAGAGATTAGGCGTGCTTAATAGTAATAAACTGACATATATTGAAACACAGGCTAAGGTAATTAGTACGTCTAGTTTTACTATAATTACTTTGGTCTGTCCGGTAATAGTTCATTGGTAAGATAAGATTTTTGTTGTCTTGTAGTTGTCTTTGATATTTTCATTGGCAATTCTTGGATTACAAAGTCTAGTTACTTTAACGGATATTTATTTCACAGTCAGTATCTGGGATTGATTAGTACATTTTAATTATGTATAACCTCTCTCAGATTGATACTTATTAATGAACGTTTACAAGTGATAAAATCTGACAGTTTGCATTGTGGATTCACTTGTAAGTTAGTAAAGTTTTGTCTTTTTAAATGCCTATTTAAAATAGGATTTGAAATTACTTAACTTTACTAGTAATAGAAGTATGTGTAAATTTTAATACAAAACAAATAGTTAATATTAGCGTCCACTGTGATATTCCTATTAGATAATTTTGATAAACTAGTTGCAATATAATATAATTTGTAGTACAATTGACTCAAGGAATTAACATGCATCCTTAATTACATATTTTTCATGTGATTGAAATTCATATAAATAAAGTTACTATAAATCTCTTCATTGTCCTCTAGTATTCACTATAAAGTTAACTAGCTTTTATAATATCCTAGTCTTATGTAAAGAATAGTAATTAAATTCTAACAAGTAGTTTTAGAAATAAATAAAATAAATATACTAAACTAGACTATTTAAAAGAAAGATCTTAATCATAGTTAATACTGTCAGTGAAATAACACTTATTCACAGACTCGGGATCATATTCCTCGGTATAAAACGAGACCAACCTACCTTTGTAATTGCTATGAAATTTATGATGGTGTGTCCATCTGGGGGCTCGTGAGTTAAAATATCTGATTAATAGTAGTAGTTGATATTATACTACTCTGTTAAAATAGCTGGTAGGCCACAGTAGTCTCAGCCAATTTCATGGACCTATGGTGCTCCTTGATTATTAGTCTTTTTTTTTTTCTTCTTTTTTTCTTTGTTTTTGCATTACGATTAATGCTCAAGAGGTATTAAGAAAGTTTCAACTTTGATTTAAGTGAAAATTTGCACTTTCTACATGTTTTAAAGGTTATGCTGAGTGGCCGACCAAGTATGCTTGTAGAAAAGCAATGTGATGTGTAATGTGCATTCTGAAAGTTTCTTTCATTTTAACAACGTATTAAAGCACGTAGAGCAATTTAGATACCACAACATAAACAGCCAGCTAGTGACCATCAAAACACGTGAAGCAGCCAAATGTAAACTGAATGATTTTCGTCAAACGTAACTTGCACGGTGCACGTAAGAAGCCTCCTATCTCTTCTATGTTAATTGTGACGTCTGCCGTTGGAAATCCACAGTACGTCTGGCGAAAATCATTCGATTATGCAATGTCACGTGACCTTGTGTTTTAGCTTACAAGACATCTGGTATTTTTGTAGGTGTAATATATAATTAAGGTGAAAAGTATTAGTATTATTTTCCTCACACTTTCAATGGAAGAGACATCGTTTATTGATCCTGGAATTTACAGATCACTTATATTTTTGACTGAGCATTATCTTTAACTCAAACTTGAAGGGAGTAAACATAAATTTTGAGTTTAAAAGTTGTTAGAGTTCAACATAAATAGGTACTACTATATGTTAGAGAGCCGTTATCTTTTATTTTAGTAATGGGTGTTGGACGAAAAGGTCGATATTTTGCAACAGCTCTGTCAAACTCGCATCAAATAAGGGTATGATTTGATAGTTTCTAGTTTGCAGGAAATAAAGTTTTCTTGAAAGCTAATTTTACATCAACGTATATTATTTACACTGAGTATCAGATGTCCTGAAGAGACCTCTGACACATAACTATTCTCATTAACAATTCTGACCAATCACAGGCTGTTAATCTATAATCATCACAGGCCGGTGATGAATATAAATGAGGTCAAGTGACAAATCACAGCTATGTATCAGATGGATGTGGCGGGTTCAACCAATCAGGTTGCTAGGTGTGGCGGGTTCAACCAATCAGGCTGCAGTATTTAAACTGGTCACATAAATTATAGTAATCCACTCTCAGGCGAAACATTTCAGAGGTCAATTTGCTTGACATCTGATACACAGAGTGATTATTTAAGATTTCACAAGCACAATATAATAGCTATTCACTAGGCGTTTTGTATGTCCTATATTTTGTATTTGTAGTTTAATTTTTTACTTTGAAGAACCATTACTATAATCATATATCTTATACACATCTTTTAACATTTTAATACTTTCATTATTTGTGCTTAAACTAACCAGGTGTATCATGTTACCGGTGAACTGGGCAAATCTACACAGACATTTACACCAGTTGGAAGGCTTGTAGAAAATACAACATACTGTAAGTATTATTCTTCAATTTTCAGATAATCAATGTACCTGTACTTCACTATTATCGTGTACCATAATTTTATATTTTCGTATATTTATACAGTTCATGTGACACATGAAAAAGTCGATAAGATGGTTGCTGCAATGCAAGCTGGGCACCAAAGGCACATGTTTGAGTAAGTTTTTTTTCTAGAGTCCTGATTCTTGGCAATAAAACAATAACAATTTAATCATATATAATACGCCAAAGAAAAATTAATTACTGCAAAAGCATTAGCAATGTAAACGCTATGAATATTTTATAATTTGAAAATTTTCAATTGTTTATTTAATTTGTGCAGTCTTCTGTATATGCTAACTTCAGTGCAGCGCAAGTGAACATTCAAAGTCAGGAGGCTTATGAGCTTGCTTCAGAAGGTCTCCTGCGACCTGTGAAAAAGGAAACTGGACCAGTTATATACAACATGAAATGTATTGATTTTAAACCACCAAATTTTACCTTAGGTTAGTATGAAATTTCTGTATTTGCTAACTTCATTGGGAAAAGTAATATATACTTATTAGTAGTATCAGCTATTTGAATTACCACTGTAATATGCTATATCATGTAATTTTACATATTGTAAAGAGATCACCCATAGGGTAAGTTGCCCAGTAATCGGCCCCACCCAGAAATCGGCCACCTGAATAAAAAACATACCTGGTTCACTTATAATTACGTGAATCCATATGTCAAACGCTACGTAATACGCTCTATACTGGTGTTTACAATAAACAACAAAATATTTTGTACAGAGCATTATATTTTCTGTCAAAAGCGCTTTTTAGCTGAATCTACAAGGTACGTGGTTTAGCTTATCTTTTGCCGTAAGGGGAGCGGCTCATAAATCACCTTAGAAATCACTTTAAAGCATCAATAATTTTCTAAAAAATGAATTTTACTGCTAACATAAGCTTCCTTGTGATTGTGTCGTCACCTTGCAATCATTGACGTACTGTTAAAGCCAGATGGATCAGGGCCGAATTTAGGATTGTAGATTATCACCATCAAAGATTTGTTCCATTTTTCGGCCACCATAGATTCCAGTTTTCGGCCCTGCCAAAATCTGTATGCTTTTTCTTAAATTTCTTCCAAATTGTACTCTGTAAATAAAGTATTTTGCTGTTGAGATGAAGATGGAAAGTTAAGTGTATATTCCAAACAAAAAATCATTTCAAATTTGATTTTAATGCCAGGAGTTCACTAGGGCCGCGTCAAATGATTGCAGTGGGCGATATCACAAATTGATGCAACTCCCAAGTGTCCTAAAAAGGGTGTCTAATAATGTGCTATATCTCAAACCTCTGACCAACTAGCTCCAGTGATCGTAAACAAGGAGCTTAACAGGATAGAGAGAGGGTGCTGGGTAATAAATCTCTAGCTAGCTAGAGACAAAGCAAGGCATTATTTATAAATCAAGATGGCGCCTCCAATCGGTACCTGCCCGGAGACTTTTCACCAAGATTGATGGTGACAAGAGTTATATATTAACCTCATTAACGGCTACAGAAATTCCTGTGTGTTATCTCCTTACAAATCATAAACGTGCGCACCACTTTTAAGATCAATGCTACCCTATCTCAGTCAACAATCACTGTGTGTGGAAAAGGTTATATATTCTTCAGATTTTTTACCAATGGATTACCCATACAGAATGCACACGTGTGCAGAATTAAACTTACATAATTTAAACCAGTTTTAGACATAATGAGCTCGATCACAGATGTAGTCTGGTAAAGGGCCCAAAACTGGAAGATGGGGGGCCGATTTCTGGAATCATGGTTAAAATTTGTTTTGTAAATGAATACATTTTCAAGCCCTTAATATATCATTTTCATTTTAATCATAGATGAGGCATAATATCAAGGTGGTATACTCAAGAGGATTTCCTGGTGTGTGTTTGAATTTAGTTTCTATAGCCTAATTCCAGTATTCCAGAATACTGGGCAGCTTACCCTAATTAGATTTTGTTTATGTTTTAATAACCAATGATTACTGTTATGGTGGAAATTAATATGGATTGTTATGGGCATATCAGCCATAGCTCTAATCAGAGAAACAACACACATTTTCTGGTGTCAAATATATAGTATTTGAGTTCCAGCATATTTAGGCCATTGATTAACTTTAACTGTTTGCCAAAACGATCAGTTGGCACTGTGATAGTCTTCATATATCAAGTTTAAATAGCACAATTATGTAATCAGAAATTGCTGACCAAGGCTTGCTGAATTTTTCCCTTTGCTGAGCCTAAATGAGAGATTGGTGGCGCTAACAGCAACAAATATTCATGAACCTAAGATGGGTCATGTTATTTGAAATAAATGGTTTATTGCTAAAGATACAGTATGTATTCATAATACTAGTTGTTAATACTGTCCAGTATATTGTTGAACTTAAATGTGTGTTTTTTATTTTAGAAATCCATGCTGTTAATGAAAATTGTGATGATCTAGCATCTATGATACATCAACTTGGCCTACGTCTCAAAGCATCTGCAATTTGTGCCCAGCGCAGACGCATACGTTATGGACAATTTTTACTACACCATGCTTTATTACAAAAACATTGGACTTTAGAGCACATTTTAGAAAATATGAACCTTTGTAAACCAATCGTAAACGATTTAAAACATTCAAAATCATTATTACAAATGGAAAATAAAGACGTTCAGTATCTTGAACAAGACCATATATTTCATGATGATTCGTGTATGGATATAGACGATGATGATGAAAAAATGTCACAATTATTGCCTCAACATTCAGGATGAAAATGAGTTATGTGTTTGAAATGTCGATCACAAGTTTGAAAAATGGTACCGGATATGTGAAATCAAAAAGCATATTCTGACTATTCAACTTTATGTGTTATGCTGTCATTTATTTCATACTCAAGGTTGTTTTTCAATCCTCGCTTTCAAGCACGATGGTAACAACTTATTCTTAAACATAGTACATTGATAAAAACAAATGATGATTATTCCAGTTAAGTTTGAAATATCATAACACATTGTACATGTATTGGTATACAATGTACTTTGATTAGCTGGATTCTTGTAACTGTAATAACCATGTTTTTTTCATAGAAATTATTTGGTGGAACATGAATTTTAAATGTAGAACAAATTACCTGGTATGAGATGCAGCCGAATTGAATACAGTAATATAAAAATAATTTTGTAATTTCCCGTTGCATGCATTTTAACCATGAAATGACACTTTTTATCATTTGTATTTATCATGACAGTCATATAAAAGGGAAAATGTAGGCAAATTTGTCCTTTTATTTTTGCAGTGAATGTAAAAAGTATGTGTATTCATAATATATATAGCTGATTCTTACAGTACAAAAATATGGATAATAAGAAATATTGATCAATTATTTTTACAGTATTGGTAAAATCTGAAGTAGATTTATACTCCAAGTGCAAAACAAGCTAATGCGTGCTCTAGGTCTTCAAGAATATATTTGTAGTCCATTCTCCATTTGCAAGTACATTTGTACTATTTAATCCACTTTTACCCATAAGGCACAGGTTCTAATATCAGAAGCAGCTTGATAACAAATGAATTATATAATTATATCCTAATAGAATGTGTGCTATGAAAATATAATAAAGTTCATTTTCATATTTACTATTCTGAACCAAATGTCTGCTCACTTATCTATACAGTCGAGACAACATCATTGGCTATTTGGCACAAAACATTGAAAACTCATATTTTTGACCATTTTTGATAATTGTATATTGAATTAATTCTTTTCCTAGTTATACTTTTTTCCCATGGCATCCAAAATCCACCATGTAACTTTGGATCACTGTCTGGATCATTAGGTGGATAATAAGGAGGAACTGCTGTACTGTTGTAGACTGCAAGTAGCTCAAGCAATTCTAATACCTGAAATTTAGAGATGAATCTGTATAATCTAACATATCAATCAAGTCTCAATTTTCCTTATAGAAATGTGAAGGTTTAGCTTACTAGGTACAAAAGTTTAAGGACTAAGTGTAAGGACTGTAAACAGATAATTTGTTTTACTTGATTCTATCACACCAATACTAAGATTGGCAAATGAACATGTGTCTTATTAAGATGTGGTGACAGCAATACAATAGCTTCATGAAAGTCTGAGCGTCCATTTGAACAATGGCTGTTGCTTGAATGATGTAGTAAATAAGCTGAAGTTTGTTAATACTAGTAAACATTGAAAAGTAGAACATCCTCTTTAATACCTTTGTTGGGTTTTCATCAGATAAATCTTTATGCTCTGTTGGATCTTCTTCTATGTTAAATAGCCATACATTTTTCGATGATGGTCCTGTGTTTGGTATGACATTCACAGCCTGGTACTTGAGATCTTTATCATAATTAATTAGATCATTGTGTTTAGGTGAAAAACGAAGCACAGAGTCTGCAGAAGGTGGTGGAATCCAATGTGAATCACCTTTATTTTGTAAAAAAAAAAAAAAAAAGTATTAAATGTTTGATGAATACTAGTGTAATCATACTATAGTTTTTCTTTATATGAGAATTCATTTCTGATATATCTTGTGTATTGCAAAACTCATACCTGGATTTCCAGTTATTAGTTTCCAGGGTCCTACACGAATGGCAGCTCGTATTCTAGAGTCAAATTTACCATTGGGATATGGAGATCCAGATGGTTTTGTGAGGGGATCTATGTTGTGGAGCAATTCTTTTCGTGGACTTCTTGTGCCCTTACTGAATAGAGATTGAAATATAAATAGCAAATGCCATCCAGAATATTGCTGATATACAGTATTTCAAGGTATATTGTTTATTATGTCAAATTCTATGTTACTCTATTTACATGTATCTACCTTATTGTTTGCCACATGTCATATCCATCAAGTTCTAAACCATCTAAACGACCTCCACCAAGGTTCACAACAGTAGGGAACCAGTCAGACACATGTATTAACTCCTTATTGATTGTACCTTGAGTCTATAGGGCAAAAATGAATGTAAAGATGGTCCGGTATGCGGTCTGTTGTTATTAAATGATAATGACCTTGTACATGAAAAGTGTATGAAATCATCAGTCGTCTGTCGTGTGGTTTAGTTTTTCAAATTAAAAATTTAATGTGAATCAAACCATATTAATTAAACTGGATATGCAAACTTGAATGTACGAAATTGCTGGGTATATATTTATGTGAATGATTAAAACATATTTTAGAACACATTTTGTGAAAGTAACAAAGCAAACCTTGAGAAGGTTGCTATGAACAAATCCAATGCCATGTAAACCTCCTTCCCACAATGATCCTTTCCACCCACGCAGAGGCCAGTTGTTACCTCCTTCAAGAACTTGCCCTCCGTTATCTACAAAATACATAATATTTTTAGAAAATCTAATATGGCTAAGTAAGTCCATTCTCAATATTATAGAACTTCCTTATAATCTTAGCATTTTTATAGAATTATGATAGGAAACATTTTTGTGTACCTGTTGAAAAAATAAGCACTGTATTCTCCCATAAACCAAGTTCTTTATAAAACTCTGTGATGTTTTTCACTGCTTCATCTAGAGCAGAGACCATACCTAAAAGAAACCATATACATGTATTTAACCTGTACCCCATAATATGTATGGACTACGCTTCTGTCAGGTTCCTCATAACCATGCGCGACCATTAAAAATTTTGATTGTAGGGGTGGTATATTATGGGAATTTCTTAAGACCAAATGCTGCATTTCCATTGTTTTGCCAAATACTCCACATGTATGTATGTCCATAAGTGGATGTATTGAGAATGTCAAACGTTAAATACTGCATGATACAATTTCAGTTACAGTAACAATTATCAATATTCCCCTGTGAATTACCTGCATATGTCCTGCGTGCTTTATTCTTGATATGACTGTACTGTTCTTCATATTTAGAAGGTACTTCTAAAGGTGCGTGGACTGATTGGAAAGGCATGTACAAGAATAAAGGCTACAGAATAAGAATAAAAGCGCTCGTGAAATGTACAATATATAGTTTTTAATCCAAAGCAATAGTGGTGTATCTAAATTGATACATTAAATGATTGACTCCATCTTCTCCAAATTTCATGAATCTTTTTTTTTAACTAAAACATTGTATTTCAAGTTTCCTGGTTTCAATTCTATTTTAGTCAGAAATCTTCTTAAATATTCATATATTTTTCTAAAGCAAATGTACGTTATTGTTGCAGTTTTACCTTGTCAGTATTGTTGATTGCATGATCATGGATGATTCCTTTTGCATGATTAACATACACATGGGCAGAATATTCTCCCTGATAATCAGAAACAGGTTTCATGTTGTGATGAAAGTCAATGCCAGAATCTGATTTATTGTATGTACGTCTGTGTGAGAAATAATCTTCGGAACCAGTAAGATAACCTAACAAAATTAAAATTTAGACATTATTTTTAGTCAATGAATATATATTCTCTGTCATGGACACATCCTCAGCATATATGAAACAATTATTACATGCAATAAGTGCAACCATTGTAATTCTACAATGTACAAATATATTTATGTTTACAATACAATTACAACTGCTTGTATAGCCAGCATACATGTTATACAATATTCATTAACAAGATTATAAAGTGATCATAGTCATATGATTACAACTTTATGGTCAGTTCCCTACTGCGGTACTCATCCTTTGTATCTATTGCGGGTCTCACTTCCCTTATGTGTAATGCTTCCAAAATTAAGATTGTATATAAATCTAGATATAGCTACACTATTTAATTACTTTGTACTTGCAAGATACTATTACTCCAGAAGTATGGTATTTGCACGATTTTGAAAATGTTATATCATTTTAATGTAGATCATGTACCTACCAAAGTGACTGTCAAACCCTCTGTTCGTTGGCATGCATTCTTGTTTCCAAAACCCAAGATGCCATTTTCCAACAGCATGAGTGCTATATCCAACTTCTTGTAACTTGTTAGCTATGGTGGGGTGGTCTAGTGGTAGACAGTTTGGTTGCTCAGCCCATATAATTCCGTGTTGCAAACCAGTATGAATCTAATTTTTTGATAACACAAAACAAATAAGATAGGTTTTCGTTTACTTCAAATATATTATGATCATATATTTAAATAAAAAATTGCATCTTCACTGTGCTGACACTGATGATTGTAATACTAATGAAATTTTGAATATTTTGCAAATTGGTAGATGTTGCATTATTAATGGTTTATTTGTGAATTCAAAATAAATATTTTCTCCAATACTGAAAATAAATTGATAGATTGATAAATTTTAGATCAAAATTCATAAATACTGCCTATACCTGGTACATGCCAGACAACAATTGGCTTCGAGTTGGTGTACATATGGGTTGGACGTAATAATTTTCCAATTTCACTCCTTCCTTAGCTAACCTAAATACGTAAAAAGTATGCTAAGCATTTCACATTAAATTTATAGTGGGCTTAATTCAGTTTTTAGCATTGATTTTCTAAATTATAAAAAATGTCGAAAATTTCACATGCTGCTCTGTAAAAATGTTTCCTAATGTATTTGGTTTAGCAATACATGTTTATGGGAACTAAAATGGCCCAGAGGAATATTCTCTTAAATGTCGCAGACAACTCCATAGGTATTTAAATTTTACAGCCTTTGAATGGCGATTTAGTAAATTAACTGCCATCTAACATCCTGTGATGTTGAAAACAGAACATTAAAATTTTAAAAAGGATTGGAATGATTGATCTGGCATTTTTTGCAAGCTGGTCGCAAATCACCTCTGCAGATTTATTTTATAGTTTACATTTGTATATAGTACACATATTCACTAATATCCCAATAAATTCCATGTGAAAAACACAACAGAAATAATAATCTGGGAGGAAGGGAGGGTATAAACTTTTACAAAATATTCTACTCTCACTGTTCTGCCAAGCAAAACACCAATTGAATTCACAAGCAAACTTGGGAAAAAATATATACAGTTTTACAAAATAATTATGAGTATATAAATTTCACCCTTCTTTTGTACTCAACAAAAAGTGATAAACGCTCACAAATCCAAAGTAGGAGTTTTGATCTCCGATCCATGATAGCCTATATCATTCCATCCATAATCATCCGCAAGGATCAACAAAATATGCGGCTGTTTTGCTAAGACAGCTATGTCATGTATAGCCAAGCATAGGAAAAGACAAATTACTCGCATCTGAATCATTATAATATTAACAAATATGATGTATAAATGTTATGTATGTGTGTTCAGCACAAATTGCAACTGAGTATACAGTATAGCAGCTTTTTTTTTCTCAGTACATTTTACCAAGTCACATGATGTGTGTAATCACATGAGCATAGCTGAGGCTGATTACATTGTGGTGACTGAGTGAGACACCCTGGGTGACTGTCCTTACGTTCATGCAGTCATAGCCTGTTGATTCAGTCATTCACATCCCTTGTTTATGATAGCATTGCCTTACAGTTCACATAAAAATATATATAGTATTACTCCATACTTCTAAGACATTACACGTATTGGTGAAACCTAGGTTCTGCAGGATCAAGGTAAATTGGGGGGAGAGTTGTTTGAAATGATCAAAGTTCCAAAATGTCATGGCTTTTTTCGCACAATGCGCACCAACTAAAAACAATAAGATTCTAATATGTTGTAGACAAGAGGTTATACTAATGATTAAGACCCTTTCCGAAGTTGTGTCTTGGACGCATTTTAGCTATTTGATGCTGAAGTTTTCTTGAGCTCACTTTTTTGTAAGGCCCAATTACATAGTAGATGCCCCTAAGTTTATCATGATACGTATATATAATAATATGTAGGGGTTGTACCATAATGCAAGGGTGTATTTTATGAAAGGGACTGTATCAGTATTTAGGTAGTGTTTTTCTCGCAGATATTTTGTTCATTTCGGAATTAATAATTAATCATAGAGTACTGTATTTGAGCGGGTGTGATCGCTGCCTGAATCCTTGCCATGATTGCAGTATTATTGTATAGCCGAATATGTTGGGACATACATGATACTGCTTAATTTGTGTTCGTTTCTAAAAGTTGCGATCTCCAGTCAAATTGGGATAGGAGTATTGATGTGATACACCATAAAAATAATGGTTTGTAACTTTATTTTATTCATCTACATATAATAATACACCAGACTTACACCTATTACACTTGGAAAGTAAAGGCATACATTTCAGTTTCTGTGCAACAGATAAACACCCAAATGGGACACATTTGAATGCAGTACCTATCCTGTTTTATTTGCAGTTTGAAATTTATTTGATATACATCAATATGATGGTATCATTCTGGTCTCACAACCTTGGGGTCGTGAGGGCCACTTGATAGAGTGAAATGGAAGCTTAGGGTTGTAAAACCGGTCTCCAGCTATATCTATCGTTGGTAGAAATATGCTTGCGAAAAAGATGTGTGAGGGAAAGAGAACTTTGAAAATAAAATTTATATTTTTCTGGCGGACTTTTTTGTTTGTTTTGTAATTGCATTAATATAAACATCTTTTATGTAGGTGTGCATTAAAATTATGTAATTTACAATCAAATACATATTAGAGGTTCGTAATAAGCTACTCTACTACTCACAAATCAATACACACTGATGTTGCGGCTTCCATTACGGAGCCTTTGACCGAAGTGATAAATGTGGTGTAGTGACGTCACATTGGCCCGAATTTGATATCCCCCAGGTGGAGTTCCTGGCAGAAAGCAGATGGAGGAGGTTCGAGGGGATGCTCTTGCCCTGGTTGAGGTTGAGCTTCGGACGGTGCAAACCTTCTCCATCTCCTTTCTGCCAGGAACTCCACCTGGCGAATATCAAATTCGCGCCAATGTGACGTCACTACACCAGATTTGTCACTTCAACCAAAGGCTCGGTGATGGAAGCCGCAACGCAAGTGTGTGTTGATTTGTGAATAGTAGAGTAGCTTATTATGAACATCTATGGATATTCCTACTACTAATAATAGTCTGCATAAAGACAAATACATATTACTAAAATATGTTGCTCATGAAAATGCTTATTGCTTGTAGTCTAGTTTTATTTTTCCCTATATTATAAACAATAAAAAGTCTTTTTAAATAAGGTTTATAATCTGCCAAACTTGGCACGAAAACATACAATAAATATCCATACAGACATCCAACAATGGTATAAATATTGGTAAGAAAAACAGTCAAAATATGTTAGGCTTCAATACGGTGTATTTTGAATGCAAATGTATCATTTTAGATACAGTATCATACAAAATTCCATTTTCATAGGCATGAAATTAAAATGGCATTACAAATAAGTAACAAAATATATAAATATAAATAATTGTCATACAAATTAATAGGGTGCATTCTTTTCATTGTGATTTTTAATAATAATGTTGCTGCATATTAGCTCTAAAATATGAGTTAGTATTCTAATTTGATTTTCATATAGGAAAGTGTAAGCGGTTATGAATATCACAGACATGTTATCAACGTAAGATTCAATAGAGATTACCATTATCAATGTTACCTTAAGTTCCTTAAACATATTCATATATATATATATAAAGAAATGTGACCACATCTGTGTATGTATTTTATATACGTTAGTTATCATTTGGCAAAGACTTCATAGATACATATCATTATATTTAAAATAATTTCCTTTTTCAATTACATGATACTTAAATTAAAATATAAAAATTTGCACCATGTGTCATCAAAAACATTGGGAAGAAATAGCTATAATTAATCATACGTACAGTTTCATTGCACAATCCCTCACTAATTCACAAAATATTGAGAAAAAAAATCTTAATCTAGACATAATATATTGATTAATATTGGACTTTATCAAGATGTGTATTATGATTTTACACACTCAATGATTATAAGGAAGCATAAATTAATAATATAAACAGTTCACATGAAACTAAATACCGAATTGATATTTTTAACTCAATTGGATTTTCAGAGAAAATGTACTGCATTATCAACGTGCCTTTCCTTTCACAGGAAACATGTTTTGCAACACCAAAATACACATCAAATCATTCTTATCATTTCCATTTCATTTGACTAGCAAAAACTATTGATTAAGAATTCAAAAACAATGTTACTTTTTACATACATTCAGAACAATTTCTGCAGAGAGAATTAAGCTGCATCGCCATGTAGGTTTGAACACTTTCTTTCCCATTCAAAAGAGAACCATTTAAATGCACACACCTCACAAGTCTTACTGTAAGCTAATTCTCCTGAATAAGCCTATGTTATGAAATGTATTTGATTTCCTGACCAACCATTTATAAATCCACAGGTTCTGATACACAGTCATGTTCTGTACCCTTCCTAGATGGGGTGGACAGATTACTACTAACACAATCCATCGCATTGGAAGTGGTGCTTGATTCCACTTCACTGGTGGTTGATGACAGTCCCTTGTGTTTGCTTTGATCACCATGTGTCTGATTTAGATCTATATTCGTAATTCCATTTTTCACTAATGAAAATGGCATCTCCACAGAGTCCTGTGTTGGTGTTTTATCAAAATCACCGTCTTTGTGATTTTTTCTCTTTTTTCGTTGGATCACTTTTTTTCGTATCACTTCACCATTACCTATATCCTCACTGTCTGTACTATCATCAGCTGGTGGAGGCCCAGGCGGAAGTGCCATGCTGGCTTGGGCTATATCCTCCAGGGTCATACCAGTTGTGAGTGACAAAGAGTCCGTCAACTTGAGAGCATGCTTATGAAGTGTGGCCTCCAGGTCCGACTCGTCACTTTCAGTATCGCCAATGGACATGGTAGACATTGCCATTGACGACAGAGACTGAAGGCGGCGAGCCATCTTCAGTTGAACCACCTGTAATTTTCAAAAAATATTACAAGCATGCATTCAAACATGCAATTCCAAAATTAACATTTCAAGGTTGGACCCATAGCAGATATAATTTTACTTCTCTACTTATTGTTAGAACTAACGTAATAGTCAAGCAACTTCATTCTTCGTTTACCGTAGTAGCCCCAATAATACTTACTACCTTAGTAGTTTTAGTACTCAGGTCATAGGTACATGTATGTAGCTTCATGAATTTCTCAAAGATATTGCTCAGTCAAAAATATATGTGTTCTGTAAAATCCAGTATCAATAAACGATGTATTTTCCATTGGAAGTATAAGGGAAATAAGATTCATATTATTCACGTTTAGTATGTATTACATCTATAAAATCCCGTTATATATTGTCAGCGAAAACACAAGGTCACGTGATGTTGCATAATCGAATGATTTTCGCCAGACGTACCGAGGATTTCCAACGGCAGACGTGACAATTAATGTAGCAAATATAGGCAACTCCTTATGCGCACCGTCCAAGTCACGTCTGGCGAAAATCATTCTGTTGACATTTCTGGCATTCACGTGCTTTGATGGGGTTATACAGGCTCTTATTGCGTGGTATTTAAATTGCTCTAAATACTTTAATCAGCTGCTTAAAAGAATGAAACTTTCAGAATACACAGAACATATCATATTGCTTCTATGCATGCATATTTGTTTGGCCAATGAGCATAACCTTTAAGCACACCTGCACCAGGTTGAGGTGCTCATACTACATCACCCTGCTGCATTGTCACCAATTCCTCTACGGTAGGGGTTACAATGTCATCATATACATGTACTAGTTCCCAAGGGAGGGCAGGTAAGCTTCTAAGCTTTGATCATCCTTCATCAAGCCTAAGCTATATGAACTTCCTTATTTATCGGTATATTTATTCATATTATTTTTCACCCTATTCTGGTATTCCAAGATATACTACACAATTTTTCTCTATTTCTTCCTACCGTATACTCTTATTCTGCCCTATACCGCAATTATTTTTTCAGGAATTTTCTACCTTACATTACAATAACTACAGTAACCATTTTCCCACCCTATATTATTACTCCATACTATACTACTATTTGGATGCTTACAGTATTGAAGATTAGTAACTTTTTGAATAAATTCGATTATCTACAGTTCAATTGATTTAATTACCTGGTCCTGGAGTTCTGATATTTTTGCTGTAAGTGATTCATTTCCCTCTTTATTTTGCAACTGTCCTGCGGTCACCAATTCTTGATTCTAAAAAAAAAATACAAGCAACATAACTATATGTGTAATACTGTGGTATTAAATATGCTAGTAGATGTAACGATGATAGCTTGGAGATTTTTTGCATGCAAAAATAAAATTTCTTTTCAAATTTTCAACATTTACCGGTAGTCTATAAAACCAATGTAAGGCATAAATAGCATCCCATTAGCTTTGTGAAACTTTTAACAACTTTTAAAAATGATCTTGTGTAAATTAAATGCAGCTGGTAGAATGGGTTGATCCATTTGGGAAAAAAAAACACAAATATTTCATTTAATGCTTGTTTACATTGTGTTTTGTTTAATAAAGACATCAAAGACTTCATCAGACTTCTTCAGACCCAACAATGGACTCATTAACGCAAATGCTTTTGTCTATTGACCCTCACCTAGTTCTGTCTCCATTACTAGAAACCATTAAAACGTGTAGCATATGTCAGGAAACAATGGAAGAGAAGCATTTGGTGTACAGTATAGAAATTCACATATAGCGTCGCACTTATGTATTGGTTTTAGTGATCATGTGGTGATGAGCCATTTTCTGGTTTCAACATGGCAGATGCTTGAGATTAGCCAATAATGATGTTAATTGGCCCGCAGGCAGAGAACCTAATTCTTACCTCTATTTCCAGTTCAGCAATTCTTTGCCTCATCTCTGCAATCAATTGGGAATGTTCTGCATCTTTTATCCGCAGCATCATTTGCTCTTCCTTATGCTGTAACAAAAATTACACTAAAACACTATTTTGTCACACTATGATCTTTAACAATCATTCTTAATATGATTGCTATTCCACATGTAATTGTTTTAATGCAAAATCACTAGAACTAACAGGTATTACGCTTCTCTATATATGAATAAAAGAGAATTAACCATAAAAACTTGTACCTATATCATGGATACACATTTATCAGATCTCAAGCATTACCTTATTTTCTGAGCCTTCGATCTTGCGTTCGAGCTCCTTGATGTGCTGCTGCAAGTCTTTGTCACGCTGATCACCTTCATCCAGCTGTTCTTTCAGCTTTGCCGTCTCTTCTTCCAACCGTTTATTATGACGCTCACAAATGTGATTCTAAAGTATAAGAGATCTGATATATGCATACATTATTTTCGTGAGAACGTTATTAGCAATCAGCGCCAAAAAATTTATCTTTACAAATTTTCATAACGTTTCTAAAGAATGAGTATTTAAGTAAACAATGAAGGTGGAAAAGAAAGAATGGCCATTCATCAATCCTAGTTGATTTCTGCGCTCTACGATGTATGTGCCCATGGTATTTTCCGCAGTAAATAAATGAATAATTATAAAACAAATTGTATTATTCACCTGCGTCTCAAGTTCCATAACCTTTTGTTTCATCTCTTTCAATTCACTGACAGATTGTGCCTCCTTGATGCGGAGAGCCATACACTCATCTTGAAGGTTTTTCAACTCTGTCTTGCTGACCTTCGAATTAGGGGTGGCATTCTGAGCAGCTTGCTTCTCTGTATACTTCTGCCAATGTCTATCTAATTCGATAACTTTTTGCTGAAAGAAAAAATGTCATTTTCCAAATGAATTGGAATTCCGTTGGTACAGCGTCAGGTACCGATTTTCATTTTCATTAAAACACTTTCGTCAGGAAATTATATTGTAATTTTGTGCTTTACAACATTTTTCTTTTCGAAATACCAGATCATTAATTTTACAAATTACCAAAAAACAAATTGTGTAACACTATACTTTATAGACAGGAGTCATTGGAATATACAAAGAAAAACATTTGAATGTGTTATTGTAATGTACAAGAACAATGATTGACAATTACATGTACATACTCAGTAAAAACTTACCTGAAGTTCTTTAAGAGACAAATTTCCTTCTGCTTCCCGTAATTTACATGCTATTAACTCTTCCTGGAACTGTGCAATCTCATCTTTAGGATCTTTCTGCAATTGCCGGTTCTCCTAAAATTCAATAATCTCAGTCGATAAATGACTTCATTTTCACCAAATTGTCATCAATGATACCACAAGTAAAAGCAACAATACATGTAATTTCATTGGTTATCATGTTCCAGAAAAACTTGATAACTAGAAAAACTCATATCCTGTATGTTCTGAACACACCACATACAGAATCATTATGAGTATTATGCTAGGCCTTCATTTTCCAGAAATTGGACATCGTAACAAAGCTTCGTATGTGGACCTCAACATATGGCATCCGTTTTCGTTATTTTTATATGAAGTACTGATGGCAGCCGAACTAAAGTACTTAATGTATGCATTTAGTGATAAAATTACAAGCTGTCTAAAGAGAATGTGTAATAAATAAAATACCATATTCGTGTTGAAAACATCATAATTCTATACGGCTCAAACTCGATACGATGATTGTATTCTCCATATACAAGTTTGATGTTTCAGTACTAACTATTGTAACTATAGGTGTACCGGGTAAGTATAAACATTAACCTGTTCCATTTCTCGAATTTTTTCACGCAGCTGACGGATACAGGCCTTAGACTCATTCTCCCAATGGCGTAAGTCGGCGAGCTGCTTGGTAAGCTTGGCCACCTTCTCTGCGTCACTCTCACCTGTTCCATCGCCAGCAGAGGATGTACTTGATGTGCTGTTTGACTACAAATGATAGGACATCAGAGTGAGAGTGGGGTTGATGGGGACTTGCTCTTGACAACCTTAAATAAGGTCAACATAGAAACTGTTTTGCTTAAAAATTCTAGTTGTTATTGTGTTCATCTCATATTGAATCAAATAAAATCTTATTTCACAAAAAATCATTAGACTCCCACTACCACTGACATGTGTATTTTACAATTGCTGGTGCACAATTGGGTGAATAAGAAAACGTGGTTTAATGCAAACCGGTTAACCAATAGAATTAAATACGCTCAAACTATGAGAATATCACATAGCAAATATCGCAAAAAGGAAATATGTGTGAAAATGCTTATATTAAATTAAGATAAGTAGGGTCATTAAAAATGTTAAAATTATTTTAGCCAGAATGTCTTCACTGTACATTTTGTGCATCTAACTTAAGAATAGAAAGGTGGTTACTGATTTAAAAAGAACATTTTCATTTGGCTTAGCCATTCTCAATACAGAATTATGTTCGACTATTCACGTGATAAAGGCTATTCACTATACAAATAAAAAAATATCATGAATCAAAGTTTATCATAGTCATACAAATCTGAAAATTTCATACCAGCATGGAGTCTTGGGTTGAAGTTTTATTACATTCTACTGTTTCATAATCAGTTGCAATATTTAAGAGCACACTATCTACTTTCAAAATTAATGAATGCTATTTACACACTTAAGCAGACTGTTATTCTAAACTAAAGCAAATCTTATATATAAAAAATACAAATAATCGACTAAAGCAAATGTTAATAAAACACTATCCATGCAATCTCAATAGGGAAAGACAAATATTTGGATGTAATATTAGAAAGAAAGAGACATACCACCATGCCTCTATATGTGATGGTATTACGTATTCTGTGTTTGAGTTCAACACTCTCCTGTTTGAAAGATAGTGATATAATTAGTGTTAGTTATGAAGTGTTCAATATGATTTATAAATAAATCTTCATTGAATACAGATAGATTTAGTATTGCATAAACAAATGGCTATCAAAACTGGATTTTTTCTAATTCATATTTATTTGAGAAATTATCTAGACAGAATTTTTGAAAAATCAAATAAATCGATCATCTATTTGTATTCAATAATAAGTCCTGTGCAAGATTAAGGCCCCTCCTCCTCATGCCGCTCCTATTCGCCTGCGAATATATTCAACATTTACCCTTCGTAGAAGCTTTGCATTTGTTTCTGCTAGCTTCTTTTCAGCATCTTCACTGTGTTGTCTTGCTACAGACAGGTCTCGTTTGAGCGCATACACTTCCTCTTCTTGCTGTGCATTCTTCACTTGATCATGAATGAGCCTATCAGCGAGAGTCGCTGTTTCCTAGTGTATTAACATAAACTTTAAGGGATAAGAAAAAGCGATAATTATGGTTTGCCAATAAAAAGCCTATAAATATTGTTCATAACTTTGCGCCACTTCCTTCTGCTATGGATGTTACCACGCTTCACATTTAAAATATTTCTTTTATATATATAAATATTCATATTTTGTTTTCAATATTTCTAGTTAGGATTTTTAATGGCAGACCATGGGATAACAACGAATACCAGTAGTTCAAATGTATAATCATATAATGATAGTTTTAAAATTAAATCACACCATAAACAAAAATTATTCAAAATTTATTTTAAAATAATCTTATTGGAAAGTAATGAAAAGCAAATCAATAATAAGTGCAAGGTAAGGTAATCAAAAACATCAAACATTAAGATGATTTTAATAGTTTTTATGATTCTGTAGGTATGCATAAATTCAAACAAAATAAATTATTTTTATAGAATTTGTTTGAATCTTTATTTTCAAATATACTATGTATGTACAAATTAGGTCTAGGTATTCAACAAAACTTGATTGAATCTGATTATATACAAAAGAAGTTGCATGAAAAGTCTATAGGCATTGCTGGAAAGAGCATGATAAAATAAACATAAAAAGCACCAAAAATAGAATAAATATTAGTTCAGACTAAAATCTACTGCACCTATTTCATAATGATATATAAATCAACAAAAAATTTATTTGGATTATATTAGTGATATATGTGCTAGAAAAAGAGAGCAATTGAATTAGGTGCAACTTGTTAGACGAGCAAAGACAAAATTTCATCCATACATAAACACTCACCTCATACCAATTAACATTTAAACATTTCTAGTAAATATGGAACACTTACCTTCTCAAGATTGTCTATTCTTTGTCTCAGGAGTCTATTTTCTGTACGTAATCGCTGTAAATATGTAATATACATGGTGAAAGTCAATTCTTTTCAGTAAATCAACTGACATTTTTGAAAGTCTTTCATACTCAAAGGAAATCTCATGAAGTATGCAGTGCAACATGTGAAACCAATAACTAAAGTTTTGTTATAGTCATGATTGCATTTTATATAAACTTCCACATTAAACATAAACATTGGTTAACTATAGAGTAGTGATTACATTTAGCCAGCCAGAGAAATATATAGAAAAATATCTTTCCAAGTTTAAAATAAAAGCATAGAAAAAATTATGCTGCAAGAAAAAATATAGTTTTATTTATGTATCATCTAACATAAGACCATATAGATTCCAGATATCATTCTATGATTTTCAATAGTATCTTTGTCCAGAACGTCACATGCAAAAATCTTTAGGTTATATCCCCATTTGGTTTATCTTGCAACTTTAATCGTCTTCACCAGTATTATCATCCATACCACATAGTTTTCTATGATTTTGGTATAGCTTGCGACAAATTTTACTAAGAAAACTTTACCATTAAAAGAATAGCTAGATTAGGTGAGGGCCCACAACGCCCGATGCCTGATCCAGATTGAACGAGAAACACGACAGCTATAGTTTGCCCGTAACACTACCTTTTCTCCCGTAGCTTTCTTCTATCATATCAGATTTTCATAAAACTTTTTATGTTCAACTTTCTACATGCACAATTATGTTCAATACTAAAAAATAAATTTGCATCGGAAATCTAAGTTAAATCTCCAAGGTATTTGGTCAGATTAATCTGATAAGCTCAAAGACATCTTCAATTCTAATGCTATCATTGATTCTAATTGAAATTTGTTTTTATTAAGTTATTAACCGTAAACAAATTGTAATGAATTCATAATGAACGTGACAATGGAAAATATTTCTAATATGAAAAGGTTCAATGAAAAAATAAGTATTAAACTTTCAGAAATCTTTATAATAGATTATCAGGAAAACTACACTCACCCGAAGTTCCACCTGTTCCTCTTGTTCCTTGGTTTTTAGAGCATTGTACTCTTTCTCCAGTCTGAAAATACACAAAATAAACACAAGAGTCAGTTACTTAATTTAAAGCTTAGATTCAAGTACAATGTATGTATGTATGTGAATGAGCATTGATCTCCAGAAGTCCATTCTGTTTTATTTCAATTTGTATTGTTTCACTCAAACTATACATTAGATTCTGCTTTATACTAGAATCATGTAAATCCCTAGATTATGGCTTATACCTTTCTGGCATGATTACATATGTCATTTTAAAAGCAGCACAAGAAAATGCAGGAAATTCCGGGCATACACTAATCAGTTACTTGTCACACAGTCTCTTTGTGTATATTGTTGACTCAATGGTGATCCAGTTTTATCCTCTGTAGGCAAATATATTTTTGCACAGATTTGAATGTCCTTCAACAATGTTCATTAATAGTAAAATGGTGGTTTGTCTCCATTAAAAACATATATATTCAATATTTCACATAATCAATATATCACAAATCATTTTCCTACGATATGTACTAATATTCCATTGTAAATGGTGCAGACTGCACACTACTGCCTTCCCAAGTAAAGTTCTTGTGTAATGAATAAGTTCTAATATTCCTCGAGTATAATACAGAATTTCTTTCTGTTAGTTTATTTCATAGATCCACAGGTGTTCTCCATCTGAAAAGTTGTAAGCTTGTCAAATCTTTGAAGTCTCCAATTATAGATGAATTATCAACACTGAATTATTGAACCTATAGATTTACTGCAAATTCAATTGCAGAATGTAAATGCAAACCATATGCCACTCATAATCACATCTAATGTTAGCTTTGGAGAAGTCCATAAATCCTTGGTTTTGTATATTAGAACACTAACATCTTGTATTTTATGTATTTTGCTGTCTTGAGTGTTATACTTCACAGCTTCAAATGTAAGACTCATGCACAGACCACACTTCTCTCTACCACCTGGATGAGATTGCTAGTAAGATGGTTGGTCCAGTTACAACGTACTACGTCATTCTAGCAGTGGGAACAGAGCCACAGGTAGAGTGATATCATTATGCTCAATTACAAATACATAATAGGTGATTAATTGAAACTAAGAAATTGACTATGCAGGTTCACTATTGTATTATAATTTCCATTACTACATGTGTTGCTTTTTTGATCCTCCTAATACCAGGTATACTATATTTACTATACAAAAACCTTACTTATTCATATAATATAAGACCTATCTAACGATGCTAGGGCCCATGGTTGGTTTGGCAAAAGCAATGTTGTTTTTGTCACAACTGATAATCATTCTAAATAAAATCATTATACATAAGTGGTATGATTTGATCCATTTGTGTTATTGTCATGTACAATATCACAGCCATGTGTATGAGAATTCTGACCTTATGGGAAACATTTACTTATATTATAATATATATACATGTATTACAATATACCTTCATTGTCTTATTTTCTTGTGTTCATATGCAAGCCAAACTGTGTTGTACACTGCCAAACAAATGACGTGAAACATACCGGTAGATGCATATTAACATTCAAGAAGGTCTTCACTAACACTTAGAAAGCTCTATCAATGAATTTTTTAACAAGTTAAAAAGATTTGCACTCAAGTCTAAGAAATTCGATACTAATGAACTCAAGACAATATCATACAACACTAAATCCAAGTCCAAATTGTCTCATGGTGCAAGCAGTGGTATATTCTCTAAAGGCACTACAGGCCTGCTACACAATTACAACCTCGTGAAAACTTGCTAGTCATAAATTTTAGAACCACTGGTTGACATTTGTCACCACTTGCAATTTTTATGAATGACATTTAATTCTAATCTTACACTAATTGAGACACTCATCAGATCTAATAACTCCTACGGTGAACACAGTATTAAATCACACCATTTCATCATCATTTCAAATTATTCTGTGCAAGATGATGATGCACTCTTGTAAACTTCTCACGTTCATCATTTAGCCCATGTAACTGCAACACCTGGTGCAGACTGCAGTCACCAAGGCCTAATAGCTATTACTCATGCTTTTACACATCATACTGGACCATACTTCCCACCCACAGCTGATATTGATGAAAATTTTCCCCAGAAAATGTTAGCTTCTCAAGAGTATTCTAATCAGAGGAGAAAGTATAATTTCACTCAAAGTATCAAACAACACGCAAGAGATATTAATAAATTCTATATTTTTTTAGTGATACATACTTTAACTTATAAAATATAAATCATTATAAGAAAGCTGTGTACAAGAATTGAAATGGGAGTTTTCAACATTGGATTTTTTGTTAGAAGATTTTTAGTCATACAAAATGTTCATCCATTGTTTGGCAAATGCTTCTGGTCATTCTACAAGTGAGAAATTGTGGAAGGGATCATTACTGACACAAGGTAATTGTGTTGCATCCAATGCATCTTCTTCCAACATCTCTCACTTTTTTCTGCTGTCAAACAGACTGCAAACCTATGTTCTGTGATGTACCGGTATTGAGGTGTCACAGTCTGGGTGTATTCCCTTGTATCATTTCAGCATTATGTCTTTATGGAATAATTTTTCATATTCTGAATCATTTAATACTATAATGATTGTCACTTTTGCCATTTGTTTGATTTGGATATCAAAGTAAGGTTGTCTCAATGTTCCTATTTGCAATTTCATGTATTCATTATGTAAACACCCATTCTTATAAGTCATATCAATAATTAAGTTATTACTATTTAAAAACATATTAAATGATGTTCAACTTACGAAAAATACACACAATTTGTATTTAATAATTAAAAATATAACTTAAATGTCATCTTACAGCGATAGAGATATCTTAGAACTATTTACTGTATATTTTTCCATAATATTGTATTTTTCACGCAGATTTTTCATGCTTTAATATCATTGTTCTAAGGCTATATTTTGATCACTTGAAAGAAAAAACTTCCCCGTAGAGGTTATTTGAAAAAAATTCCCCTAAAGAGGACAGTTATGGGTTGAATCTTTAAATAAATCGTAAATCAAATTATTATTAAAATTCTAAATTCCAAATTCAGTCTCCAGAACTTGGGATAAGATGAAAATAACTGCAACAATGATTGTCACCATGGTCACTAGAGGCATTTAGTCAATGTGCTCTGCATGAACTATATGATGAAAAAATATATGTACATGACTGCTAAACGGAAATAAATAAAATGTATAAATCAGGTGTATGAAAGACAATCATGGTATTGATGTCAAACTTTATTTCCACTGCAGATGACAACAGTTTTGTGAGCATAACTATGAATGCTATTACTAACCTTTCATTCTGAACTTCAGAATCATCTGAAAGCACTTCATTGCCATTGTGAGTATCTTCAACATTTGTCAATGAAGGTAATCCTGGTTGGATAATATTTGGCACATGAGTCTGCTGTACATTTAGCACATGATTATGAATCCTTATTTGATTTGGTCCAGTTGAAATAGCACCATTTGTCTTGTATTCTCCCGTACCCATTTTGTATCCATCAATTGAATCTCGTCGGGAACTGCTTGAACTTTCATCTGAACTATCTTCAGAATTCCTCCGCACAAGAGTTCTTTGAGACGTTGTTGTTACTGTGTCTACTTTCCTTACTTCTTGCATTAGGCCTTTACCCACACTTACTGTGCCTCTCTCACTTATTACAGCAGGTTGGCAAGTCCTTCCTTGTCCATTCTTGCCATGAATGTTTTTCTTCTGGGCAACATGCGCTAGAGTGCTGTATTTACTGATTGGCACTTTATATTGAAACTGAAAGTTGGGTTTTAAACCATTCTGTTTTGCAGAACCATGATCTGCTTTAGATGGACGAATGACAGTTACAGGTTTACCGTCAGTCCAGACCACATACACATTTTCCCCTCCAGTGTGTTGAAGTCGGCTCATGATTGATTTTTGTCTGTTAAAGAATAAATAGAACGCACTCAAAGCTCCAATCTCAGAGCCTCCATATATGTAGTTAAAGATAGGTATTTGAAAAAAATACAAATCTACACCTATAAAGAAGAGATTTGAAAGTTTACTCCAAATATATGTACATGTAGATTTTGATTTCAAAAGAATGAATGTTGCCAGTTTTTGCTCAACTTTGTATATAAGCCAAAAGTGAATAGCAAAATCTCATAACTTCATACAGACTAGGAATAGTTTTATTTCAATCAAGAAACATCAAGGTGATGAATATAGCATTGTGTGTGTGTGTGTGTGTGTGTGTGTGTGTGTGTGTGTGTGTGTGTGTGTGGGGGCTTGCTGCCCATTACTTTGGATTTTGACTTCACTAACATTTGAACTCTAACAATCAGTTTTTCATCTGAATGTCCTACCTTTTGTCTTCATATACACAGTATTATGCAGACATTGTTTAACTTTACAAGATTCTTACTTTCTATGTTTTTTAAGGGTTAGCATTAGTACTCCAAGTACATATATGTACAATTATTAATACACTATCCGGATGCCTATTCTATAGTAATAAAAACTCTAGGTAAAGATTATTGTATTTTAGGCACTCAAATGACATATACTAGCAATATTTCTATTAATTATGGATCAAAAGTCCTCAAAGAGCACAGCGTTGCAGACATTAGAACAATTGGAACATCCAAAGGGAACAAACAAAGCTTTCGTTGAAGCGACAAAACAAATGATGCAAGAAGTATTTTGACATGCATTGCAAGAGACTAAACGCAGCATGATGAAAAAGGTTTAACGTTCCCTAGAGCCATTGAAAATTCTAAACATGGTACTGGTTTGCATCATTTGCACTTAAATGATGCCATCAAATCATGATCCTACACCATCGATTTTAAGCCACTTTCAATAATGGATCAAATGTAATGCAACTTTTCAAGAAAACCTATCTAATTTTGGAAGCTTCTTTTAGAAAATTATACAACTTATCTTAGTGCCCTACTTATGGTTGTTCTCAGCTTATCTTTACAATTAGATTACATTACAATTACATGCAGGATATGAGTAATGATTTAACCAACATTCCCCCATCCCCCCCCCCCCGGGTCTGTTTAATGTTAAAATCATGAAAAAAAAAATACAAAAGCATGATTGACAACAAAAGAAAGCTCGCAAAAGCACCTATCTCATATGTCCCATTTGTGGTTTCATTCAATGCACTTTGGAGACTAAGCATTCTCCTAGGAGTTGGATAACTTTCTCAAAATGTTTGAAGAGTTCATATGTATGGCACTCTATGAACATCGGCGCACAATATTATATGCACATGATTTGATTTGATGAAATGCATTTGAGCAGCATCATTAGTCTGTATTATGCTTACAGATGTGGGATGAAATATGTAATAGACTGATTCACAAGAATCTACATATATTACTAAAAAAATATAGCATGTTGAAATTAAATCCAGATTTTAATGTTCATGACATTATTCATTTGTCAAATTTAAAAACATAACTGATACACAAGATTTTTTTTAAAACAAATACATGTAGATTTAGAAGTACAATGTAATGCTTGTCAAGATACTTTTAGTTCTAAAACACTTTTAACATATATCTGCATAATACTTTTTTACATCACTTAGCTTTCTAAAAAGAATGTGAAAAGAAAAAAAAACACTTCTTTTTCTTACAGCAAGCCCGAGGCAGAATTGATAGAATTATTCCCCACAAAGAAATTGTGTATTATGAAGTTTGTTTCCCACAAATAATTTTAGTATATCTAACAGAAAGCTAGCACTTTATAATGAACAGGACACATATCATTGCAGCATCAATCAACTGCTAAGTTATTAGCCACGAAGCTACATCTCAATCCATCATAAAATGAATGATACATCCAATTTACTATCACAGTTGAATAATATGTCAACATCTTATTATCTAAATGTTAAGGAACAGAATATTCAAGAGAAATTTCACACACAAAGAATATCCAGCATAATATGAACAGTTCTAAAACTTTTTGTACACAGTATCACACTGCAAAGGGAAGTACATGTACTGTGAAGTACAAAGTTGTTGACTCAATAGTCTCAGTCAAGCCATTTTCATCTAAGTGCTGTAAACTGCCTATCCAAAGCTCCCCACAGATGCTCAAATTGAACATCGAGGCTACATTCTGGAAAGATAAATCTTCCCACAATCTTCTTTACTAAATAAAAGATTTACACTAAAATAATCAAATCTTTATATAATACAATATGAAAATAATTAAAAACTCTGCGTTTGCAAATTTCAAAGCTAACCAACCTCCATCATATTTGCAAATATATGCAAAATCCTAGACACAAAAATAAAAACCACCATGAAATTGCATCAAACTAAAAATGAGATTTTCAACTAATATCCTTATATCACTCATATTGTTGATCATACTCAGCTTGTGTGCTATTTTCATACATAGCATGAGGTTCAATCCCCATTAGAGTAAGTCAAAATAGACATTTCATCACTTGACATTAGATATGGTCAGGTATAAATTTTCTGATTCTGCATTTCCAACAAAGTGTATCTGTAATTGTTCCAAGTAGTTCAACGCTAAAAATAGTTGAGGTATATCATATACACGTGCAGAGAGTAATTTAATTTGATAACTACAATTATCATCCTCATGTATTTCATGGTCATTATTTAGTTCCCAAGCTATTTGAAATAAAACCTCATACAAAGAGCACATTTTGGGGGTAAAAACTCAACTTGACCTAGTTCACCCATGGAGAGACACTGAATATATGTACAGTGTAAGAAGTTCCTGTAGACCAATGATGTAAAATTATACAAAATCTGGACCTGCATGCACAGAAATCGAAAGCACTAAGGGAACCATCGGCATAAAAAAGTTCAATTATACCAAATGAAGTAAGTGTAAATGACACCAGTAATATCATGAACTTGCGCTTTCAACATAGTTTTGCATACATTCTAACAATGTTGACACTAATCAAGCATACGTATTGATACTTAACATGGGTATATTAATTAACACACGTATATTTTGAAAAATGCCTTATAAATCAGAATAATATCTAATAAATGGCTAATAACATGGCAAAAAATAAATATTATACATTCTCAGCGATGCACACAATCGGTTGCTACACTTTTAGGACTTTTATCCCTGATCTTACCATTTATTACATACAAACTCCTGTCAGATGTCTATATCATCACAAATCCCTAATCCCCATCACTACTAACAAGCCTTCCCCATACACCCACCCCACCCCCTAAAAAAATTTCATTTTTATTTTTTATGTAAATCTTCATGTGGTATAAATTGAATATTGTTCTATGATTCTTCAAAATAAAAGTCCAAGAAGATTGCTGTGGATGACAAAACAGATAATCCTTTTGATTTTTGAAAATGACTATTATATTCCATTTACTAATACTCTCAATTAAATATTAGTAAACACAATTTGTTGGCATCATTATCCAATAAATATTGATATTGATTTGTGACCAACCAATTATCTAATTAACACTGTACCCTAACAGCACAATTCCTATGTGTAACACATTAAACTTCTAACTATACATTCCAACAATCCTCTATAGTAGTCCAGCTGGCATTTAACAAGTGTTATGTGTGACAACAGCATAGAATCTTAATAGCACTCATTAGAAAATTTGGTTTGTTGTAAAAACACTGTACAGCTTGTAGGTACGTGTATACTTTGGGCACCTGGGTACTTCCAGCATTACCTCGCTACTGAGGTGAGTAAGTGAACTGTAGATGACGACATGCATAAATATCTTGCACTCTGTGTGGCCAACATAATAATCTATACTTTGTTAGTTTGTATTTTTGGTTTGTTATTACTTTTTTTTAAAATCTGATATTTATAGAAATAAATATCTATTTTACATTTCAATTATGTATTTGTGAACGAGAACAATTAAGACACAGGCTACGATAAATGTTTTTGGTGAAACAATCACATTAGCATACATTTCAATGAAAATTCTTGCATTGTTGCCCATTTAATGTGCATTAGTAATAATTTATTGATAATTATGTACAGAGGCCTACTATAGGCCATCTTGATAATTAAATACCCTCACATAAATGCCCTCCCATATTTCTCCACATTATTCTAAAGTACTAAATCCAAAACTGACTGCCATGGCGATGAAATAACCTTTTGCAATTCTAATGGCACTGTGCACTTCTACTGACAATTATGGTATCTAACAACTTTAAACCATGATCAGACGAGGTTCTCTATAGCCCCGATAGGGTTTCCAAGCAATAAATAGACCAATGTCCCATAGGACCCTTCATGAGTTCAGGTGGTGATAATTATCATACAATACAAGTTTAATATATAATATTGTAATACACTTTTTTATTATAATACATATATAATGCAAATCTTTGAGCTGAGTTTGAGCATATAAAAAACCAAGTTGCACCAAATGATGGAATCAGAAGGCTAAGCAAATGCTTCAAACAGCTTTGATTTCTGACAAGCAAATGACATGATATGAGTGTTTGTTCTTGATCTGCCAATGATTTTTCTCTTTGCTCTTAAAACAGACTTTTTGACTAGAGCGATTCTGTTAAATACCAACACAAGTTCCTCATACAATATACAGAATATTCATTTATAATAATAAACTGAATATTGTCAGAATTTACTATAACTAAAGTTAGTTTACACCACAATAATCATATCACAAATTTAAGATAACATTTTCTACTTGTTATAGGACTAGTATAAGCTAACAAAAATGTGTTCCAAGCACATCCTTCTCATAACACTCATAATTGCTTGTTCTCCAATGGACATTACAAGAGTACATGAGCATGGGCATTTAGCGTCTGTCTCTAAATCTCTATCACTGTCAGCTCAAAGTAGGCATCATCAGTAATATGAATAGTGGATGATGCCTGCTATAATATGTTCTACCATGAAGATGTATGCCCCGTCCCTGCTCATGTCCCCAAACATTTGTATTTATGTGCAATGTACCAATACTTCCCATGTTACTGAGTTACAGTTTTAATTCCAATTTTTCAGATATTTTGTTCTCGAAGTTGATCGATTTTTCTCTATAAAGCATTCTTTAATAACAAAATCCTATACCAAATTATGTCTCAACTTTGGAAAAAAAAACTCCTTACCATGTTTGGGTATCGCAACTCAAAACACTGATTCATTTTTACCCTTCTCTTCAAATCAGCAATATCTGACATATGATCAAACAGGTCAAAGACGAGAGGCATTTTTCAAATGTCACAAGTATATCATATGAGAACACAGCATTTGAACATTGATGTAGATCTATTAGAAAAACTTGTTTCTACAATAGTAGACATCTTATTCATTTGAAACAATAGGAATTACCTCGATTATTAAAAATTAACATATTCATATACATCTTATATCGTGGCTGACTCTTTTATTGAAATAGAATTCATGGAAGTATCATTGGTTAATCAAAATTATGGTACTACATGTATATAAATGTATCATATTTTAATGCTTAACGTTATGTTTGAAATTATGTTTTAATTTTAGGGACAAAATCAATTAAATATAATGCTCAGCCAAAAAAATATTTGTTCTCTAAAAATCCAGTATTTAATAAACGATGTCTTTTCCAGTGCAACTGTAAGATAAATTAGATCTATATTGTCCATGTTAAATATTCGAACTGCAGACATGACATTTATCACTACAGTTATAGGGGAGTTGTTACATACACCGTGATGTTACGTCTGACGAAAATCATTCGGTTTATATTTCTCTCCTACATGTACATGTGATTTGATAGATTTATAGTCGGCTTTTCATGATGTGGTATTTCAATTGCTCTAGACATTTCAGTGTGCTGTTAAAATGAACGGCTCTTTCAGAATGCACAAAACATATCATATTGCTCCTGGGTACCCACACTTGTTCGGCCACTGAGCATAACCTGTAACCCTGACGGAAAGCTTTTTGAATGGACTATCATGTACACACGCAGCTAGTTTGACGAACGCTTCTGGAACTGCTACTGAGGCTCAGCCAGTAACTGCCAGTGTATTTTAAATGGAGCAAAATCCGTAGAGCCATGTGCAGTTTAACAAATTAATCACCTTAGAACACCTGTAATTTAAAACCTGTGATGTTTATATCTTCCTCTAAACTTCACTGACCAGGCTTCAAACTTACATTCAGTAAGTAAATCTAAGCAATGCTCTCTGTTGAGAAAACGTTTTTTCTAGAATAAGAACAAGAATGAGTTAATTTTTACCTTAGATTCACATTCAAATCTATCAGTATTATAAAAAGAAACCAACATAACAAAAATCAATTATGTTCCCTCTGTTTCTCATATATTTGATATGTTGAATCTGAGGAGTTGTGTTAAGAAAAATTGTAATCTTGCATTTTCTGGCTGATGGACCATTCTTTTATCCCATTTCGGACCATAATGGCTCACCCCAGTGAACATAGGCTGGTCAATGCATATATAGTGGGTTGTATTGGCTGGTATTTGATGGTGATGATGAGAGTGCCTTTTAGATGATAATCATCTTTTTTTCCATATTAGAAGATTAATAATAATCACAAGATTAACACTAGCATAAAGTAAGTACTTCGTATAGCATGAAAGTAAATGTACCAAGACAGGCCTTCACATGTACACCTTTCGACTAGAAAGCTTTAATCTGTGAGGAGACTAATCCCAGAAGACTGGTTGGGGAGTGAAGGGGAAAATTAGCAATTATGCTGCACATTCTCATATTTGGTATTTCAATTTACTTAATCAGCAAAACCTTCTCATAATGGAATGCATTTGAGTAAATTATACAAGTAGACCAATGGGTACATTTTCCATCCCCTCCAGTGTAATTTGCAATCACAGGATTATTTTGAAAACTATTACAATCAAATAATAAATAGGGTAAAGTAACCAGTTTTCGGTCCCTGAAATTATGTCATAGAAACCAAATGCAAACAAACTGTGAAATCCTCTTGCTGAGACCAAGACCCATTGATGGGTATGTAGGCTAAATTCTGTTTTAATAAAAAAAACACTTACTGACCAAAATTGTCTGATTCATGATTTCAGATTTCGCCCTCAATCACATGAAATATCTGATATTCGCCCTCAATCACATGAAATATCTGATATGGATTCAATAATTTATGATATAACAAATTTAGTTTCAATTGTAACAAAAAGACAAAATTTATTGTTTCTGAAAGATTTCATGTTTTTACTAAATCTGTAAATAATTTGCTTATAATTACTTAAATGTTTAGGTCATGAAATGAGAGTAACTGAGAAAAACCTCAGACATCATCAAACTATTGGCCTTCTGTGAAAAATGTCATAACATATGACTGGCATGCTGAAGGGAAATACGGTCATTCTTATGGGAGCTAGTGTCTTCAGGTTGAAATTCATTTACGGAATTCAATTTGCGTTTGTTGAGATGGAAACAAATCTCTTCATAACTTGAATCAAATGGCAATCTCTCGTGAGGAAGCACAATGTTAAGCTATATGCACAACTGATCGATGAAGATGCTAGTGTTAAAATCTTGTAAAATCCTGAAACATCCATTTTGAGATGAGACGCCAGATATTTTTGATGCATTGACAAACAAATAGATCATGACACATTAATAGCTTCATAGGACAGAGTGAGTCTTCCTTACATGATGATAAAAGATCTTCTTTTAAGAATGTTTAAGATTCAAACATTTGTAATACATAGCCTACATGTATGTAAGATGATCAATATGCGTGTATAAACAAATGACCTATTCAAAACAATCATGGCAATACCATGTAGATTTTGATAAAGTGCAGTTCAATCAATGACTAAAAAATTTGTTAAGTATGCTATTTCAGCAATTAAATTATAGACTTTTTGTTGAAAAGGTGCTGTAATTTATCAAAAGATGACTGATTAATACTCGTTTAGGAGCTGTTGAACCTCTAAAGGATTAATAAATAATGATTAGAAAAATGTCTACAGAAACTTATATAAAATTAATAGTTTTGGTTCTCACTCAGCAACAAAAACAAATCTTACAATTGAAAGATAAAATGAGGTAAATCAATCAAATACCGGTGTATAACAAAATGCCCTTATGAACAACAACCAGGATACATTTTTGTGTCTAATAATTCACTTACAATGAGAACAGTATGCTTTAGGGATTGTAAAATGCATCAAGTACCCAGAATATATAAATCTCTCTCTCTCTCATAACTCATTACTTATGAGCTTCACATAGCCCAACACAATAATTTTACTTTATAACATGCATGCCGGTATATAAACGAAACACTTCAGTCAAATTTAAAGCTTTGAAGTTAAATGAATTCGTGCAATTGTTGTTTTTGTTCCACATTCATCACTTCTTCAAATGAACAAATATCCATCAATGTGTTTTCTTTCAAGAAATAGAACAATAAAACTGTAATATAAAGCAAACATATACACGATCAGAATAATACATCTATGAGTGATATCCAGACTCCCTTTATGCACTTAATCACATTAAGAGACGAGGCAGTGCTCACAAACAGACATGCTCCCTCACATCACACTCCCAAATCTTCCTCTATATGGAAATAGGGGTTCTGCAAGGTTAGTCTAAATGACATGCCTCTTACATACACCACGGTGGTCATTTTTATGCAAGCTACGTCTCATCAAAACATCAAAATGCATAGTTTCATTGCTATCTGAATTATATTAGTTAAATGTCCAAGAATAAAGATACGATGTCATTAATATCATAACTGTTAATGTACATTAGCACTTAAGTTGTTGTTTTTTCTCCTTTTCGAAAGGGTTCTCACAGACTTAAAAAACATCTGAAGAAATAACTTTGAACCTGATGAACATATAGACTGTGTGAGTTGCATGGTGTTGTTGTTTTTCTTTTTTTTTCTTTATAATTACTATTTTTAAACCTATATAGAAAAATACCTATATGAAAAAGAAAAATCTCCAACCATAAAAGTGTTTCTGGTACCTAACTTCAACTAAATAATATGCTCCTTTTACTTAAATTCATCAGATTAATCAAAAATAAAGGTGACTTACCACTGCCCCCAAAATAAATATATTCACTTACCTGGAAAAAACAAAACAAAAAACCCATAAAAATTCAATAAAAAGGAAATGAAAAAATCTGATACCAAACAACTGATTGCATAAAAAATTATTCAAGTTCTGACAATGCGCAAAACCCCATTTATAAGTTGTTGTATTGAAGTTTGAGTGTTTGAAATGAAATCTTTAGCTTTTTTCTCTATCTCTTTTGCGCAAGTTCTATAGTGCTCATCAACATGTAAGTACTGGTTTCAAATGCATCAAATTGTCAATGGCTTGTTCAAGTAGTGAATGGAGATAAAGATCATATTGTATGGAAACATCCAAAGTCTATTTTGAAAAATTGTCAATTTAGGAGTTGGACATTACATGAACGTGAATTTTATTTGCATACAGGGAAGAAGAATGATGAAGAATTTCTATACAAATTGTTGAACGAGTTATCACTTTTAAATGATTTTCCACTGCCTTTTATCTTTTTTATTGAATTTAATTCAATTCCACATCGTAAGTGCATGTTACTACTAGCGCAGACATTTTTAAGATGCAAACCGACATTCAATATGGTCGGTGCCATTACCTATGGGAACCGCCATATTCCATATTTCTATTTAGTGCGGGACTAGCCTTGCAACCCATACACAATTATGTGTCACTTCTCAAAATGAATTTCATTTGTTTTTTTAAATTGTTTATTTATTCCTTCATATTCTAGCTTAATATTTGACCTGTCATTTAGAATGTTATCGCATATCCTTTACTGTAACATTTTGGTATAGCATAAGTAACTAAAATCCTTCTCCTTTTTTTAATCACACTTAATAGTTGGCCAAGAATAATGTTTTAGGTCTCATTTTGAGACCACCTCTATAATAAGACTACTTTTCACGGTCCCTAACCTTCATAAGCTATTAAAATGAACCTCTGTATACAGACCACCTCTCTATTGAGACCACCATACACTGGTCCCAACGGTGGTCTAGAGAGGTTCTACTGTACTTTTGCACAGACATCAAAGATATCTATTATCTTTCATATTATATTAAACCAAGCCCATTATTTCATTCAAAAATGAGATCTCTGCACTACTGAGCTTGTTGCTTGTAATTGCTATGGATAAAGACAGACATGTACTGAAAAAGACAGTTAAAATAGTGATATAAATGTTGAACCCTGTGGAAGAGGAAGCTAGTCAACCATTCTCATATATTTCGGGCTTATTATTCTACTCAAATTTTTTTAAAATAAACCTTCATTCAAACAGCCTGTTTTAGCTTGAACATTTCTCAAGGCCACTCAGAATGTCAGAAGGCTGTCTTCAGCCAAATTAAACATAAAGCCTTAGCCTATGTTCACAGTTAAGCAATATTACTAGTAGCATAAATTCTGTAGCATCATAGCGGCGAAGCAACTGGCGATTTTTTAGATCACAAACCGTATGTCTGTGTTGGACAGTTTGCATGCAGGTGACAAAGTGAGATGACCCTGAATAAACCAATAAAAGACTATATGCATTGCTCATATCACCCTTCGGATTTTTACTGATGTAGCGGGAAAAAAAACATTTAAACCCATTTATGGCCTCCTTATTTCTGTCTATTGAACAGAAACTTGCCCGAGAAATAGTGTTAAAATCGCCCTTCTATGTGAACACACTAATCGCCAGAACGACGTCATTTCATCACCATGCTGATTTACGTCTCTTATACACGTGAACTTAGGCTTTAGATTGCCAAGTAAGAAAACTAATTATTAATTTAGCTTACATCATAGTTCCAACTAAACAAAATTGCTCCAGTTAAAAGATACACATTAAATAGATAGTGTAACTGATGTATGTGCAGTGTAAAAATGATTTCTGTAGATGACAATGCTGGTCTACTAATTCCATAAAGAAAAAATTATTGCAGCATATCAACTGATAAAGACAATACTTATTTAACATAGAATTACAAAATGTAAATAATTCTATAACTATTACATTTGACTTATCATTTGCTTATCATATACTTACCCAAATTCAAAACCCTCATAATATTTATCTTCTTCCTCAAGAAAATCCATGATGTAAGTAAAGCATTTCTTCACCATCGTGCCATCGTAGATTAAATGAGTATCCAGCAATTAAATATCATACTATGCATTTTCAACAGCTAGTTATATCACAGCTGATATGTAAACTATCACTAGGCCATGCTTTTGCCCTCCATTCTATTATCTATTTCAGTCAACAATTCCACACTGAATAAAATAATGTGAATCTGTGGTGCTTATCCATTAATCCCTTTCCCACTTTGCATATGGCAAAAGATGTATTCACAAATTATTCCTAGTACAATTATAAGTAGCATATGTATTGTTATTCTAATAACATTAAATAGCTTTCAATTTATCACCTGTTAAACTCTTGGTTTCAATTATTATGGTAAAAGCATAGCCTGTGGCAAATGTACAGTAATGTCATAAAAACTTCACTGCAAGTATTTTCAGGAAAGAACCAAATAGATTGTTTTATAAAATTCATAACATAATTAAATTGTCTCACCAGTATAATAAATAAGTGAATATTATTCCTCATAAAGAACACTAAATTTAGTGGATAGAAAATGTTGATTCATGAAATTCTAGATTGCTTTGTTATAATAATGTCCTATTTGAAATCTGCTTTTTGATATCCTGTAAATCATGTTTGATTGTATATATCAATTGTTCAAAATAATGAATATTCTCAGCTGTTTAATTATTTTATTCAATGTAATAGTTTTCAAGCAAATATTGAAAAATTAAATGCATTCAAACTACCAGTAGCTTTATTAGATAAACAGGTCATGGACTGTGTGGGCACATAACAATATTCTAACAATTACTCTCTTTTTCTGACAGAGGCTACGATTTGGCAAATCAAAAGCCTTCCTGCAAATTCCTAATGCTAACATGAATGTAAATGATAACATCTGTCTCATACTTCGCATATTAAATGTGTAGTTTTCACAATGTTCTTCTGATGTCATCATTGACAATTATATACCTGAACCATTCATGGTCATAGCATAAGTAACTTTAGTAACTTTTGAAACAAAAGCAATGATTTCTATTCATACCACAGTGATTTGGTTTGAGGGGCATATATTTAAGCATCTGTATAGACATTTTAATGAATTAACCTCACTATTCAAATATACTGATGTATTACACTCTTCAAAAGAATTTCATTGTGAGGAAAGTTTTCAACAAATAACAATTCAGTTTCAGAACCAATATTGTTTGAACTAAGAATCCAGCATATAAACGCTCGAGTTCAATAGTCCTGTAGTGCCTACCTATATTATGAACACGTTCAATATTAAATTTACACTGTTCTTGGATTAATCTGTGCGTAATAAGTTCTAAGTTATTTATCCCATTAATATTCACTCTATCCACACTTTTGCTTCCAAAACATCATAATAAAAACACTTCAAAGAGTTAACAAAACATATGTACACTTCTATCACTAACCCATTAAACCATGTGAATACCTATAAAGGTAAAAGTATCCAGCATGCCACCTATAAAAATAGTCACAATTGCGGAACCGAGTGTAGTTAATATATAGACATAAGGCCAAAGCTTGTTTTTTTTCCGGCAAGTTACCAAAGGTGACTCCAATGATGTGAAACCTGATAGCGGTTTGTTTGATTCATTTCAAGTTTATCTATTCATTTGTCACATAAAAGTATCTAACAATCTCAACTGGATATGGTAAACTAAAGGGATTCAAAATTTACATTTCAATGCAACTTATAATAATTCTTATCACATAGACTTAAGTCTTTAGCATTGAAACAAACTATGTATCAGTACATTATAATGTACTATTTTTAACTTTAATTTAGATATTTTCAACTCAAGCTTTTATTACTTCACCCCACGACATATACATTTTATTGAACAGTTGAACCATATTAAGTTTACCTCCATAAATAGATTATAATGGCTTAATAATTCTGTTCTACATCTAATAGCATAATCAATTATCACCAAGTTAGAAGTTTGATATTTCAAAGCTAGTAGGTCCATTACATACTTTTAAGTTCAAAATAACGGGACTATATAGCTGTGCAACTACAACCAAAGGTTTATTAGTCAACTGCTGGGGGTGTCCCAGTTATTAGGGTAGACAGTAGGCGGCTGTCTCACACCAGCTCTCCACACATCTCTATCTAGAGGGTCTGTATTAAGGAGGTTACAGTCCTTCAAGTCAGACTTCACACATTCCAACCAAGTCTTCCTCGGTCCTGTACCCGATGACTAGGGATCTATATATCCATGATAGAATTGATGCAAGAGGAAGAACGTTTCATATCATGACATGTCTGTACCATCTGAAACGTCGAAAGTGCAGTTTTGAGGACACCTCCACAGTCCCTAACATTTTGTGGAGCGTAACGGAAGAGAATTCATTATCGGGTTTTGATTTGCAAATCCAACGTATCATAGATCTGTTGTTGCGACATAGCCGCTGAAGGTCTGCAGGTGATGGTGCCCAGGTTTCACTACCATGAAGCAAGGCCGCACGGACACAGGCGGAGAACATTCTCTCACAGTCACCTTATTAAAGATACATGTTTGGATGTCAGAAAAGTCAGCAGCTTCTTGAACTTTCCCCATCCAGTATTGCATCTGGTGGTGATGGCGAGTTTGAATCCTCCTCCTGAGCATAGCATATCTCCAAGATAGCAGACGCAGGGCCATCAATCATAGACCCCTCCACTTCTACCTGGATAACTGGTTGACGATCCATGGGACGAGCTTCACCCTGACATCTTGGACATACGTAGTCTATGTTAGCCACAAGCCTCACAGTTAAACCACTGCACCTCTTGTGCACCCAGAGCTTGCACTGCGAGCAATAGTCAGGGCTGGTTTTCCAGAAAGATGCTTCCATAAAAAGCGCAAGGCATTTTATATTAGAATTTGGCATACAGTTGATTTTACATAATTCGGGTATGCTGAATTCAAATCTGCCGTATACCGGAAAATATTTTCACTCCTTGACCTTCAAATCAAAGATGGCCACCGTCATGAAGGTCAATAATGTTTTTGGTGATAGCTAAATAACTATTTAACATAGAACATTGATTTTAAAGTCTATGAGTAGGTTTTCTGGGACAAGGAATCGAATTATTTAAGAAAAAAAACTTTTATTTCAAACATGAGGGCTTCAAATACATGATTTCCACCAAGGAGGCCACTGAAATGCTGGTTTATCGGTACCGACAAACATAACTCATAATTATAGATACCTATAGCAGATACCTATATTAGAGTTTCAATATTGTGAGAGAAAATGTTTTAATATAACAAAGTCCTGTCAAAGATGTTTTATTTTATTGAATGAATTACAGTATAATCTAAGTATTACCAATGCAAATATTCACATTCTACGAAGACGTATACAAGCAATGGCGTTAACACCTACACCACTGCAGCACACGGCACATGGGTACTTGCCAGAGTCCTTGAGCATGTCAAGTCCAAGACCAGACAACATTATCTCAGTCTTCTTCATGTTGATTCTAAGACCTTATTTCATTCCTAAATTTGAGGGTGTGGCCAGGCTGCCCAGTTTACTTTGCAACCATCCCTTCTTTGATCTTTTGCCTTAAGTGTGTCCGAGTTCTGTGTCAAATCTTCCATTGCATTGCTCTCCAATTATCTCAAGCTTTCTATCGTCATATATTATGGAATATACGCACTATATAGCCATGATTCAACGGCCTTGATATTCGTCATGTTCGTGGAAGTTGTCACAAAATTCAACCAATCACAAGCCCCACTACCGAAATGTTCAATGAATACTTACATACGATTTGACAAAGCCAAGTAAGAAAAACTGAGTAGTGATTTTGCTTTTGATGCAAGTCTAGCGCGGCGAATATTCCCCGCTTAAAAGTAGCTGCCTAGTATAACCCATGGTTAGATATTATAACACTAAATAAATGTGCAGTGTAAAAGAGATACCCGTAAACCAATGATGAAACTTTCCTACTTAACTGATCCAGCCAGAGCAGAAATATTACATGACACTAACACTTGAGCAAACAATACAATGTGGCTTTAAGATAACTGTAAGAAAATTTATGAGACAGGCTTGTAAAGTTATTTGAAAGTCTGTGGAATCGAACTCACGGTCTCCTGTTCACACCAGTGACGAGTCAAATGTGCATGGACAGGTGCTCTAGTCCACTAAGCTAACCTTTCCTACAGCTTATTAACACGATCTAACTAGGCCAGTATCACAATTGCACAATGCCATTAGGTCTTTTGCCGCCTTGATACTATTTTTAGCCTCATACATCCTTGATCATCTTGTCTCTTTGTCCCTAAAACTCTCTGCCACATTGAGTGCATGTGCTACCTGACAGGAAGTCGTCATGCCCTGGCCCACTTTGTTTATATAACCTTTAACAAATCATGCATTTGAAAAAGTATTAGTTGGATGTCTCAAACAAAGTTTGCAATACAGTGTATTATTTAAGTTAATTTCCAATCTTTCTCCTTTTTTACAGTTTCAGGCATTTCGTCTCTCTGTTAGTCATACATTCTGAGTTTCAGATCTTAAATTGAGGTCTTCTAAAACTATCTTAACCCTCTCGAAGCCGGAAATAAATTCACTATGATACCCCCTCAGTGCCAGACACGCATTTTGCGTGACGTGTTATTCACAGTGGGGGGCTTCAGTTGTCATAGTTGAAATATGATCCTTTGTAGCTCTTACGTTTTTCATCAGAACATTTTCACATTTACAATACACATTTAGGAGACGGACTAGTTTCTTATTTTTACCATTATAAATAAAGATACATACAGCATAAAGTTAAATTTTGACAATTTCGAGTAATCGTCCATTCATTTGACAGCTGGGTGGTTGATTTTAAATGTCGTAGTATCAGTAGAAATTTAAGTGCAGCGACTTTTTATCCAGGATTGACATAAAAAACATCATAAACCATCCCTATTTCATAATAATATATTTTTACTTACAATGATACGGACCAAAAACATGTCCAAACTTAGATTTCTTATCATTGTGGACTTTTGACAGGCATCACTCGACCTCCCGACAAACACATCATCCGTTTTGATAGAAATACTAGATATCCGACGTCCACACTTATTGGGTAGTTTGCCAAACGCTTTATTTGTGATCCGGTATCCAAGATACAATAAGATGAGCCATGAATGACGAATAATATGATAATTCTTCTTCAAAATTTTCTATTTTGTCACAGCATGGCTGATCTTACCCATTCCGACCGATTTCCAGGAAATCAGCCTTGCGCAGCGCTGCAATAGATTCGTAAGAGCGCTCTTGATAAATAAAGGCTTATTGTATCATTTAGCAGTTGTCAAAATTGTTATGCCGGTGATTGAACCTAAGAATACCGCTGAATTTCAAGGCTGAAAATTCAGTGTCGTGATATGACCTTGATGTCTAGTTTCACATTTTATATTGGGCCTCAAAGCAAAGCTGGTTTCTTCAGGTTTCCAGCGATGTATGACAAGCTATGGTTTTGCGAACGCAAATAAGAGTATTTCAGGACTCAAAATTGAAGCAGAAAATGCATGCTAGGTTGTCAAATATTCGTTGTCACGAATAGAAATAAAATATTAACACTATGCTGCTTATTTCCTTCTAGAGATATATTGAAATGTCAAGGTAAAGTTGTTGTTGTTGACACACCGGAATTTGAGACTAGAACCACGAGTATTTAACTACGAATATGCCAGTCAAACTCGAACTGTTTTTTGAGTGAGTCTGTCGACTTTTGTCGACTGTTGGCGTATAGACGTAATTTACGTGTGTCGACTTTTGTCGACAAATGGCGTCCAAGGGGTTAAGTTAGAAAAAAAAATACCATCCCATTTTTCCTTCCTACGAAATTCTCATCTTTCTAAATATTCTTTTCGCTTATGATCAGTATATTTAAGATTAGTACTACTGTAACTTGGGCAAGATCTTGGATTGAAAATGAAAATAAGCACTGTAAAATAAACCATTGTCATAATCCTATTTTGCATGACAGTTCAGTATGAAGAGACACATAAGCATGCATCCATAAAGTCATAGCGCAATGATTTTCCACTCATTTGGCATCTAAATAGCAATAACATTATCCTTGCAAAGTTTGCTAAAATACAGCCAAGGAATGTACAATACATATTCTAACTCGTTAGAATTCTAGTATTTTTTTCCATTCCTTAATTAATTGTGTTTAATAATCCATGAAGGTTTAATGCAATGCTACCAAGGACATAAAATACACTCAAATGTGTACATTGGAAATGGTAATGAACATTCAAACTGCATTCAGATGTGTTAAAACTTACTTTTTCATCTTCTTTGCATTGTATTTCACTTGGTATGCACAGGCAAACATCTGCTGCTGATCCAACTCCACTGTGTGAGGCATCTGCTTTTGAAAGTACTGAAACAAATTGGAATGCAATATATTAGCCATTGATTACCTTTCGTCTCACCATCATAGGTGAGTGATATATACATTAATTACACTGCAACCATTATGGTACATTATTTTCACTTAACAATGCAACAATTGTTAATTGTACCATGATTGTGATATTTTGTGAATCTGTTGAGAACTTATGGTATCAAATTATATGAATTAATGGTTGATAAAGGATCTCTCAGTATGAATTTAAGAATAAGCGACGAGACATTATCTCAAAAGGTATTAATGAGAATTTTCATACCTTCAGCATACCCTCCATATCCATCATCATTAGCTCTTTCTGGTATGTTTCCAAGATGGCAAAGCCAAATTTAAAGATCATCTCCATACCCTAGACATAGATATGAAAAACATAAATATATACCCATTCCAAACTATATGTAGTGTTGCTAAACACTACATAATTGAGACTTTGTCTTTAAAAAAAATGAAACCAATTAATTTTCTGATAAACTAAATCATAAATGCAGCACTCAAAAAAATATCCAGTTAACCTTGTCAGGAAAAAATAAGTTGATACTCAGAATAATAAGATATATAATCATAAGAAAAGCATGAACAGTGAACTTACCTCAGACAGGAAAACATCAAATACTCGGCAAGCAACTCCGAGTGGTAGTGATGTGGTGAACAAGGTGAGAAACCATGATGAAGCAAACATGGACACACAGAAACTCTGTGTCTGGAAATGGCTGTACAACTGAGGCAGCTGATCCTAACATAAACAAATAATGACAAAATCAATACAGATTCAAAAAGTGTACATTTTCGTATAATCTTTTTTCTTTTCCTAAGATTACAAGCAGTGAGGATACTGATAATATAATTTTTTTACCTGAATCATACACTCAAACTGGAACATACACAGACCGAGCTCAGCCATGGACGGCTTGAAGAGTTCCCGCAAGCGGTACTCCTGCATCACTTTCACCATCACAGCAAATGCCTCCTCTTCAGGCATCTGTAAAGATGATGTCAAGTCATACAATTCGAAGGCTAATATCTAAATAAATCAATTATATGGTTAATCTATTTTCATTAAGGAACACAACTACTGTAAATGGCTTTTATTCCAGCCTAAAGATTTGTCTATCATAGGCACAGTCAGTAAATATGAATGTTTGCATTATGAGTTTTAGATGTAGAGAACACATCGCCACACAAATCTGGGCAAGACATTTTTTTAAACATTTACAAATCTATAGATTAATTATGATGATTTTAACAGAAACATAAATCAATAGAGTGATTACCTGCATAAGTAATAGACCAACTATAAATGCACTTCCTTGACAATATCCAACTTCTCTATCAACTAATGAATAAGCCTGAAAAATTTATTTTTCACCATTTAAGAACTTTTAATTTACACCATAACATGTAACAAGTAGACGCTACTAAGTAGTTTGTAAATCAAAAGGCATTTAATTAACTGCATTTTAATCCAAGAAATTACATGGTCTAATTCTGGCACTTTATAAAATACCGGTAAATAATACAGTCCAACATTCTACCCAAATAAATAAGGAAATTCAAAGCATGTTTACTGAGTCATTTATTCTTATATTAAAAACAACTCACCTTCATAACATTGAACAAACTTTCTTGGCCAAGACCATTTTTCTCCTTGAAGAATTCATGATCTGGATACGTTCTAGTTATATCCCTTCTGATCAACTTTTCTGAGGGAGATGGCATCTTGAGAAGCTCAGCATACTGCTCCTTTGCTGCAGAATTGTGAGCGGAACAAAGAAGCTGCCACACTATGCCACGGAAGTGATGTGGCACACCTTTACGCACAAGTTCCTACAATGAGGCATATAAATACCTGGTATAATCACTTACAGATAAACGTGGAAAGCAATGTTTGAGATGAAGACAATGATAATGATAATCTTAAAAATTATCCAGAGTAATTATAACAAGAAAAAAAAACATAAAAAATAATGAGGAAGTTATATAATTTTCTCAAAACCAATTCAGTTTTTACATTAATATTTTTAAGACATGTGGCAACTGAATAATCGTACAATTAAAAGTTTTACCTTTATATAGTTGGGTTTTTTCTTTGCAATAGTCTCCCAGTCAGTTACAATCTTTCCCCATATATTCCATAATTCTTCGGGACTATCTGTTTAATATTAATACAAATCTTACAGTAAAACTTAAAACAAAAAGCACATGGGATCATGGCTTAATCACTTTATAGTCAGAGACAGACATCTGTTTGTTGAACAGTAACAATTACATTAAGAAGTTACCTTATATGAACAAGTATTCTCAGTCACTTCAAATTTAAAAAACAATTTGGCATTTACAGTAAAACCTCTTTTATCCATACATCTCTTATTTGAAACATTCCATTATTGTGACTCCCTGCTATATTCCCTATTTTTTTTTGTCACTCTTAATTTTACATACATGTATTTGTATTCTTGCTAGCATTGTCAGTAATTTGGATCAACAAGTTGCAATTAAGTGACATTTAATATTTGCTTTTGTGTCTTGAATTTATCGTTGGTTAATACCTGATATTTCTTCATTGTTGTTGCTGATGGTGGAGGAGATCGAGGCATTCGACATTGTGCTCGACACAGAGCCCTGGCGCGAATGTGCTAGCCCCCGCGGCTGGTGACGCGGTGACAGTGACTGCAGCGATTTCCTGTCACACTCAAGCAATCTAGTAATACAAAAGTGTGAGTTAGAAACAGAATTGGGCCTTGGACAATTCAAAATCTATTTCTGATGAAGAAAATGTCCCTTTCCATTGCCCGATATTCACAGATAACATCATTTGTGTTAAGTGCTCAAATTTCGTTTGTGACTTGAAAATGGTGACAAGTTAGTGCCAATTTCACAGGGACTACAATGCACCAAAAATTTATTTCCCCCTCTACAGGTCACATAGTTTGACCTACGGTACTCAAATTTGGTTTGCTTGCCAGCCAGCCAGCCAGCCAGCCAGCCAGCCAGCCAGCCAGCCAGCCAGCCAGCCAGCCATATGCAATTTCTAGCACAAAATAGGAATATATAGTGTTCTTTGCTTGAAACAGTTTCCTGTAAAATTTTGACAAAACTAAGAAGATTTTTAAGAAGATTTATTTTTTTCCACAAAAAGCATTTTTTCCGGCGGTGGAAAGTATTTCTTCTGGGAATTTAAATAGTGCTTTTTCAACTATTAGCGAAGACCTGCCACCCCTTGTAAGAAACTTATTTTCTTATCATTTGTTAATCAATTTGAACTTATATTAATAAACTGAAAATTCTAAAAACCTTTCCTTGTACACTTCTAAACATGTCTTTTGAAAAGATATAAAAAGATGTTTAATTTTTGAGTGAAAGTTCTTGGTTTTTAATTTCTTCAATAGCGTCCACACTGATCACGGTGCTTGTGATTACAACATGAAATTCCCTTAATAATCATTGAAATTTTACCTGTTAGCCTCATCAAGTTTACGAAGTAGTTCCATTTCATCAGGCTTTACTTCTCCTGTGGGCTTGGCTTCACCATTAGGAGTACCGTTGGTGGATACAGTGCTCTTGGTTCCTACAACAGATATTTTACCATGGACATCTTTCAAGAAATCATGTTATTGTTTAAAAATAGTTTTTGCTACTTGCCTTGATGGAAATCACATCCTATTTTGAAAATAGAAGGGACGGAGAACATAGGATCAAATTCCAAATGTTGCCTGTTGATAAGTATAATCATGTAGGAAACCGACAGCATTCAACATCTCCTGTTCTATTAGTGTGCAAGGTCCAACATTTTTTTTTTTTTTTTTTTTTTTTTTTAATATCATATGCCCCATGCAATTGCTTATTGGTGCAAACCTAAATTTGTACTTGAGTTGTACATTTTCTTTACCATTCAAACATTCAAAACGAAGATCACGCTAATCAAAATAATCATGGTACAAATCATCTTCACATACACCATGGCATAGCTAATAACTTCCAAGTCTCAATGAAAAAGGTAACAAAAATACTAACAAATATGAAAACTGAATTGAAACAAAACTCTTGATTAAATGCTTACCAACGAGAGACAGCATCTTTTTTAGTGCTAAACATTGAAAACAAATAAAGCTGTCATGTACAAAAACTGGCAGAATCAATTAATAATTCTACATTCAAATCTTTCAGGTTAATACCCTACAGTTATTACCCAAGAATGATGACAATTAACTTAAAACACACTGATTTCATCAATACACTGTACCCACCATTGCCACCATATGATGCATGTGCTGGGCTGGCAGGAAGACTCATGCTTTTGTGTATATGTATCTCTGGAGCTGCCAGCAATGAACCGTTGGGTGAAGAATCCCTGCCTGGTACCTCTGTCACATCGTGGGACGTGAAAGATCTGCTTCTGCAATCACAATCATATGATATGACACATAACTGACAAATACACCTCAATTAATTTGGTTTAGTTTCAACTTGAAATAAGAACTTTGGTTTACTATTTATATACATTGTACCGGTATATACATATAGAGTAGACTTAAGAGTAATTCTGAGAACTGCATACAGAGGTGCTGATTTATTATAGAGAAAAGCAAAACATGGAACTTTTTATACAATTCCAAGGTGGTTACTGGTAGATTTCCTGAACCCATGATAATTTTAATCATAGATTTCTTTATTTTGTATATTCTACCATGGACTTGAGATTTAAATTATTCATGCTGAAACTTCAAAGTATTTTCTGATGTATAATGCTATGAAAGTAATCCTGATTGTCATATGTACAGACTTCTCAAATAGTTTTAGGGATAAATTGATAAAAATACGAACAATTTATCAATATTGCATTATAAATAGGTAGTTTTTTTCCCCTGTAAATGTGTACATTTCAGTTTATTGAAAATAATTGTCAGATACTTGTAACTGAATGTTGTATTATCTAATACTTGTCTTTTCTTCAACAAATCATATTGGTATATTTCATACACAGTGAACTATAACCATGGATACAATGCATATCAACTTTGCTGTTTACCAAATAGTAGAAGCTGAAATAGCCATTGGCCATATACGTTCTACATGTATAGCATGACAGCTTTCAATAAGATTCTAAGTTGATTGAACACTAGAAATAGACAGTTCCAGGGCGCTGCAAACTTAATAAAAAAAAAGCTTTTATGATACTTTCATATTTTATGCATCATTTAATAGTAAATAACACACGAAATTGACTAAAAGGTTACGAAGCCTCCAGATATTCAACATTTATGATATTTATTATTGCTTTTGCAATTTGTATTATATTGCCACAGCCAGGCAAATTTTGCATATTGAAGTTGTCAATTTGTTCAGAAAGAAAACCCTAAAACTACTTTAATCATTAATCTTTAGTTCAAGGATCTCCATATATGCCACTTTGAATATTTTATTTATGCCTCACTGTTTGAAAATTAAGAAGATTGTACCGTTCATGTAAATAATATCAATACCTTTCATTGTAATAAGGTTAGTGGCCAACAATCATAGAACATATCAATTACTGATAAACATTTAGCAAAGGAGAGATATTGTCACCTTATCTAGAACTAATATAGCTATATACATTGATATGTATCAAATTCGGTAACGGCAATGATAGTATTATCATGCTTACATATGTACAAGTTCTCAGTTATTATGAAAGCAGCATGAATAAGCAGAAATGTTATGACACTATTCAATATCTACTATTTAACTGTATAACATCATACTTTGTAATTAACAAAAAATCCACTGTTAACAAATTTAATCCCATAAACACTTGAGAAAGCACAAGAATAAAAGTAATCAATAAAAACCTTGAATTTTGGAAAATAAGTCATAAATATATATGTAATAATATATGTGATTAAATTAGCATAATCAATTCAAATGAAAAATAATCCACCCATGTGAATATAAATAAATATGGCCTCTAAAGGTAGCAAACTGTAGATAAGTAACACCAAAACACCAAAATTAAAATATCAAATGCAGTTATTTGAGTCCTTAGTTAATCAGAATCAAAATGGATTTCTATTCCATGGACTTACCTATGAGGATTTTTTGAAGGCCTCATCATATTAACAAATCGATTTACATACCAATTGCTATGAAGACCACTGTTATCTATATCCATCTTTAGCATTAAAAAGAAATACTGCATGTGTTACATAAGAAAAGTATGTCTAAAATAGGGAGGGTCTTCATTGTTGCTATTTACAAACAAAACATAAATTCCTATATTTAATCATTTTTCTTAAAAGCAGTACCCAAAAAATGATTACTGTTCATTTATTCATCGATGAATAATTTGATATAAAAAAAAGAGGATGAAGTTGACAACAATAGGAGGAGGAAGTCCTAGACAATAACTTTTCTTTTAACAAGATTATGGATTTCTTTGCCTATAATGGACGATCAGCACTCGCGATTCAAAATGAATGCTTGTAGATATCATTTTGAAAAGGGTAATTTTGTCACATCCTGTCATAGTACAATAATATCATCATTACTCATTGCTATAAAAAAAACTAAATGGAACGAAAATATACATTACAGCAAAGGATTGTACAGCATTGTAGGATTTGAGCACAAGATTGGAATGTCAATCGTATAATTGAACATCCTGGTATGTGAATTACATGAACGAATCATCTGAATGGGAGGAAAGCTTCATGTGTTCTCCTCTACAAAAAAAAAGGGTGATGCACTAGAGAGGAAATTACCAGGGTCTCAAGTTGATCGATCAAGGGATGAAAGTTCTTGAGAGAATCACTGAACAACTGGTCAGAAAGGGGATTGAGATTGACAACATGCAGTTTGGCTTCATGGCAGGAAGACCAACAACAGATGTCATCTTCATCATCTGACAAGTGCAGAAGTTTCAGGCAGCAAACAAGTCTCTGTACATGTCCTTCGTGGATCTATAGAAGGCATTTGATCAAGTTCCCAGACAAGTTATATTTTAGGGTGGGCTATGCATAAGCTAGGCATGGAAGAATGGCTTATTAAGCTAGTCCAGTCAATGTATGCCAATGTAAGCAGCTATGTTCCTGTTGGAGATGGGTACAGTGAGGAATTTAGTGCTATTGTTGGAGTACATCATGGTTCAGTCATTAATCCACTGCTATTCAATATGGTCCTAGAAGCCCTCTTTTGTTTGTTTCGCACTGGGTCCCCTTGAGAACTGCTGTATGCTGATGACCTCATCATTATGGCTGACTTTGTTGAAGAGTTATCAGAAAAGGTGCACAGCTGACAGATGGGGATGGAAGGCAAGAGAATGTGTGTAAACATGGGTAAAACAATGTTTTGTCACTGGGTCACAACTAAACAAACTACTCAAAAGTGGAGAATACCCATGTGCTGTACATTCAACATTGTATGCATGATGGGGGGTAGCAAGAAACTCCATTTACCATTGCAAGTGTCTATGTTGGGTACATAAAATTGAGTGTGTTCTCAAATGTGATCCTGACTACATATGTCCAATGTGTAAAGGCACTGCCAGGCTAATCGATGGCTGGCCAATCAAGGAGGTCCCAGTAGGTGAACACAGGTTAGAGGTTGTGACAGAAACTGAGTTTTGCTACTCAGACCTTGTCTTATCTTTCTCTGCTGTTCACTTATTCCAAAAAACAAAACTTTTCATTTACATTTCTTTATTTTACATGTTTCAAGTCAACAGACTCCTTTTCAAATTTGTTAATGCTTACATTACCATGATATACTAAATACACCACCATATACAAAATATTAAGAGCTATTCAGAAATATGACAACATTAAAAGTATCACTTTTGATTAAAATACAACAATATTAAAACTTGTACCATTTTCTTCATAAAGGATTATCAATTATGCATTAATATATTATATTACAATAAAACAACACTAATAGGTTACATATTACTATACTGTGCCATACTGCACCCATTATCCATATCAGAGCACTAATTTCCCTTACTTCTATTATACATCTAATTCAAATTTAAATTTAATTCTAATTCGTCTAAAATGTCTGTAAACCCCACCCTTCTTATTGCTGGTTTATAGTGATCTAATTTAGAGTTCATTACTACATCTGCTTTCATCCCAAGTATTTCAACACCCTCCCGGACTTGTCTCTCTAATGGTTTTGCAAAATTTTTAACTATTTTAAATCCGAATTTGACCTCTTCCCCATCCCCATGTTTTTCAATAATGTGCTTTGCAAAAGCGTTTTTGTTTTTGCTCTGGACAGGGTTTTGTATGGCCTTGAGGTGCTGTTGACCTCTTACATACGTTGACCTACTTGTCTCACCAATATATATGCTCTTGACCCCTTTCTCTGCACATGCCTTACAATCACCTTGATATACAGCCCCTTCTTTGTTACAGTTCCCTTTTCCTCCAAACGCATGTACCACACAGTCTCCTCTCTCACAGTCAGTCTCTTCTTTCAATCCTGGGAGTAAGTGACATAGTTTTTGACCCGCTCTTTCTATCACTTGTATATCAATTGTCCCTTTACCCACTTCCTGAACAACACTTTTAATTTTGCGTTTCAGCTCCCCTTTGGGCGTTGGTGGTACGAAGAGCACAGTATCAAATGGCTTGTGCCATTCAAATTTTGCCCTTGCCTTCTTCTCTGCCCTTTCTCTCTTCCGGTAACCCTTTGGCCGGTACAACGGTACCGTGCCATTGTTGTCCCTTTCTATCTGGCTTTCATAGGCTTTCATTCCAGACTTTATAATGTCTAATCTTGCCTTTGGTCCATATCCACTCACTTTGAGCCTTACGCTGAATTCATTTAAATGTTTTAATTGTTCTTGTTTTCCTAACCTCTTTGATGTGTTCCTTAGCATTCTCACTACTTCTTGAACTAAGCTAATCCTTTTCATTTTGTACGGCATGGCCGAATTATTCATTAGAACTCTAAAGTTCACCATTTCTTTTCTGTAGTATGTGTACACAATATTCCCATTCTCCATCTTGACGGCTAGATCTAGAATAGGTACATGTCCATTTTCATGCAACGAAAAATCATATATCTGATCAGCTAAAATTTGCACAGGTTAGAGGTATATCATGGTAATGTAAGAAACAAATTTGAAAAAGTTTTGACTTGAAACATGTAAAATAAAGGTGAAAAGTTTGTTTTTTGTCCAGTGGTGGACAAGGTAACATGTGAAATAACTGCACCTGACAGATACAAAACAGCTTGGTCCAAATTTCGTGAGCACCTGTCAGTCCTAACCAACATACTTTATCTTTGATAGGTAGAGTGTGTTCCACCTGAGTACGCAGTGCTATGCTTCATGGGTCTGAGACGTGGGCAGCATCCTCCAGACAGTACTGTAAATCGCCTGAGAAGAAATGAGAGCTATGATCCGCTGGATGTGTGGAGTGAAGCCTAATAATAATACCAATAAAGACAGCCTTCTGGGGAAATTGTGTATGATATCACAGATATTGATCTGTAGTGAATGTCCTCAACAATAGAACCCCAATTTGCAGTCACAAATCAACCCATTGTAGAGGGTTTCCATTGTTTACTACATAATTTACTTGCGTTATAAGCTAATACATGAGAAGTTTCCGTTATTCAGTTTTTCCATGGTTCACTCTATCATTGTTGAGGACATTCTGTAGTGTTCTTCGTAAGGGAGACTGAGATGGCTAGGTCATGTTGAGCGCAGCTTTTGTTGGATCAACAAAGTAAGAAAACTTGAAATACATGTAGAAGGAAGGAAAGGAAAGGGATGACCAAAACAGACTTGGGATGTGGTCGAGCAGAAAGATGGGGCACGCTTTGACATGGGTCTGATAGCTCCTGGTGACCTAAAGGCTTGGAGATGAATTGATCCGATACATAAATTTGTGTTTGATAATCCCTTTTTTTCTTAGTATCACCCATTATTCTACTTTTGTGTGTGATGTGTGTGAAAGTCCTTATTAGTCAAGATTCTTGGAGGCCTATTTACAGATGCTTTATTTCACAGACAGACCAGTTCTCTCACATTCAAATCCTTTAAGTTGGTGCTATGTATTAATTTTTGTACATACCTTGCAAGCTTTATTATGGATTGGACCGAATCACGGAGAATATTTTGTGGCATAATTATATCCTGTATTGTTTTGTCCAAGTAAGGTAACACACGTCTTGATGAATATTTAGTCCATGTTATTAATGTTGTTTTTCAAACTGATATTATTCTTAATCATGTTTGGTATTAAAGCAAATCAGTACATGAGATAACTGACATCTAATTTGATGCTATACTATCTACAATTGCTTTAAAATCTCGTGAATAAAAGATATTAAAACAATGCTAACTAACATTAACTGCAACATGTGAATGACAATAATTTATGCCTTGATGGTAATTGTCCACTACAATTATTCAGAGTGCATGCTAATAGTAAATTTCACACACACTAGTCCATTTAGGTGTTATCAATTTACTCCGTGCACTACTTATGTATTTCTACATTATTGATCCTCTCTACGGGAATCCAAAATCACATAAAAATTCCAAGGTTTTTATTCAAAGTTCCTGAATTTATTCCATAATGTTAAACCTATTCATATAATAGTCCATTGATTTGTTTAATGTAATCAGTCAAAAGTTTGTGGTACATTCTGTTGTAGAATCATTCAATTACATTACTGACCACCTGCACTCCTACTTGATTTTGTAATGAAATAGACAACCACGTACATGTACATTGCATTGAAATGATTCACTTCATTGACAAAGATCTATTCATATTTCCAGGTGAAATTCCTTAAGAATCTACTTATGTTTAGTCTTTGTCGTGACATAGGTTAAAATACGGAAGAAAATGCAGTCATTCATAACATGACGGAACCTTACTTCAATATGAACACATTGTTTGCCTTTAAAAATGACATTTAAAATGTGTGTCAGTAATACTGTATGTTACATACGTTTTGTTTGTAGGAACCACAATCAGGATTACCGGGAGTCCTGTCAATCACAATTACCACATAACACATTTATTTTCTATCACTCTTTGATCAATGTATACACCTACATGAAGATGTCATGACATCAGCGCTATAAAGCAAGTATGAAGTGTATGAAGATGCATGAAAAGTAACATTTTATTATCAAGTACATTGGTATATTTGTATGGACGAATTTCGTATGCGCCTTTCATCTAATTCTTCAATTTATTTACATTACATTAACATAAAACAAATTCCAAATTGACATTTCTAAAGGGTTTGACTATTTCCATATTATAAAAATTAGATGCCTTCTTTATTATAATAAACAAGTGAATTCTTTGCCAAATAGGTTTTTTAAAAACTCAAATTCTTTTTCAAATAATACATTTCAATCATCTTTGCAAGTAATATCTTGAATACATTTGTAGAGACTAATTATAAAGTGTTGCCATATCTAAATACCCTACTACATTACTACATTAGTCATCAATGGAAGGTGTGGCCTGGGAAATACATGTACAATGTAAATGTGTCACACATTCAAGATATGTTACATATACATGATATATATAATTTCTTCACCTCTTTTGAATTTTAATGTTATATAATTTACTAGATTATTCCTTATGGCAAAATATCAATTATTGACAATGAAAGTGGAAACTACTTCTCCAAGAAATTGCATTCAATAATAATGCAATTATTAAATCACTGTCATCATTATCAAAACTTTTGAGTCACTATGAAATATAGTATGAATTTGATTTCCAAGTCACACAGACAACTGGTTCAGGTTTGGGCCACTGCAGTAGACAGACCACAATTTTAAATGACCAGAAAAAATACTTTCTTAGACTGGTAGAAATCCTATGTGAGCCCATTTGTCTAAGAAACTCTAAATCTGCCTAAAAATCATTAGAAACTATCAGAAAAATCTTTACATAAAAGGCCAGTTATGAAACTGCCATAATACATGTGGGCATGCAACACTTTGTTGCTTACATAGTTGTTGGAAACCTCTCTAAGTCTTGTCATAGTGGTATTCAAGCTGTCCTAATTCATCTTCCACCTTTACGAGCAGATAATTGCTTAATCCTGACTGTGTATCAGGAAATTCCAGTTATCCAGATGTCATCCCGCCTGTTTGGACCGACCTGCTTTGTATAATTCATATGAACATAAAAACTAAGACAACTTACACTGTATGTACCTAAAACATACTTTCACATTTAAGAAAAAACGATTGTGCTTTCAGGTGGATCTGTCGATAGAGGTACCAAGACAATATTGATACACACAGTCTCTTGGAGAAACTTGAAGTAAGGGTAATTCGCAAACATTATGACGCACCGATGTAAATGCTCTGACGAGCCAATCCTCTACATCTAGTTTTCTCATTGCCCACAAGTCACTGTACTGATCTGGTAACTTTTATCAAATCAAGGTCCACAATGGTGAAGCACCAGCAGGTATATGAACACTGGAAATCAAAGTAAGCATTCATAAATTTTGGCTGACTATTTATATGTCAATTCCAAATGAAAACACACTCGCATAAAGGCGTTACAGTTTACAGTAATTATCTATGACCATTAAATATCACAAGTCTAATCAGAGACCAAAAATCTTATCTTATTGGTCATGAGTATAAAAGGTAGAGCAAAGTTAAAAGGTCACATCACTGTCATCAGAGAACGAGCTATACTGACAATGATTATTCTTGTATTCCTGACAACATTGACTGCTGCTTTTGCAGGTTAGAAACATTAACTTAATAATCATATTTACTATGGAAGTAACTCAAACTAGTACCATACATTTACATCTGTAATGCAATAACTTTGTCAAATGAATAAATCATTCTCAAATATGTTTCTCTAATCAAAATAGAAGCCTGAACCATTACATATAGAGATGACTGAAAATGTTACAATTATGGTTCCAGCTCTGGACGACAGCATCAATTATCCAGTTGGTTCTTGCTTCTGTGTAGAACCTACTCGTTCTGCTATCAACATAAGAAGCAGCCGTGAGTATCATTTCTCTATTCTAATTGTGACTAATAAAAATTAACAAGTATTGAGCAAACATACCAATCATTTAGATAATTGTGTTCATGTAGTTAATTTTTCTTAATGCTGTTAAAGTCCATATTTTACCCGTAGAGGGTGTAGCTTATGGTTCCTGAAATGGTTAAAGTGCTGATGTCTGTCCAGCAGCTTCTACTTCTTTATATATGTAATTCCATAAAAACAGACACGTTTGTGAATAATGTTTCCCATCAAAAAGACAAAAAAAATATTTGAAATCATTTGTAACTAACACATTTCTTTCTCCACTGAAACTGCAAACATGTTAGCTCAATCTTATTTACTACTAACTGCAGCAAGTACAAGCGGAACTGTTGTTGGCACAGCAGAGAAGTATGAATGCTTCAAATACATGGGCTCAAAGAGTTCTGCTGATGGCTACACATGGTACTCTATCAACTATGCTTGGAACGGTCAGGTAAAATTGGCAATACCAATTAACCTACTGATAACCTGTCTCATATTAGAACTGATTCTAATTTATTGTATACTATACCTAAAAAAATCAAATTATTATCAAGACATTTTCTTTCAACAGTCATTTCATTTAGGCTAGGTATACAGCTGGCAACTTCTTCAATAATGAGCCTGCTTCTCGCTGTTCTCAAATAGACTGTGGTAAATTGAAATGATACATATATGAATTATAATATATATTATTTTCAATTAGGTATTTCAATCTTTAAATTCCATTCTTCCCCACTTGTTAAATAAGAAAATAAAATCAGAATATTTTGCCTTGAAGGAACTGATGACACAAAGATTAGTCACTCTGCAGCAACAAATCTTCTGTCAGCTCAAAGCATCTCTGTTGTCAGCTCTGGAGGTTGTTCTGATAGAAATGTACCGACTTGTACTTCTCTCGATCAGGTGATACCACTACAATTCTACTTTTTGTACTAGTACAGTGACAACCCAAAATGAAAGAATTATATAATTTTTCATTAATGCTTTTTTAGGTTCGATGCCAGTGCATCAGAGATATCATTTGGTTGAAGCGCCAGACTGGCTGTACCATTGTCGTAACTGGTCGGTAGTAAAAATACCAATAGCTTATAGCTTACATGTATATATCACCAATTCAATATTTCTTACAGAAAAGGTACACATGTACACTTTTAACGAAATTCCATTTGCTTTTATATTCAAGGAGGAACTGAAGTAGGACATGCCAGTGGAACTTACTCTCATTACAACGGTTACAAACTTGACATTTCTATGTCAAATAGCTGTATCAATAACTACATCAGATCATTCGGGTACTGATAATCTTATCAAATTTAAGATTTAGGTTTAATTTCCATTACTCCAACTAAAAGCTACCTTATAGAAAACTTCTATGGTTCGATCAATTTTTCAGTCTCTCTGGTACCAGCCCATACTACACCTACTATGATTCAAAGAGAAACAGGTAAAATGTTCGTCTTAAAAATCAAATATACAAAGTAAGTAACTGCCCAAATGTGTATATACCTTACTCATATAGTTTCTAGAAACATACAAAACAATGCAACTCAAGTGCCTTCATGTGTGTGTAGTCAGTTGGGAGGGGCCTAATGTGTGAATGCTGAGGGTGATACAGTACGTTTTCATCATGCCTGTTGCTCAACTTATGAAAAAATTAATTTTTCATATTTTGCAGGTACTATGATGAGAGCAACCACTGGGACATCACATACAGACGTCATTGAATAATTGATTATGTATCGTGACATAATTAAAAAGTGAAGAAATAAACTTTAATCACTACATTTCTTATAAATCTCTAAGTAAACCCTACTGCAACTCCTATCCAAAAGTGTAGGTCCATTTAGGAAATTAGGGCATATGCACTAGTCACTTGAAATAGGTCTCACCTCTGGGTGGGAATTTTAACTTAGCAGCTTTAAAATAAGGTTTTGCTCAGAATCAGTTAAATGTATACGTTAACAGTTATTTATATGGTTAATACTATTCAAAATGGACATCATGACATAAAAGTACTTATATTGTCAAGCTCTTTTCGCTGGCTTGTGATAAGTGTGAACATTTTTTACTTTCAAAAAGTAAAAAAAAAATGTTTTTCCGTTATGTCAATTGTATATTGAGGTTTGGAAGCCTTGTTAAAAGGCGTGCCCCGTGTAGAGGATAGTCACTTTTCTGCCCCTAAAAGAACTCACCTAGTTTGAAAACAATAGCTAGTGTGATCCCTCCAGAACCGAGGCTCAGTCACATGGCTACCTAGCCTGGCTCTGGAGGTCCATGTGCCAACACCACGGGGCCTCCAAACAAACAGGACCAAATTGTAAATAAGCAATACTATGTAAGCTTTTATGAAATATCCTAGGAACATTGATTCATGAATAAAAACTAACTATGCGCAGAAATACAGTGTCCAGATGTTACCCAGCCTATCTGGATTAACAGACATCAGCTGAATACTTCATATGAACATAAAAAATAAAATATAGTATATACTTATTTACCTAAAATATACAGGTGCCTTAATTGACATAAGAAGATACTTTCTCTCAGCATATATGGCTGTATCATAGCTATATATACCATTAGGACTCAACTGTGGTCTACAACGACTGGTTGAACTGTACCTGCCCCCATGTTAATCAGAATACATGTACATGTACAGTATAAAAAAAATAAACAATTTGTTTGTATTCCATCGTGGGTTTCACGGTTTAACCATTCACACAGGCTTCAAAGTCCATGTTCATGGTATAAGCCGTGGGCCAACTGAGCTCAATTTAGTAGCAGAAGATCAGTTTGTTTTCATAGAGGAGCGTCATCGATAAAACTGGCGACTAGCTAGAAACGTGTGCGCTCCACGTATGCTTTCAAACGTCAACCAACCAAATAATAACATGCACCGTATTTCTATGAACATCCTTGCACGGATTATGTACTGTTCTGTTTGATTGACTGCTGAACTTTTTTGGCCTCTGATGATTTGATTGGTCGAGAGCTTCTGAAATCTGTCAGCATTATTGCCGCTTTTGAATAAGGGCTTATTTCCAATAAGTAATAAGCCCGAATAGATAAGGATGTTTGTATTCATACTTTCCACCATTTTCTTTTGTCATTTTTGTCATTTTTGACTGTACAATCAGCAAATAAATGTTTATGGAATGTAAAATCAATAGTCACGCTACTAATAATATATAGTATTACATAACACCAGGAAGTTGCAGGACCTATTTCAAGGATACATTTTATATGTACTTACATTTTGTAAAAAAAAAATATAATCCTTACCATAATTTATGTTCAGAAAATATGTCTTAAATAATGTGTTTATTTGCTCCATGATTGTGCAAAATCAGATTATTGCAATAAGTGATGCATTGAGAATGTTAGAATAATAAATGCTTTTGAATATGTACAACCAAAAAATGACAATCATTCTATCTGGGAAGCTTCTCAAATGCTATCTATTATCTAACACCATCCTTGTTCCTTGTTGTTATCTGACTATATAATGCAAGCATGATTAGCTATTGTCATATTTTGCTACGCAATTGTAATAGATCATGAAGCTTCTTATACTAGCAATCTGTTTTGGAGCTGCACTTGCAGGTAATAATTTAGCATTTTTTCCCATCCTGTATTGCATTTATATGATGAAATTAATATCAACATGATATGAAAGATCACTCAATAGTATCATAGTTTTGATTAAAAGCATACAACTATATTACACGCATGTTTGAATATCACCATTTGGAAACAAATTATTACTGTACTCCGAGACATCAGAAAATAACACATTGGTGTTCATGTTAAAATGCATAGGATTTTTACTACGAAAATAGGGCATTTTTCGAAGAGAAAAGTACTTGCAAAAGAAAAATAAAAGTATTTGTCAATGATGTCACTGAAACGGTTCTTATTTGTTTCCAATGACTGAATATCGTTAATTCATTTATTTTAAAAATACAAATTATTGATTAAGATTTATTATTATTTGGACGATAACAGCTCTTGATGACAGCGTCAACTATCCAGTAGGATCATGTTTTTGTACAGAAAATACAAGAAGTAATGTTAATGTTCGCAGCTCTCGTAAGTATTGCACTTTACTAAAAATACAAATAAAATTTACCACGCCATATAGTTAAAAAACTTTAAACATAATTATAAAAACTTTATACATAATACAAAGATAAATAAACATAAACTTCTTTTAGCAAGTACAAGTGGAGCTGTAGTTGGTACCACTCAACGATATGAATGCTACAAATATCTTGGTTCAAAGTCTGCTGCTGATGGTTATACTTGGTACTCCATTAATTTTGCTTGGGATGGAACGGTAAAACACAAATTTTCTAATGCTAGAGTGCTTATAATATGAAAACCATCATTTTAACATGAGTAATTTAATAGAAAAAGAATTTATTTTTGCATCCTTTATAAATTTTTTCAAGCCTCGTTATGCTGCTGGTGATTTCTTCAACAACGAACCTCAATCTAGATGTGCGGAAATTGACTGTGGTAAGTTTTTATTTCTTCTTTTAACTCAAAATGATGCATATTTTCACAATTTAAACAAAAATCAAATTTCCTATTCATTTGTTATTAAAGTGTTTTCTTAAAACTATTTTTCAAAAGTGACTTTACATTTAGATTTTATTTTGATAATTAACAAGCTATATTGAGTATATCAATGTGCACCAGAAAAAAAGTATACAGCAAACGAGATTAAAACTAAAACTAGGGTAAAATGAAAATAGCTTCAACAAATTGAACAAGCAACCCATGAAGAGGATTGTGAGACACATGAGCAAAAAAGTATTAAAGATGGACGCCAATGTGCGGAAGTATGGGAAAATGTTCTGATTTTTCTCTGTTTATTTCGATAATCGTAAGTATCAAAGTTTGAGCAATTGAGCAGTTTCAAGAAAACAGTGATAGCCGTAACTTTGTTTCGAATAGTTACAAATTGTTACGCTTTATTACTCTGATTCCTCTAATATCGTTACGGTTCTGTATCCTTTTGACATAGTCACTACTGCACAGTTCAGAAAGTTCTACTTTGAGGGAAAATACCTTCATAAATGATTATGAACGTCTAGCATATCAAAATTTTACATGTATTTGCATATAGGCTCCAGTTATTCACATTTTCAATATTTAAACCTAGACCATTGCATTTAAGGAATTGATGATAACAAAATTGGTCATTCAACTGCTACCAATATGTTGGCTGCACAAAGTATCAGTGTAGTCAGCTCTGGAGGCTGCTCGGATAGAAATGTACCAACTTGTACTTCCTTAGAACAGGTAAGAATTGATATCATCAAAACTTAGTTGACATTTTTATCAAATATTCTCACTATGCATTAGACATCATCATCATCATAGTTTGTCACTGCATCTCTTCAACTATTGACTTGAATGCCTCCAAGTCCGATAGACAAGTATTCTCAATCACAGTGAATTAAATTGACAATTACAGATAAATATTAATTCACATGAAATTTGTTGATCAAGACAAATCAATTGTATTTATGACAAGTATGTTTTTCAGATACTTATCCTTAAGATAAGTACACTATTTTCTTCTACTTGTGCCCCTGATTACAGATTTATAAAAAGAAAAAATATGGCTGTTTTCCAGATTACATATTTTTTTTGCTACCTTTTGGCAAATGAACGTTTTTTTCTCGTAAAACAAATTTCAAATTCTTTAGAATAAATTCTATAAAATGATAGAGCGGTTACTTTGAAATAATTGCCAGTAAAAAAATAATAAATTTGTCGAGATTTTGAAATAATTGCCAGTTAAAAAAGAACAAACATAACCCAGAACAATTTGAAAACAATTTAAAAATTCTGCCTTGCACTATGTTAATAAATAACCTTAATTGCACATACAGGTAATCATGTCATAACTTTGATTTTGAGTGTCAAACTTATATCTCATGAATGTTGAATTTACTTCATTAATTCTGAATCCATATTTATAGGTTCGATGTCAATGCATCAGAGATATCATTTGGTTAAAAAGGATGACTTCTTGCCCTATTACTGTCACTGGTAAGCACAGTTCAGAACGTTATCCAGTACAAATGATTGACATTAATATAAAATGTTTTCTAGCCTATTCTCTTTCAACAATTTGTCTTCATTCTTACTTCTTTTGTAACATTAATGATGCTGAAAACTAAATACACATATTCATATTGCCTAAAAGGTGGCACTGAAACTGGGCATGCATCTGGAGAGTTCTCCCATTGGAATGGTTATAAGCTGGATATTTCTATGTCCAACAGCTGTATTAACAACGCCATTCGTTCATGGGGGTATGTATCGTAACATTAAACCCATACTCTCCTACTATAACAAGTTATTAATGTCCATTAGTAATATACTGTAGATGCCTATGCAAGTACCTATAGTTTTTGAATTCATATTTTCTTGAACTCTGGGTACGGCCCTAAACATGGGATTGAACATAGATTAGGTAGGTATATGTATCTACGTGAGATATGTGTCTAATATATCGAGATTAACAGTTAACACATGATAAGTATCTACATAAGCAATAAACACTTCCTTCAAAGTCAAATTGTAAAAAAATTAGCTTCAAGTCATGCATGTTTATAATCTATTATAAAATATTTTCACATTTCAGATTAGCAGGATCAAGCCCTTATCCAACATATTATGACTTAAAGAGAAATAGGTAAAATTTATTTTCACATTTACATATTCAAAATAAATGTAATTTCAGTAAAAAAAATTAATTCTGTTGAAACACTAGCATGTAGAAAGATGTGTTTGGTAAAAAATTATGTTATATTTTCATATTAAATTCTGATTGTCTCTCATTTATCTACAGCATGATTATAAACCAACATATTAGACATTCAGGCTCTCCAGCAGCACATTATAAAAAAAGTAGGGAGAAAAGTAGGAAGAATCAGCATAAAAAAGTAGGAAAATGTAGGAAGATATTGTAAAAAAGTAGGAACTAATTTAAGTTATCACCGTACGTTGTCATCTTTGCTTGTACAAATTTACCATGCATTCATGTGCAGAGGCTGTTGAGCTTGCTATTTCTTTGCTAAGCCATTTTCTACAAACTCTCTCACATCTTTCTACCAAGGAAATTCTATCATGATGGACATAGCCAAAGACAGGGTTTACAAACCTAAGCTTCCATTTAACTATATCAAATGGCCCTGGCGGGACTCAAACTCACAAAGCCAAGTTTTGAAACCAGAATAATACTATCCTCCCAAGCAGTGCGCTGTTACAAGGTTAAAGGTCTAAACATCATTTTGTACACATACACAGGTCATGAAGCTATGATTAAAACAAGCAAAGACAAACATGGGTAAGCTACACCATATCAACTTAGTCCATAAACACAACTAAGATGTATTTGCAACTATAGAAACTGGTCATCAATATTTATAGATGCGTCTAATTGTAAAAATAGCTCTGCTACAGATTCATGGTGTCTACAATAAACCCTTTGTAGGTAACCTGACATTAATCACTGCAAAGAGCGCAAGTGATTGATACAAAAATTCTCAAAAGTAAAGAATGAATGTATGGAGAAAAAGGGTCTGAGAGTGAGTGCAAGGAAGACGAAGATCATGAATTGCTGTACTGATCTGGATCTTCTCCAGAACTCAGACAAGGTCCCCTGTGCTCTCTGCTGCACGGGAGTAGGAAGAAACAGCATCTGCAAAGGCTGCAAGAAGTGGGTGCACAAGAAATGCAGCTGGCTGAAACACCTGACATAGAACACAAATTGTAGACGATACCAGGGAACCGCGAGACCGATTGATGGCAGACAACATGATGGCTAAGACATTGCAACCACAAGTGTGACGACAGCTTGGAAGATGTTCAAAGATCTGCTACCAGTTCTGTGGACAGCACTTTTGTGCGGGGTGCAATACTCCATGCTATTGAAAGATGGCCACCCTTGGCCAAGCCAAATCTTCATCATCTGCAGCGACCACAGGGCAATGATCAGACAGATCTGCAATGTGAGGCCGGAAGATATGGCCACCTCCTGGTCAAATGAACTTCTGAAGCTTCTCAGCAAGGAGGACCTGGACCTTATTCTAAGGGAGAGAAGGTTCCGTTGGTATGGACACATGGAATGGTTAAGCCGTGGAATCAAGACAGCATGGGACATGTACGTATCAGGAAGTCGTGGAGCAGGGAGACCTAAGACGACATGGAAGCAGGTGACAGAGAGGGATCAGAAAGACTGGAAACTCACAAAATTGAACCTCATGACAAAGACATTTGAAAAGCAACCATGTGTGTGGCAAGCTAGCTACCTGGAATGGGGTCCAGTGATATGGACGTTGCCCCAGCACCTGCGCGTTAATCAAAATTTCAAAGATGAAGATGATGATGATGAAGTACCTAACAACTGTTTAAAACAAAAATCAAAAGTACTAAAGAAATTTGTAAAATTTAATCTTCTAGCATTAATGGTTTGTTATTTGAAAAAAAAAAAAAAAAAACACAATTAAATAAAAGAATATAAACCAGACCACACTGCTAGGAAAAGAACATAAACTAAACATCTTCTGTAAAAATACTTTACAAAACACAGGTTAAAACGTTGCAATGTTATCTGTGATCATATTTTTTTTTTCAAATTTACAAAAAAGTAGGAATAATAGTTTTTTGAAAAAAAGTAGGAAAAAGTAGGAACCATTTCAAAAAAGTAGGAAAAAGTAGGAACGCTGGAGAGCCTGGACATTTATTAGAAAAGTGTGTACTCATAAAACATCCTAATTCTTAGCTACTTTTTACAGATATTATGATGAGAACAACCACTGGGATATTACCTACAGGAGACACTAAATATAATTTTCATAAAAAATTACTTCGTAAGTAGTCTATTACATTAGTTATTCACATTGCACAATGCAATAATAAATATTAATTTATTATTATGATATTTGCACAAATCCAGAAGTATAAACTTTTCTTTTTAGCCTCTATTAAAATCTTATTTTCATTTGTTTCAGATTTGGACCTGTAAATTTTAGAAAGACCATTCTTACTTTAAATTCATACTTAAAAATTAACCTTGTAAAATAACCATTCTAATAAACAATTTCAAACAATACATACTTTTAACATTTTTCTTTTTATTAATGTCCAACTTTATATTCCTAGTGCTAACAAGTAGTCGTCAGGAACGCCGTAAATCTCCCCTTCCCGATCAGGCTATTTTTGAAAAGTAGGCCAAAGTACTCAAATATCAAATCACGTGAGGAGAGTGATATAGTCCTACAAAATGTCAAGTTTGGTGATGATAATAATAATAAACTTTATTTATATAGCGCAGTTAACTTACATAAATATGTCTTATAGCTCAAAGCGCTTCACAAAACTAGTTAAAAGTACAATCACTTAGCATATATTAAATTCCTAAAAAAACAAGTTTAAAATCTGCTACACATAGGACAATACAATTGACTCATATTTTGAAATATCACTTACATTTATCATAGTTGGAAATAATGTAGAATTATATATATACTAGCTGTTTACCCGGCGTTGCTCGGGTTGAAACAGATGAGATCCGGAACACATTAAATGCTCCTCCCTCCACATACTTCCTCCTATCCCACATCCCTCGAACCAGTTCTTGTCAGTATACAGGTCTGTGACAGATTAAATACACCTCCATCACTGTCCTCCCATCGTCATATGACACAGCCATTTACACACTAAATGTACTAAATATGGCAATGATTGATCCCTCTAATATCCATCCCCAGCTACTGCTACCTATGGTAAACACGTGCGGAGCAGATTAAATGTCTCACTCATCCCTACCCTTCCTTCCAACCCGCCGCCCCCTCTTCTCTCCCCAACCCTCTCTACCCCATCCCAATCTAAACAGGTCCATAATTAATGCACCCCCTTCCTGCTGCTGCTCTGGTTGAAACGGATGAGATCAAAAACACATTGAATGCTCCTCCCTTCCCATTCTTTCCCCTGTCCCATATCCCTCACACCAACTCCCGTCACTATACAGGTCCGGGAAAGATTAAATACACTTCCATCACCTTCTTCGCACAGTCATATGTGGCAGCCATACACACACTACATGTATGTGGCAATGCTTGATCAGTCTAATATCCCTCCCTTCAGCTACTCCTACGCCTGGTAAACACGTGCAGACCATTAAATGTGCATCTCAATCACCTCCTTTCTGCTGCTGCTGCTGCTCGGGTTGAAATTGATGAGATCTGGAACAGATTAAATGCTCCTCCCTGCCTCACCACCAGCCATACCCCCACCCCATGTGGACACCAGCCGTCAGTGCGCATGCTCAGTAGTTCAAATGTCGAGCCCGCGCAACGAGAAAGCGGAAGTAAGTTTGCGCCCATAGTTAATGCATCTTATTGTGTAACGTGGTCGCGCTGATTAGAGCTCCTACGACATGCGACCAGTAAAAGATGAAAAGATGGTAGTTTGACAAAACACCGGATGGCGGCACTTTGTACCAAAGTACATTTAAAAATGGCCGTGCCCATGTACAAACAATAACACAACCTCGATCAATAAATATTGATTTTTATGGACTGGCATCGATAATCGCCAATAGTCTGCTGAGCGATGATAAATCGATATATACGATTAATCGTCCGAGTACTAACGCTTGGTGATGATAAGTCATAAACTGTTCCCAGGAGACAGAAAAACACAATTATGTAATAATTTGTTTTTAAAAACACATTGTAACTTCATCAAAAGTAGGTCAAAGTACACCAAAATCTAATCAGCTCTGGAGAGTAGTACAAGGAAGTTAAATATGAAGATTGGTGACCATAGATCAAATACTTCTCCCTGTAGCGTGGTAACAAACTTTATTAAACGTAACACTCTATGAAGTTCGTCAAATACGCCAAAAGCACAAACAAAATTTTTTTTCTCGGTACTTTTTCCTCAAACAAGACATATTTAATTTGCAAGTCAATAGCTCAAGTAGTCTTCGAGTTATCAGCCTGTTGATTTTGGACGGGCGCACGGACTGACAGAAGCAAAGCAAGAAATCCCCCTTCGGATTTCGTCCGGGGAGATTTAATAACTTTTTTTTGTATTTTCACATTGCAGTACCAGTCATAAGCAAAAGATGATTTATGAAAGTATTTACTACTGTAATGTATTTACATCAAATACCCCAACAACTATGAAAAATTAATATCTTTATATTTACATAATTAAATGAAATATATGAGCTCCAACAAATTTTCTTTGACATTTCAAATGTCTAAACTCAGCAAGTCGGCAGAATAACATAGCTTAAATGGCAAATCAATTTCACAAAATACCTGGGAGTTTTCAGGTCAAAAAACAAACCAGAAGATGGTTTTCTTCTAGTGGGCCAAATGTAATGAAATAAATTGTTGCAAAAAATGTTCCATCATTATTATGCCAAAGTTTGAACTTTTATGACTAAAGAATCTCCATGTATTAGAGACATGAATATATACTATGTCTGAGAAAAGTCTGTATTAAAGATATTGCTCAGCAAAAAACATATTAGAGCATCAAACATTTACATGCAAAACTATATAAAATGGCGAAAGAAATTTGTAAAATTTAATCTTCTAGCAAAACTAATTGTTATTTGAAAATAAAAAGAACATAATTAATTGCTGGAATCAATGAAACCAGACCACACTGTTAGGAAAAAGAACATGCCCCTAAACATCTTCTGTAAAAATACTTCATACAACACAGGTTAAAACGTTGCAATGTTAAATGTGTAATCATATTTTTTTTTTCAAATTTACAAAAAGTAGGAATAATAGGAGGTTTTTTTAAAAAAGTAGGAAAAAAAGTAGAACCATTTCAAAAAGTAGGAAAAAAGCAGGAAAAAGTAGAAAAGTAGAACGCTGGAGAGCCTGGACATTTATTAGAAAGTGTACTCATAAAAACATCCTAATTCTTAGCTACTTTTTACAGATATTATGATGAGAACAACCACTGATATTACCTACAGGAGACACTAAATATAATTTTCATAAAAAATTACTGTAAGTGTCTATTACATTAGTTATTCACATTGCACAATGCAATAATAAATATTAATTTATTATTAAGATATTTGCACAAATCCAGAAGTATAAACTTTTCTTTTTAGCCTCTATTAAAATCTTATTTTCATTTGTTTCAGATTTGACCTGTAAATTTTAGAAAGACCATTCTTACTTTAAATTCATACTTAAAATTAACTTTGTAAAATAAATCCATTCTAATAAATACCAATACATACTTTTAACATTTTTCTTTTACTAATGTCCAACTTATATTCCTAGTGCTAACAAGTAGTCGCTAGGAACGTCAGAATCTCCCCTTTCCCGGGATCAGGCCATTTTTAGTAGGCTGTTTGACCCGGAGGATTATAGCTCAAAATGGTTGGAAACAGATGAACTTTATTTATATAGCGAACACATTAAATGCTCCTCCCTCCACATCACTTCCTCCTGTCCCATATCCCTCGAACCAGTTCTCGTCAGTAGAATTATATATATACAGGTTTACCCGGCATTGCTCGGGTTGACAGATTAAATACACCTCCATCACTGTCCTCCCATCTCCACTGTCGTCATATGTCACAGCCATTTACACACTAAATGTACTAAATATGGCAATGATTGATCCCTCTAATATCCCTCCCCCCAGCTACTGCTACCTATGGTAAACACGTCCGGAGCAGATTAAATGTCCCACTCATCCCTACCCTTCCTTCCAACCCGCCGCCCCCTCTTCTCCCCAACCCTCTACCCCATCCCAATCTAAACAGGGTCCATAATTAATGCACCCCTTCCTGTTGCTGCTCTGGTTGAAACAGATGAGATCAAAAACATATTGAATGCTCCTCCCTTCCCATTCTTTTCCCCTGTCCCACATCCTCACACCAACTCCCGTCACTATACAGGTCCAGGAAAGATTAAATACACTTCCATCACCTTCTTTCGCACAGTCATATGTGGCAGCCATATACACACACTACATGTATGGCAATGCTTGATCAGTCTAATTATCCCTCTCCCTTCAGCTACTCCTCACGCCTGGTAAACACGTGCAAGACCATTAAATGTGCATCTCACCTCCTTTCTGCTGCTGCTGCTGCTCGGGTTGAAATTGATGAGATCTGGAACAGATTAAACGCTCCTCCCTGCCTCACCACCAGCCATACCCCCACCCCATGTGACACCAGCCGTCAGTGCGCATGCTCAGTAGTTCAAATGTTTTGAGCCCGCGCAACGCAGAAAACGAAGTAAGTTTGCGCCATAGTTACTTATCTTATTGTGTAACGCGGGTCGCGCTTGATTAGGAGTCTTACCTACATGCCACCAGTAAAAAGATGAAAAGATGCAGAAGTTTGACAAAAATCGGATGGCGCACTTTGTACCAAAGTCGAGCTGCCAACCTCCAAAATCGCCTTTCAGTATTTGTCTATATTTCAGGATTTTTGAAAACTGCATCAGGGACACCCATGCGCATTTAAAAAACCAACAACACGTGTGATATAAGGCCATATACTGCTCAAAATCAAATACACTAAAAATGCTAACACACTAAAAATTAATACAACTTGAACTAATGAATAACTTCATTTGCTATGTACAACATTAAAAAACTTCTTTGATAATATATGTGTTCATTGCTCCCATCTGGAACTAATCAGAATACATTGCTGCACGATTAGAAATGTCAGCAGTCTTTTTTTGATCTGCGGCTTAACAAGTGCAGTCATCTTTTGTTCTTGCACATTTAAAATCCTTTGGTTAATGGGATCATTCAAACATTTTCTGAATAGGGGACCACAATGGTCTGCTGCTGCCATAGAATATTATGTTCCACAAAAATCGCATGTGCATTTCTGCACTATCACATCATGTTGATGGCCATCTCCAGTTTTCTTTGGCAATTGCTGCTGATCCAAAGGACATTGCTATAGACGGCTGGGGATTTCAACAATTCCGCTTTTTTGCGATGTACTGGCCCACTTACATGGTAGTGCAGTCATTCAATCCCCCATGTGAAATTGAAAATTAGTCTTACATGTTTGCAAAACACGTGTGAATCTGAAAGTGATGACTTTACTAGCACAGGAAACTTTAGTGTGTATTCTTGCTTGTATTTTGCACTCGCTTAGTTTTCTTTCACTGTTGTTTGTTCTTCACAATCACTTGCTATCCTTTTTCCTACTTGAAGAGTTATTAGCAGAGGCCATTTCAATTTTCTATTTAAAATCTATTTAAAATTCTATTTAAAAATAAAAGTGGGAACATTCTTCATTTTCCAGTTCTCAGAACCCTCATTGGCATTGGCAGGTGCGCTAAACGCTCATCGAAGGTGGAATTTTAGGTCAAAAACCAGTATTCAAATCCATTTTCACGCCAACTTGGGCATTACCCACCATTCGTGGGAAAGTAGACCACAGCAAATTTGAGTGAGAATAATCTGTCCCGGGGCGTCCATTACTATGAAAATTGACTGAGATATAAGGAAATACTGATCGTAAACAAACATGACGAACCCCGTTCCATAAAAAACTTGGAAAACACAATATTCTGATGAATTCAAGCCTCAAATAGACATTTTTATATACATTTCCCAAGTTTATCAATGTAACAACCACGAAAATTTTCCATACAATTCTTAATATCCGTTTAAATGGCATGAAATAATTTTTCAAATTTATTTTAACATGTAAATGTTGTTGTATGGAATGTTTGTCATCCTCTAGAGATGATAAAACAGATCACTGCGCTTAATTCCCATCCTGTTGAAAGTGAAGAATAAATAAGGAAGCTGATACTAGCCTTAAGTAAATCCTTTACCACCCGATACACAGTGTAAACCGTTGATAAAGACTACGTTGTCACATTTAACTAAACAGCAGATCGGCAGATACAATGGTAAGTAAAAGCAGACCTCTCGATCCGACCATTAATTGCAGAAAATATCCGATTTTAGTCTAGTTTGTGACCGTGATTAAGCTTCTATAAAATTCTCCGAACTGTGATTTTAGAAGCTTACCCGGGACAAAAATACGATAATCCGTGAACGCTTGGGGAGCTCTGCAAAGTACATTTAAAAATGGCCGCCCATGTACAAACAATAACACAACCTCGATCAATAAATATTGATTTTTATGGACTGGCATCGATAATCGCCAATAGTCTGCTGAGCGATGATAAATCGATATATACGATTAATCGTCCGAGTACTAACGCTTGGTGATGATAAGTCATAAACTGTTCCCAGGAGACAGAAAAACACAATTATGTAATAATTTGTTTTTAAAAACACATTGTAACTTCATCAAAAGTAGGTCAAAGTACACCAAAATCTAATCAGCTCTGGAGAGTAGTACAAGGAAGTTAAATATGAAGATTGGTGACCATAGATCAAATACTTCTCCCTGTAGCGTGGTAACAAACTTTATTGCGTAACACTCGTAAGTTCGTCAAAAGTACGCCAAAGCACAAACAAAAATTTTTGAGAGGTACTTTTTTCCTCAAACAAGACATATTTAATTTGCAAGTCAATAGCTCAAGTAGTCTTCGAGTTATCAGCCTGTTGATTTTGGACGGGCGCACGGACTGACAGAAGCAAAGCAAGAAATCCCCCTTCGGATTTCGTCCGGGGAGATTTAATAACTTTTTTTTGTATTTTCACATTGCAGTACCAGTCATAAGCAAAAGATGATTTATGAAAGTATTTACTACTGTAATGTATTTACATCAAATACCCCAACAACTATGAAAAATTAATATCTTTATATTTACATAATTAAATGAAATATATGAGCTCCAACAAATTTTCTTTGACATTTCAAATGTCTAAACTCAGCAAGTCGGCAGAATAACATAGCTTAAATGGCAAATCAATTTCACAAAATACCTGGGAGTTTTCAGGTCAAAAACAAACAAACCAGAACTTTTCTTCTAGTGGGCCAAATGTAATGAAATAAATTGTTGCAAAAAATGTTCCATCATTATTATGCCAAAGTTTGAACTTTTATGACTGCAAATCTCCATGTATTAGGAGACATGCTACTGTGATACTATGTCTGAGAAAAAGTCTGTATTAAAGATATTGCTCAGCAAAAAACATATTTGATCTGGAAAATCCAGTATTAATAGACGATGCCTTATCCATTGCATGTGATGAAAATAATATTTATATTCTCCACGTTTAATACTTATTTCACCTTTAAATATACCATGATGTCTTGTTAGCTATAACACAAGGTCACGTCATATTGCATAATCGAATGATTTTCGCCAGACATACCACAGATTTCTAATGACAGACATCTCATTTAACATGGGGGAGATAGGGGGTTTCTTATGTGCACCGTGCAAGTTACGTCTGACGAAAATCATTCGGTTGACATTTTGCGACTTCACATGTTTTGTTGGGTATATGCCGGGCTCTTATTGCATGGTATTTAAATTTCTCTACATACTTTATTATGCTATTTAAATGAAAGAAACGTTCAGAATGCACAGACCACATTATGATTCTCTCCAAGCATACTTGTTCGGCCACTGAGCATAATCTTTAATACCTGGTCAAGTTATTTCAGCTCATACTCCGCCACAAACAGTCTATCAACAGAACGTGAGCACTTCTTAACCGTGAGATTTATCTGATTTGATTGGTTAATTCACAGACTCATTATACCAATATTTTTAAGCAACCAGAGGCTATGTGGCAGTGGACCTGAAGCAAGTTAGGTCACCAACTGAGCCTCGGGGGTGGAAGGATAACACTACCTATTGTTTTCCAGCTAGGTGAGTTTGTTTGTTTGCAGAGGGGTGACGGTCCTCTACAAAGCACACGCCTTTTAACAGGGATTCCAAACCTCTCCAGGCACAATGAAAAATGTGCTTTGTTCTTTATCATCTACCAAAGTCAACTCTTCCTATGCCATGCACTAGACTTTTTCAACTTTGGTACCAAACGACCTCAATGCAGTGACTATCCAGATACAGCCGCCATTCAACAGAAAGCCGTTTGCCTCTGTACTCCCACGTGCATCCTGGTGTGTGATTGGGACGCACATAGTTTCAGATTTCAGACAGTAACTCATGAACAGTGAGATCTACAGACAGTAAATGATACTGCGGGAGGCACAATAGAGTTACTATTAGTACTAGTAGTCTACTAATAAGACAATCCTGGCTAAACATTTCGATGAATCTCCATTCATAGACCAGCTAGCTGTCTCATGATCTCTTATTGCCGAATGTATTTGGTAAGTAGTCTACTACTAGGTCTAATACATGAATAGCAATAGAGCACTGCACACCCAGTTCGTGTGCACACCCAGTTCGTGTGTTATATAGAAAAATTATTAGGCTCCAAACAAATATCACATAATATTACTACTATGAAAATAATTGTTTTCCCAGTTCCAAAGTGTAAAAATAAAATTTCTAGTTTCTAGTAAGATCTAATGTAAATAAACATGTTCAAATCCCCTATTATCGCCACGCACGAACTGGGTGTGCATACATTTTGCGCATTGCATACCTCTCACTTGTACGTCCCATCTTAGAATACGCGGCGCCAGTTTGGGACCCACACAAAGCTCGAGATATCGACCGTCTTGAACGAGTCCAGAGACAGGCTATCCGTTTTATTACTGGCGACTACCGCTCGCGAGACCCCGGTTGTGTTACGCGTATGATGCTACGGCTAGACATTCCGCTACTCCAGGAGCGAAGGAAAGCGTGCAGGCTCACCCTGATATACAAAATCGTGGAGGGACACCTGCCTGCCATGCGTCCGGATGTTTTCCTTGTACCACTGAGGAGAAACAAACGTCCGATTCGAGACAGACATTTGCGGAGCGATTTCGTCAACACGAGTATTGTGAGCCGCTCAGTTACCAACAACTCTAAGTGTTTTGCTGTTCCACGCTGTAGAACCCAGCCATCTGAGAACTCTTATTTTCCACGAACTATTCGCGAGTGGAATCAGCTACAGGAATATCAAGTCACTGCAGAGTCCATCGACCAATTCAAGGCATCCCTAGTCGGTGGCGCAGTGACAGACTAAATTAAACACTGCGCTCTCTCTTTCCGTTGCCAGTTTATGTCACTTTTGATTGAGGCAACGTAACCTTACAGATTACAGAGATTAAATTAACAAATGTCTCCACAGATCATATGATTTTAATGAACCATAACAATTGTGTTTATCATGCGATAATATAAGTAAGTAGCTTTATTTTTGACACATCATACACTATTGAGGGTTCATTGATAGCTGTGCTACGATTGTTTAAACAATAAAATGCACTCACTGGGTGTGCAGTGATATTTACATGATTCATGAATACTAGTAGACTATATATTCTGGATTGCATTGTATGAATTATACAAACAAATCACAAAACAGCGAAACAATTACTCATAAGTCATGTTAACAAGAAAATACATTTAAAAGGGAAATAACCTACCAATATCTGTAGCTTTTTAATATATTGTTTATTTTTCTAAATATTTCCTAGTCTGTCAAAATATCGATTTTTCACAAATACACCCATATTGTAACGTTCAATCTGATTGGTCGAATTCCTAGAATGGCAACTAATTAGTTTAATAAACGAAAGTTTTAATATTATTTATAAGTACAAAAACTTGAGTGATTTGCTGTGACTTGTCACGTCTAAAAAAGAAAAGACTAAATCATGAGATGCAACAGAAACTTAATATATACATGAACAGGAATCAAAGTAAGAGATAGCCACTCTTAACAGGCTTGTGGTTTTTGTCTTCGTTTTTTGTTGGTGCTTTTTTTAGTGGTAGATCTACTATAAGTTCATCCAAAGCCACATCAAATATACTGTACCAAGGCCTAATATCGATCATAAACAAACCTCAACGTTGTGCACACAGATATTAACGTAATATTTTGTCAAAATGCCTTCGGCTTTACTCCTCTTGGCTGAGGGAGCTGAAGAAATGGAGGCTATTATATCGGCAGATGTTTTGCGTCGCGGTGGAGTTGACGTAACCATCGCTGGGTTGGCAGGCGAGGCACCTGTAAAGTGCAGTCGTGATGTTGTAATAGTGCCCGACTGCGCCCTTGATTCTGTTGCAGACAAACAGTTTGATGTCGTAGTGTGTCCAGGAGGTATGGGTGGAGCCAAAAGCTTAGCCGCTTCATCTAAAGTGGGAGAGATTCTTAAGAAGCACGAAGCCAACGGAAATTATGTTGCAGCAATATGTGCAGCGCCAATAGCATTCGCAAGTCACAAGATTGGAGCGGGCAAGAAAGTGACCTCTCACCCATCTGTTGAAAGTCAAATTGTTGAAGCAAATTATCTATATAGCAATGATAGAGTTGTTGTAGATGGTAAAATTGTCACTAGCCGGGGTCCTGGAACTGCATTTGAGTTTGCTTTGAAATTGGTGGAATTGCTGACAGACCGAGAAAAGAAGGAAAAGATAATTCCTGGAATGCTGCTCCCAGCATCAACTTATTAAATCTAAGCATTAATGACGGATGTCTATAGATCATGATACCTGAATAGTGACTATAGTATCAGAGGTTTTGTTTTTTTGTTTTTGTATGTTCTGTTTGAATTAATAGGTCTAACGTTAAACTGATCTAGACCTACAGAATGTACCCATGTGATTTTGTCCAATGACTAAAATGCTTTAATTGAATGCAGTGACATTTATATGCTAAGGACACGACAGGATGGTGGAAAATATGAAATAAAAAATAAGATACATTTTCTCACAATTGAAATGGACAATTCCTTCGTTATCTACGCAAACTATGATAGCATTTTATCACTTGCGATGTTTGATTAATTCATGGCTTAAAAAGAACAAAGTGGTAAATTTGATAGTTATGGAATATTATAGTAGATGCAGGCGTTAACACCTCTATATACGTTAGCAGGTAGTCACATGTACATTTTAGTGATGTGATGATCTTCTGACGTATGTCAATGTGGCGGGCGCATCTACAGGAGTTCATATTGGTGTCTGTATAAAATTTGCATTTTATTTGTCAAGTGTTATGATGTTCCCGGTGTGTTAAAATGTAATAAAACTTTTAACTTCAAAGTTTGTCAACTATTTGTTGGATCTAGATAAATACCCCACGATAATAACCCAGCTATCAAAGCTTCAAAACATATAAAGAGCCATTTTCAATTTTCTCTCACATCTTTCCAAGCATATTTGACACTGAGCTTAACCTTTAACGTTTTAAAACTGAAAAACCATCTGTGTAATCGATAATTGTTTCAACAGAACAAATATTTTTATGACTGCATTATCTTTTAAGATCATACTTAGTAACAAAATTTGTTAACTACCTAAATTTAAAAAAAAAATCGTACATATTTGTTTTATGTCAGGGAACAATGAAAACTGAAACCATATTATAAAATCATTATATCAAATTTGAAATTTTCTGATACGCTCGTTCAGTTGCTCAAGCACTACCTTAATAAAAGAATAATACTGCAAAACTAGAATATTTCATGGCTACTAAATTTTGCAATATTCATCTATAAATTATTTTGTGACTAATTTTGCGATTTTGGTCCATCTTGGACATACTTCACCTACTAAGGCCATTTAAGTTGGTTGACTAATAAAGTTTGCGTTTTTTCACCTACCTGCGAAATTCACAAATTAAATGGTACGCAACCATTTCTAGTTTTACAGTATACACAACTGCTATTTGACGCAGCACGCCGTAACCCGGCGTCCGGATAATACCCGGGATGCCGAGAAATCCACACCCTGGGATGCAGTGATGCCCCAGTTTCCCCGTGATAGCTCTATATACTTGGTGACATAACAGCCTTTTACATGATTGCTGTATTTTAAGCACAATTATAAATAATATTGTACTCTATACACACAAACACAGTTTTGCATTCATTTTCCGGTGATTTTGACTGTTCTGGTGCAGTTTTAATGATACAAACCACATACTAATCATCATGGCATGCTTGGGTATTGATGTTGGAAAAAAATAATTAATTAGCTCAAAATTGAATTTTTTATTATTTTCACAGGCCGGGGTACCACGGTAATCCGGGTTACGGCGTGGTGCATCATTTATCGGAAGTAGTTTGGATTTTGTACATAAACTAGGAAAAGTGAAGTTAATGAGTAGAAGAAATAGAAATGCTGTATGCACCCAAATAATTTGAAATTTGATAGGGTATAAAGTTTTTTATATGCAGATACAAACATTATGTTGGTGACACAGAAACTTTCTTTTTTTAAGTTATTTATGTTGATATTAAAAGTATTTAATGTAGATATATATAAATTTAGCATACATGTAATTTCGGTACAATCCCATTTTCATGACTTATTGGTCTTATTAAAACATATTCTAATGACTTTTATAATCAGTACAAAATAGTGACACCCACAAATTTGTATTAATTTATATCCATCTATTAAATTATACTAATGTACTTAGTTATAGAAAAAGTACTTTATTTTGCTTTCAACTTTCTAACCTTTTCCCCTAGGATTTAAATCAATACAATATATAGGTTCTATGTTAACCTCCATTATCCAAGATTAAATATACATGTATATTTATTATAATTATTGATTTATAGTAATGAATGCAATTTAAAGTAATACATTCGGTAACCAATTTAATAGGTCAATCTTATTCAAACAGAATAGATATACAGTAATAAATGTCCCATATGAAGCCAGTAACAATTTATACATATTGCAAGTCATCCTGGTAAGTCTGGATATGAGATGGCTGCCCCGACACTACAAAATCTTTTCTCATATATGTAATGATTATCTTGACTTTTAGTCAGTTTCATCACCATGTAAATCCACCATTTTCACTTTCTTCTTTTTTTTCTTACGCAACTGAACATTGTTCTCTGAGCTTAAATCGGTATTATTTTCATCGCTAGAACTTGAATCCATAGCATTTTCATTTGTGTTCCCATTTGTATTCACACCTGTTTTATCATCCTGGGATGCATCAGTTTGAACATCCAGATGTTCCTTTTTATCATGATCACCTACATTAATTGCTTTAGCTTTATTTTTACGCCTCTCTCTTTTTGCAGCCTTTTCTTCTTCTTTCCTCCTTTTTTCTTCTTCGATCTTCTGGGCCTCCTTCAACTGTTTCTCCATTTCAATGGCATTTGTTGTTGCATTTTTTACAACACCCAATATTGTGATTGCAGCTAATATGTCGATGGAAGCCTCCCCATACCCTGTCTCTTGACACTTTTGAACAATTTCAATCCATTGCTCAGATGAAGTAACAGGATCATCAAAAACAGCAATGCGTAGGGGACTAGACTCCAAACTACCATCTTTTGGACCTCTTGAATATATATCTTGGATCAAATGCAATCCAATATCATAATCATCTGTCTGTAACAATGTTGTAATAATTGCTCCAAGTGGACATAAACTTTTATTATTTATGGTACGCACTTCATATAAACCATGAACTAATTGTGTGTTAGTTGGGCAAACTCTGAGAACTTCGATTAATTCTTCAGGTGCCATTTTGTTATTCTTTGCATATTCTAATGCTTGATTAACTCTTCCTTGCCTTACCATGCAAATCATTGCAGAAACATGATCTTCAATCCTAATGTACACTCTCTGAGCTAAAGCAAAACATTGCTTTGAAGCACCAGGTCTAACTTTAGTATAATTGTATATCATGTTTCCAAGTTGTTCAGTATTTGTGAGACGGTCTTGCGAAATCCAATGGCTTAATAAATCTAATCGATTTTCTTCTAGCGCACATTTGACACATTCTATGGACATATAGTCACTAGGTTTAACCCCAAATGCTAAAACAGAAGACATTAAAGCATCTGCAAATGCCAATAATGGTGATCTTCCACTATGGGTAAGGACTCCTTTCAAGTCTCTAAACCGATGTAGAGTTTCTGGAGTTCTTAATATACCTTTGGGACTATTTGCTGCATGGATAGCTGCTTCTTCATACTTTTTATCTTCTAAAAGTTCATTAAATTTTTCTATATATTCTAACATCATTTCTGCTTCTTTTTCACGCGTTGGGTCATCTTCTTCAAATGTGTTGCTTGGTGTGCCTTGTAATCCTACATCTCTATCGATATCAAGTTTACTTCCCGCTGCAGCTAATGCACTTACAACAGATTCACCAATGGTTTGGTGTGGAGGCTGTAGCTTCATATAGGAGTTCGCTGCCTCCACAGCTACTTTAAGTTTTTCTCTCTTTGCTCTAAGTAGCTCAGTATCTTCAGAGAGTTTATCTCTTGTATCAACTTTTGTAGACAGCTGGTTCTTAAGTTGATTTTGTTGATCTTTGGATGAATATCTTGTTCTGTGACTCAAACTAAGGTCTTTAAATTGTTTCTCTAGTTTTTCCAGTTCTTTAGTCAATATTTTCAAGTCTGTCGACTGTTCCAATGACAGTCCTGGTATATTTCTATTGTCTTTTTTTACTTCTTTTTTAACTGGTTCTAAAACTTCTTTATCTTTCTGTTCTTTTTCTAACCTTGCATTTCTTAAATCATCTATATGTTTCTGGAGCCTCTTATTATCATTTTCTATTATTTGCATTTTCTGTTCTAACTCATCACCTCTTTTGCGATAATTCCTAATAGTGCTTGGCTCAGATGCCATCGCTTTCAACTTTCCAGAGAGGAAAAAAGCTTCGCGCTGGCCTCTCTGAATTGTTTCGATGCAATCTTCATACTCTGCTTTTATTGCAGTTAAAAGAGGTTTATAAGCTGTAACATAATCAATTATTTTATCAAATGATCCCTTATAAACAATATATCTCTGCTCTGGATTATTTCTATCTATTTTAGCCAATTCTTTATCAATGTGAGCGTTGAGAGACACTAGAAAGTCCCTGTCCCTTTCATTACTAATAATTGGTGGTAAAATTGGATGTGGTGAAGGAGTATCTCTAGCAGAATATCTACCGGATGACGGGTTGGACATGATTAACACTGATAATTAATATATCCAAAAGACAGAGCACACCGCAGTAAGACTTTTTATCACCAATCGACTTCTTGTATAATTATAGTTATTGAAAATGTTTATGTGATCAACATAATTTCCTGATATTAGTCGCCATATTTAAACAAACACGTTGCGAAGTGTATATTCGAGATTGGTCAATTTACGGACATTTCATATCAGTTGTCATTTTTACATTTTCGTTTCCGTTTCTTCAACACATTAATTAGTATTATAACTTTTAAACATGGCGGACGAATTACCACCGGAGTGGGGATGGGAAGAACGAATTAGTCGTTCTCAAGGTAATTAAGCTTTCATAGCGTGTCACATGAAGAGAAAATAACCAATGTAGTTATAATTAGAATTTGCATATCGAAAATATAACTGTAATCAAGTAAGACCGCTCAATTTATAGTCTTAGTGATCAGTAGACGAGATCCAACATTAATTAGCATAATGTCCTCTTGCAGAATATCCAAGGAATATTAAAACCTGCACGAGCACCTGCATATTAACTCTTCTATGGATCTGCACAGTTCATAATAGTACTACATAGTCTATAGTCTACAATGATTTATTAATTTCGTATTTTCTCTGCTTGTTGATATAGGAGGCAAGACTTATTACTTGAATAAGTACACCAACGAAAGTCAATGGGATAGGCCCAATGGCCCAGCAAAGAAAGAGGAAAAGGTGCAAGCACGTCATCTTCTTGTGAAACACAAAGATTCTCGAAGACCAGCTTCTTGGCGAAATAATAATATTACAAAAACAAAAGAAGAAGCACTTCAAGAACTGCTTGGTAATTATGATCTGTCGCTTTATTATTTAATACACTAGAAATAGCAGTTTTTACAAACGTTCTTAATTATCATTAGGAAGAGGAAATACATTTTATAGGAGAGTTGAACCTTGACCGTATAAGATCAAATTTCGTAAATGATGCTAGTCCATAACATCTAACAATATAACATAATTTACTGCAAACTAGAAGATGATACTGAAAAATATACCAAGAAATATTTCTCATTAAATAAGAGTGTATTATATTTCAAATTACCATGGCAGATTCTGTACCAAACGAGGCAACTTTAATAAAATCCGTATCGATATCGGAATGACAGCACCTGTATCTACATTTTTAGTACGATTTCTTTACATTTGTGGTAAATATTTGGCTTCTCAAACTAAAACTAAAACTCTAACATCATTTTGATTATGGTTTCAGGTTATCGTGAGCAGATAGTTTCTGGCAAAGAGACTTTTGAGAATCTGGCCGCTGAGTTCAGCGATTGTAGTTCAGCCAAAAATGGTGGAGACCTCGGACCATTTGGCAGGGGCCAAATGCAAAAACCATTTGAAGATGCTACATATGCATTAAAAGTTGGTGAACTATCAGAGCCTGTTTGGACTGATTCAGCGTTCATATCATTATGAGAATAAAGTAAACTGTAGGCAT
>CM032660.1:23537170-23563447 GCA_019095985.1 Streblospio benedicti | reverse complement strand
GAGGCAAGACTTATTACTTGAATAAGTACACCAACGAAAGTCAATGGGATAGGCCCAATGGCCCAGCAAAGAAAAGAGGAAAAGGTGCAAGCACGTCATCTTCTTGTGAAACACAAAGATTCTCGAAGACCAGCTTCTTGGCGAAATAATAATATTACAAAAACAAAAAGAAGAAGCACTTCAAGAACTGCTTGGTAATTATGATCTGTTGCTTTATTATTTAATACACTAGAAATAGCAGTTTTACAAACGTTCTTAATTATCATTAGGAAGAGGAAATACATTTTATAGGAGAGTTGAACCTTGACCGTATAAGATCAAATTTCGTAAATGATGCTAGTCCATAACATCTAACAATATAACATAATTTACTGCAAACTAGAAGATGATACTGAAAAATATACCAAGAAATATTTCTCATTAAATAAGAGTGTATTATATTTCAAATTACCATGGCAGATTCTGTACCAAACGAGGCAACTTTAATAAAATCCGTATCGATATCGGAATGACAGCACCTGTATCTACATTTTTAGTACGATTTCTTTACATTTGTGGTAAATATTTGGCTTCTCAAACTAAAACTAAAACTCTAACATCATTTTGATTATGGTTTCAGGTTATCGTGAGCAGATAGTTTCTGGCAAAGAGACTTTTGAGAATCTGGCCGCTGAGTTCAGCGATTGTAGTTCAGCCAAAAATGGTGGAGACCTCGGACCATTTGGCAGGGGCCAAATGCAAAAACCATTTGAAGATGCTACATATGCATTAAAAGTTGGTGAACTATCAGAGCCTGTTTGGACTGATTCAGGCGTTCATATCATTATGAGAATAAAGTAAACTGTAGGCATCTACTAGTATGTGTTAAATACTTGTTTATTTTTATTTTCATAAATGTCTTGTTTGTTTTTTGAAATTATCACTGTTCAAATTTTGTCATTTAGAACTTGCAGGATAATTTGCAAATACTTCTACTTCATTACATGTGTAAGGAATTACTAAGGCCACCAATATATTTCGGATTGCAAATATGATTATTTCAAGAAATGCAAACATCAAAGTGTACATGTTGATATTGAATGTTATTTCACTAATTAAATTCTTGGAGCTTGGTTTTTAACAACAAATGTTTCATCATGTTTACATGGAATTCTGTAAGACAAAGGATATTTCTCTACGTGTAAATGATTACACATTCAGAGCATTGTCCACTAATGTGCGGACAGCAAGTTCAGGGAGTTACAATTTCTATTATAACTAATAGTACTGAATATCAAAATAAAAATTATATGAATGATGTGCTATTTTTTTTTTTTTTTTTTTTTTTTTTTTTTTTTTTTGAAAACAAACCAACAAAGATCAACTGGACAGGTATTTGTTTTTAGTCAGATCTACTTTGTAATTTTTATCATTTCGATTAGTTTACATAATAGTGAACACTTACATGAAAATAGCATTATTTCAGTCCAGATCTTTATGTAATTATGTAAGGTAAGTAAGTGTTCACTATTATGTAAACCAATCAGAATAATAAAGATTACAAAGTAGATGCAGCAAAAAAATAGCATATCATTCCTATAATTTTTATTTTGATATTCAGCTCCATTTTTTAGCATTGATATAAAATGTTACTCCATGAAATTGCTGTCAGCACATTAATAGGCATCATTTTGAGAAGCACATCATATGTAGAAAAATACGTATGTAACTAGCTCATCATAACCACAAATAAACTTTTTCAGCAACAAAGATATTTTGGCATTTCTTTTTGAAAAAATATATAAATTTTGTTTCCAAATGTTGAATGTTAACTTTTAATAAATTTTTTCCTGGAACATAAACTTGATGTGGTCTTCATTTATTTCGATAGCTTTCTTATTTTCAAATACTACCAGCATTTGCAGAGCCGCCCGGTGTAATGGCTGTCATTGACCTAAGTGCTGGTCTTGAATAGCTGCACCTAGGCATTAAGATTTTTTGATCTTTTGAAGTCTAACCTCATGTCGTGGGCCTCTGCACTTTAACCCCTCACTACAAGGTAGAAATCGGGTAATGTGTAATGTAGACATTCGTCCAAATTCCTCAAATATCACCAATGAGATGTCCACACTTGAACAGCGCAAATGATAATGACGATTAAGTGTGTCATACTTCCATATATGAAATGAATTTTACCTGGTAATTATGGTGCCAATTAGTGCTGTAACGATATATCAAGCAATCAGTGATGTGCTTGGTTAGGCTATTGCAGACTGTTTGGTTTGAATTTTATTTTTCACTGTATTGAAATAGTCCAAGTGTCTGGCAAAATGTTCTGATAATCGTCTACCGCCTATCACTTAAAATCAAGCATCATATATCCGTTTGCTAAAATTCCGTTGGTGGTATTCTCTGATAAGTGCTGAGTAAATGATGTGTTCAAAATTAATAAGTGCCAGGGTGGCTATTCAAGAAAGTGGTGTATTACTGATTTTAGTATGAAACAGTTGTCCTGCTTGAAAAACCTGTACAATTATAGCTTTTGAGACGGGTCCTAATTATTAATTTGCAGATGCCAGGCTTTTGTGCGAGGGGTCTATCATTCTTATACAAGACAAATAGAAATAGCTGAGTGAGGAATGAAAACTTTAATATATATGTGAGTGTGTGTGCGTGCGTGCGTGCGTGCGTGATATATTATATTCCATTAGTTTGTTTGCTCCAGTACATATATACTAGGACTAATAATATTACGATACATGTATAAAAACAAAAAAATGAATAAGATAACTGAAAAAGAAGACATAATCAATTGAATAAATTGCAATACGTATATGATGAGCAATGTGTTTCACGTGTTTCACATTTTTCTGGGTCAATGATTCACGTTCTAGTTTGAATGAATGTGAAAGAAGTTTGTTCATCCACTGCTAGTACATACGTTGTGTACACGGGACAGTTAAGCTTACACAACGTTCTCCAAACAGAAAGAAAAAAGATGCACCGTCCGCTAGCGCCAAATCATTCAGTAGCGGGAAACAGCTGTACCAAAATGCCTATCAAAGATTTCCTGTAGCTACTGTTCTAAAGAACAGGAAATAATCATTTGACAAGATAAATATAGGACATATTTTCTTGTTTTTAAAGTAAAAAATACTGTGGAAATGAACTTAAAATGCACTGATGCCTAAACAGATGGCAGATTTACCTTCCACAATGACAGTAGTCGATGTTTATGATACGGCTGCTTCAATTGGTAAAGAATTCGAAAGGATTATTGATACATTTGGAGCAGAAGCTGTCACTGAGTTAATGCCTAAAGTGATTACCGTCTTAGAACAGCTGGAAATATTAGCGAGCAATGCACAAAAAGAAAATGCAGAAATCGCAGAATTGAAAGTCGCTGTAGAGAGACTGACAGCTGAAAAGGTGGCAAAAACTGAGGAGCGTCACAAATATGAACAGGTATTTTTTAATATATACTAGTAGTAGTGGTCTAGCAGACTTGCTATCTACCAGTGTAATTACTAAGTCTCCAGTAGCAAGGGGGTCTAGTCTAGCACTAGTAAATAGTTACTATTATTAGACTGCTATCATAAAAAATGTGAGACAAGGTCGATACTGAATGGCCTTTTAAAATAATAGATATACACTAAACTTTCTGTCTAGGACTAATAATTATTAGACAGTTGAACGGAAATCCGAGAATGAACATTAATTCCGATAATGTGATTTCAAACACTTTTGTCATCCAAACAGCATCGAAATTTCTACATAAGGTAATGCATTTGACACCAACGTCAACGTAAATGTTCGATATTTATCCAGTGTATAAATGTGAAATGTTTAAATCCACATTATCGGAATGACGCTCACTCACGTCTTTCCGTTCATTTGTCTACTCTTTACTCTTTAATAAGCGTACATGTACGGGTATTTATTTTTAAACAAATACAACCCTGTACGACCTTATTCCAACCTGTACGTTTATTAAAATTTCAGTTCTTTAACCAACGTGTACGCTTATTCCAGTCTGTAAATATGTACCATTGGTCAAGCTGACGCATATGCCATTCAAACCATGTCAGTTGATTTACAATATCATGATGAAATTATTCATTTCCCAAGAGATTTTAAAACATAGCTTACCGTTTTGGCGCCATATTTAGCATAGACTAAAAGGCACCACACGCACACAACGATCTGACAGTATTGATTTTGTATGCTCCAATGTTTTGTTTAATATGAGCTCAGTTTAGGGAATCGCCAGATTTTAATAGCGGCGATAATAGATTTGCCAAATAGACCTTCTTTGACCTATAAAAACTTAAATCTATTATGACAACTTATGTTAACTAGAGTCTATATTGTTGTACCGAGCATCCTTTTGCTAATCAGGGCCATTCAAATGTGTAGGAAAATATCAAAATTTTCTAGAAAAGATTCTGATAAATACAAGTTTATTAAAATGTCTAAAACTTCTTGAATACCACTATAAGAATGATATGAGGTAAATATAAAAATATTCTAGAAAACATTCTGATAAATACAAGTTTATTAAAATGTCTAAAACTTCTTTAATACCACTATAAGAATGATATCATATAAATATAAAACGCACTTCCCCCGAGGGCTTCATCTCACGGGAGGTGTGTTTTCTCTATTTATCTAGTATATTACTCACATTACGTTATTGTCTGTTTGTTTAGAAAACAAAAATGGAAGGTTTACTTTTGTCTGCTGTTAAGTTCAGATATCTAGGTTGGTTTTCTTTAAGCGTTGTTTTTAAGACGTCATTGAATGTTACGTTTCGTATTGTTGAGATTATACACTGCACAAATGTGTCATACATGTTAGTTGAGTGTCATTAAAGATTACATAAAATGTATTGACTATTTCTTTTATTTCTTTTAATGATAACAAATCATTTAATTGTAAAGCATTTTATTATAATTGGGAATACTCTTAATAAAGCTGCATACTCGTGCTAGCATTCAAAATTTATTGCTACCCTGTACTGTTATTCCAGTGTGTACTCTTTATTAATGTTTCGGTAAAATGCCACCCTGTACTCTTATTCCAACGTGTACTCTTATTTATTTTTCTGTAAATTGTCACCCTGTACTCTTATTCCGGCCATTACATCAAAGATTATTTTCATTAACACTGTTAACTGTACGGATGTCAAACCCGATCTAATATGCTATAGTAGTATAGTGGTTCCCTGAAGTAATTGTTCACCATGTTACTGTCACCATCTTAAGATATTTACGGCCTGGTCATTTACAATTTGGTAGGGGGTGTGTCAGTTAGAGTTTTTAAACATTCGTAAACGAAAGTCCACCTTCCCCTGAGGCCTTCCCCAGCCCCCCAATCTGCTAAAGTGAATAGACAGTGAGTTTCTATCTCACAAGTCAAGTAAAACAATCATCAAACTTTATTTTGTCTTATCCAACTTATTCTATATAATCAATTATGATGAGAAATCCCATAAATAATGGTCATATAAATAAATGGTCGTTAGATACATAAATATGAATTTTGGAATGATTGTCACTCTGATTCAGATTCAGAGTCTGAGATTCTACCATATCAACCACATTCAGGTTTTTTCTATGTATCATATTCAGGCCCGATATTCCTTTTTCAAAATACTTCCAATATTCATCCTGCAGGTATAGTAGTTATTATCAGACATTTAGATTTGTATTTGATAAATATGTGTCTCAAAAAGACACGAAATAGTGCTGGCATATCAATATAGGTTATTATTTAGTATTACTGGGTATGTATGTCAAAGTATTTCTTGTAGCATTATCATATGTGATTCTATGTCTCATCATGGTCATGGGAAAAGGGGCTGAAAAGATTAGGGATGTTGGAAAAAAGGCCAATAAACAGAAGAATGTGGCCTGGGATTTTAAGGAATTGAGATGTAGTGAATTACAATTTATACCATTGTCGGTCTACGAGAATCTCTTTTACACTGCACATATATTCAGTGCTGCCATATCTGTCGTTTTCCCTTACTTGGCAATGTAAGATCGTATGTCTTCCGTTTGATATCTTGGCTGAACATTTCGTCATTGGGGCTTGTGATTGGTTGCATCTTGTGAAGAACTTCTACTATATAGCCGTGAGATATGACAGGGCTACAGATAAGTATCCATTCTATAGTCCGAGACTAGTATCTGTGTTGTCAGGATGGGTACAAATTTTGAGTTACTTGTCCTATGGACGTGTATTCTCAGTCATCCCAGACATCAGTTTCAGTTATATTTACATGATTTTTGTTGATTTGGACGTGTAAATCTTAGCTAGGACGGGTATATTTTTCAGGATACACGTCTTATGGACAAGTATGATTTTTTCCTATTCGTGGCCCTGTATGAAAATTTATACCTGGTCTACAAATATTATAAAGGAGCAATAAAGCTTGGTAAACGAAATATTCAATTACTCATATGATTAAATCATGATTAGATCCATGCGATTATACTTGCGTGTCTTTTTTTCTTTTTCCCTTGAAACCAAATGTATGACTCCCTCCCGCTTCCCCCGTATTTTTAGAATAATATTTAAACTCACTTTTGCTTATCAGTGGGGAAAACCCAGCACTACAGCATATGATAAGGAAATTGTATACAGAGTGGACTAAAGCAATATTTCGGACATAGGAGTCTGTACTTAGTAATAAACTTATCTCTTAATGGTCTCCTTCATATACAAGACAAGAACGCAGTGTTGTAATATTATTGTTACAATTTGTATGCTTTGTTCTGTGATGTGCCAAGAACTCAGTGATGAATTTCTTTTTCATAATGACTGCAATATTATGGCATACCTTTGTATCATGGTCACACATATTTCATATTGCTGTTTCTGTATTATCGGTTATCAAACAACATAAAAATTGAATTTTGAAATCATTGACAATTACATTTGATATTATCACCTAATTTGAAATACAGTATTGTTACGTTAAATCTCTTGTCAAATTGATACACGTATTTTCTTTTGCAAAGGAATTGGAACAAATTGAAGAATCTTGGAGGAAAGAGAGTCGGGAATTGGTAGATACAGTGTCACGGTTGCAGGAAGACAACAGACGGCTACGAGCTGCCGTCAACCAACAGCAAACAAGCAATGATCAATTCCAAAGTAAGTTAACAATTATCGTCAAAGGTCATGTCATTGAAAAACACCGAGCGTTACCTATCATGTCAACCTAAGCATCTTGGGTTGAGATACCCTTGAACACTTCACAGGACGATTACACGATGAAATTACATCATTTAGATAATTGATTGATCAGCCAGCATATAACTTGTTGTTAAGCATGTTCAACATGTCCAAAGGACAAACGATTATACATATGTAGCTGCTGGGTGAAGCAATACTTGTTGCTACAGGCAGACTAGAGGTCAATTATAAATTTGAAATTCAATTACAATTAGATATAATCATCCCTTATCAATGTTGATTACAATCTATATATAGAAATGACTACGTCAATTTTTTCGTTCACATAAGGCTTTTTAACCAGAAGATGTGCACACTCCAAATTATATGTGCAGTGTGCACAATCAGGACAACTTGGTGGTCGTTGTTTGACAGCATTTTAAAACAAATGAATCACATTATTTGATAAAAATACAAGAAAAGATTTTTTTTAAATATTTGTCATGCTGTTTACAGGGCCATGTTTGTTGCTGGCGCTCCTATCCAGGATTTTGTACTGATTGTTGATTGTGTCTTAGTGAAACACTACTCATAACCCAAATGATATGATTCTACTTCTGAATTTATCTATTTTACTGCATAAATGGGATGCTGCAAGGAGTATATAGATTCTTTTAAACTGATGAACGTGTTAATCACTCTTAAAAGCAAATATTATTAAACTGCCCATAATTATTGCAGATAAATACAAGGGCCAGAATTCTAATGTAATTTTTGTTGATGAAAGTTTTTAATTATCTTTAAACTTTATTCTTGGAAAACTTTTTTCATATACTGTTTTATTATATCTGCATTATTAAACTTAATAACCATGAAACATGCATTTCTATTTTTGGTTGTTGACTGATGAAGACCTTTTTCATGTAACCCATAATGCACGTTTATCATGATTGGATACTTTGACCAAAGTCTTCGCTAATGCATGCACTATGTATGTAATGATATGTATAATAAATTTCACTCATAGAAATGATAGTTATTTCAACTTAATATACTTGAATGTACCATGAAATCATATTATTAATACAATAATGCATGAAGGTATTGGTATGAATGCTGTAACAACTCGTAAGACCCAGGAAGCCGGTTTTGGAACTACTTTTATTGTAAGTATGTCAGTAAGTAAAAGTGATATTAATACACTGTTACAATCAGTGATGAGGTTATTACATCTCTCCCTTTTTTATGAAATTAATTGGAGATACATGAAATACTTAATTCTACTGTTCAGCTATTGTTCATTTTGGTTTCATTTATAGCAACATGTCAATTTAATGTTCAGTGGTGTATTTAACTTGTGGGCAGCGATCCGCTTACACCCCTTTGATATAACACTTCCTTATTGGCACTTATCATTACAGTACATAATCTTTTAAGTGGCTTGGTCTTTTTCTGTCACGTTTAGGGAGTTCTCTTTTTCAGGTATTGTGCTTTTTCTTTCTGTGTTTGGTGGCTCTGGTTGGTGTACACTGATGCTTGTTTCTGGGGTGGTGGTTTCAGGTTCATTTGTTGGTGGTGGTGTGGTCACTTTGTTTTCTTCCTGATTGTTTTCATTACTGTTGTGTGATGGTTTTGATATGTTTCCTCCTCCTTGTCCTTCTATGGTCATTATCTCTACTAATTCATTATCAGAATCTATTGCCTCATTTTCACTATTCATTGGTGATAATTCATCATTATTCATTAGCTGGTTTGCTATCTTAAATTTACTTCCATCCCTTGTGATGGTTCTTCCATCTGATAACCTTCTGGCAGTTACAGCTGAACCATTGATATCGATGACTGTGTAAAAATTTGGTTCATACGGTAGTGACCATTTGTTTTGTTTTGGTTGTTCTACTAGTACACAATCTCCTTTGATGAAGTTATGAGGTTTTGTATTTCTGTTTTCTCTTCTCGATTTTATTCTTTTCTTGTACTCTTGATCTCGTTTGTTAATAGCTTCTTTGTTCAGTGGACCTTCTGTATTCAGTGATTCTAATTTTGTTCTAATTTTCTGTTTTTCATCACTTCATATGGTGTTGCTCCTGTTGCTACGTGTGGTGTATCTCTGTAGGCCATTAGCATTTCTTGGATTGCTCCTCTTCTTTCGTCTTTGTCTCTTGTGTGCCTGCTGATAATTCTCTCTGTTTTTCCTAAGGTTCTCATAAACCTTTCTGCTTCTCCGTTGGCTCTTGCGTGTTGTGGGGTTACAATGTGGTGTTTGAAGCCTTCTTCATCAGCAAATGTTTTGAAGTCAGTACTGTTGAATGGTGGTCCCCCATCTGTTTCAATTCTGTTAGGTGTACCGTAGGTGGCAAAAATTCCTTTTAACACTCTCTTTGTTTGTTTGAAGCTTGTGGATGTCACTTCTTCAACTACCGGATATCTTGATCGTTTGTCAACGATAACCAAGTTGTAGTGGCCATCTGGATACGGTCCACCAAAATCCATGGCTACTGTTTGCCATGCCTCTTCTGGTATTTCTGTCATTTTCAGTGGTTCGTTTCGGTGGCTTTTTGTTGCTATCTGGCAATCGAAACATTTCCCAACTATATCTTCTACCATTTGGGTCATTTCTGGGAACCAATACTTTTTTCTTAGCCTTTCTTTTGTCTTTGATATTCCCATGTGTCCCATTTCATGGGCGAGGATCACGATTTTTCTTTTGTAGGCTTTTGGTACTATTATTTTATTCTCTCTCATTAACATCCCTTCAGTTTCATACAATTCTTCCTTGATGTTGTAATATGGGTTCAGTTTGCTTTTCTGGTCTTTCTCCCATTTCCCTGTTATAAGTGATCTCATTGTTTCCTGTATGTGGTCATCGGCCTCTGTTGCTCTTTGAATATCTTCTATAATTACAGCATGTTCTTTTTGTACTAGCCATTTGATGCTTTTTTCAGTCTCTTGGGCTGTTTCTTTGATATCAGTTTCGGTCCGGGGATGCCGTGATAGGTTCTAATGGGTCTTTCTCATTCTTCCCAGGTTGGTACTCTAAGATAAAAATCTGTGTCCTGCATCTCTGCTACCCATTTTTCTATTCTTGGTCTTAATTTTATTTGACTTTTGTTGAACATGGAATGAGCGGTTTATGGGCTGTGATTATCTTGAATTTGGGTGCTCCTATAAGATACAGATGTAATCGCCGTTCTGTATCAGTCAGTGCTCGCTTATGAAGTGTACAGGTCTCCAGTCTTTGCGCTTCACGGAATATGGCTGCTGCTAGCCGCTTATTGCAAGCTTGCTTCTGTCCTCATTAATGTTAGTTTTGGATTAAATATGCCATGGATTCATTTCGCTGGATATTTCTTGCGCTTGATTAAGGTCAACTGCTCTTTTCCCCACTTAGAATATTTGTTTTTTTCTTTTTGTTAATTCTCGCAGTGGCGTACAATGCCCCATACATTGGGACAAGCACCCAGTGAATCCAAGAAAACTTCACGCTTTCTTCTTTAAGACTTGGGTCTTGTGCATTCTCTCACTGCTCTGGTTTTCTCTGGATCAGGTTGTAAACCATGCGATGTGAATCTGGGCAGAAGAAACTTATATGTCTGTTCTAAGCTTTATGGAAACTATCTTTGTTGAAGGTTATGTTGGGGTTTAAAAGCTGCTCTCTAAAGCGTGTTGTCATGTTCCTCTTTGCGATTCCTCCGATGAATATATGCCTCTTTGGTTGAGGCACAGTGGTGAATACCTCCAAATATTTTAAACTTGTTGTTTCATCAAATAAGTCTTGGGATGACTTTGCTCAAGACAAGGTTTGGTGGGCCAATTTCCCCAGGGGGCACTAAATGTTGCTAGTCTTCTTGATTCTTAAAAGCCACAAAGGTGTGAGCTGGTGGTAGCCCCTAGGTAGAGATTCTAGTTTGATCTTGCCTCCATTAAAAGCAGGTGAAATCTTGGAAATAGAGGCCAGACCTGGGCGATGCGGCTGCGACTCATTGCCTATTAAGCACTCTTAAGGTCTATTGATGCCCTTATTTGTTTCCTGGACCAAAGGTTTGCGACTTCCTGAACTTTGGTTTGAGTTGTACCACAAGCAGTGAACCTGCGTTATCGCTTCTCTCCTTCTGGCACTTTCTCAAATATGTTTTCTCTGACACCTATTTCTAACCATTTCTTCAAGGCTTCTGCTAAGTGATGTACCACATGTCTTGGCTTGAGGCCAAAAGCTGATTTCTTGGCGATCTTTATCAATATCTAAAGTGAACTACAATACTTTATTGTTACGCATGTCTTATCTGTCCTATACCTTTGAAGCATTCTGGAAATTCTTTCCCTCGGTTTCTGGCTGCTAACTCTGTTTATTTTTCAAGTTGTTGGTGCCGTTGAGGTTTCACACTTCTTTACTTGGTAATCTCACAAATCAGTTCTGTTGCAAGTTTCTTGGCCTAGTAATGGGAGGAATAAATTCTTCCTCTAATAACTGATGTTTTTGCCTTGGTTCCTTTGTGTTTGTTTCTGATGATTGTGTTGAATTCACCAATGGTTTTATGTCCAGGTATGGTTTTCAATTGTGATGTGGGCTCTTCTAGTTCTATCTAACTTTTTCAAATGTTTCTCAATGCTTTGAACTGATATTCATCCATCGACTGCGAAAGCTCCTGTATCTGGAGTCAAGACATGGCTGGAACGCCTCCTATTTCTAGGACCCAGCTGCCATTTCCATTCTGTTTCACTTATTAGTTTCACTTTCTTGATGTTAAGGTGTTGTATAGCTCGCTGTATGAATGCTTCCAATAATCATCCTCATTATCATATTCATCCTCTCTTGGGTTTTCCGTACTAGCACATTTTTTGTTTCTTTGTTTACCTCTAATTTCCTCTTGATGAACTGGCACGGGGGGGTTTCCCTCTCTGCACTTTTGTCTGATCGCTGCAGACTGATACCAAAGTGTCCGATCATCTTGCATTTTGCATGTCTTGCCGTATGCTGGGCAATTTCTTCCAGGATGTCTTCCGCTAAACCATAGCTGCACATTTTTCTCCTCTGGCCTGGGTTTCCTTTTGTATGGACCTTTTCTTCACTCTGGCCTGGGTTTCCTTTGTATGGACCTTTGTCGCGTCCTCTTCCGTAACTTTTGTTATGCCATTCCTGTTTTGCCACCTTTCTCTACTCATTTCTAATACTTCAATTGTGTCTGTTCTTGCATTTGTGCTGCTTCCTTGAAGTTCCTGCAGTGACCATTGCTTGCTGATTGCCTTTTTACCAGGTCCTTATTCATGGTATTTATCAACTGCTCTCTGATCCTTTTGTCTCTGTCTGCTCCCAATTCACAGTACTTGGAGTTATCTCTCAATCTTGTGGCGTCTTGTGAATGGTTGTACTCATCTTGCTTTTGATACCATCTTCAAAAATGGAAAATATGAACATCAGGGTTTCTCATAGAACAAAAACCAGGACTCCTCTTGAGGTATGTTTCCCTGTCGATCAGCTGGTACAATTCTGGGGGGGTCCTGGGGTTCCTAATGAGGGTCTTTACTTCTTTCATAGAATTGTTTAAGGCTGCCTGTAGTTTTCTTCTATCTTCCACCAAGTTGGTGGTAGTCCATAACCTCCTCTAGGTCTTCAATCCAAATGTCCCATTTCCTGCTGTGATCATTGAGTTGTCATCTATTTCAAATTGTTGTTCTACGAAGGTCAGGCCAGGGACAACAACATTTATAACTGGTTGGACATTGTTATTTGCGCCGTCACCCATTCCTTTTTACTCACGTTATTTTTTTTCCAAGTAATTTCCGGCACTTAATTTCTCCTATTATCGCCACATGCTGGTCAGTTCCCTCGGTTTTCTCTCTTCTTAGCATTTATTGTAAGTATGTCAGTAAGTAAAAGTGATATTAATACACTGTTACAATCAGTGATGAGGTTATTACATGCTGCTACTCAAAAAGGAACACCTTTATTTATGCTCAAATGCATTGAGGCAATTCTCCTGTCCCATAGGAAACACTTCAAAGAAAGAGAACTTTCTCAAAGAACTCTTGATCTTGAAGCTGTAAGTGTCCATTCCCCCCATGTGGCCTTTTTCCCTGACTCGCAGCACTTTTTGCATGGTTGGAATTTTTTTCTTGTGTCCTTGTTTTTGTAGTAGAAAGCTTTGTTGGTGTTGTAGTTTTGGGTGTATTTAAGGGTGATGGTAAAAAATAGTGTATTCTAACATCGTGATAGGATTTTATGCAAATGTTCACCTGATTGGAACATTTCAGAGTATTATTGATTATATAGAATGCTGAATAGAAAACAAAGAGCAGATGTCCTCCAAGCAATCCACTTTCATTTTTGCATGAAATATATAACATAAAATTAGATTCTAACAAAATCTGCCATGTTTTGCTTTGAAACATTGTTGTTACCACCGCCCTTGAATTCACATTTTTTCAACTTGGTTCATTAGTGTCTAGAAATTTCAGCTAATAGCTATAGGCTTTACCATGATTTTTTGCAGAAGCGGAAGAAGAGGCTGACAATAAGATGCAGAATGAGTTGAAAGAGCTTAAGGATTTGGTACATATGCAGAGATCAGAGATGCGAGGGGTCCAGAGAGAACTGGCCTCAAAGGCTGTGGATATGGAGGCTGTAAGTGACTGTGTGTCACCCCTTCATCTCTGCTACTGCATTATAACGCTTTAAATCACTAATCTCATTTTGCTTCCTCATGTGCCTTTGACAAAAGCAACAAAGGAATCAAAAAGTGTTATATCAGAGATTCTATTTTCAAATGTCCTTGTGGTCAAGTCTGTGATGATCTAATCATGAGACATTGGAATATTTTGTTTTATTGCTTTATTGCTAATATAATAAGATTTCGCTTCCAAACCAATGTTGATGGAAAGAAAGCATTGACTTATAAACTCTTTTGATTCCTTTATTATATTTGTGTAATAAAATTGTGATTTACTACCATTCATTATCAGCTATCGAATTGCTTTCTTTTTTAGGGTGGGGGGCAATGTGCATGTGAACCAATTCTGGCAACTAGACTCATTCTATGTCAGCTAGAATTGTTCTATTGTAGCTACTTTTTCTCTCATATTAATAGGTCCATGATTTCTTTTCCTAGATTTTTTTTTTGCAGTCCAAGATTTTTTTTAAAAAGAAACTAATTGTTTTTATTCTCTTGGAAAGTGCTGAGTTTGTATGTTATAGTGATCATATACTAATGAACCTCGCTATGGACTTAACCTGGCAAGGGTCAATTGGTCAACAAGTTAGAATCTTCAAAATATTTGATGTATAAGGTAGTTCAGTAGTTTCAAGTTTCATAGCTTGGTATAGCATATATGAAATCAACAAGCCCCCCCCAACCACCACCACCACCCATTATAATGTTCACTCAAGCTATTACTATGAAATATTCTTAGAAAAAGGGATTGTATTTTAAATTATGGAAATACACTACTTGTAAAAGAATTGCATTGTAATACTTCAACTGTTCTTCAAGTCTGAAAAAAAACTATAATGAACTACCTTACAGTATTGAAGATTTATAACACCAACATAATCTATAAATATACTGTATGGAGCGTAATTGATAAGTTGAAATCACATTCCTTCAGTATATTATCTTTAAACAACTATTAATCTACATGATTGTGATTATACACTTGACATCTTTATTAGTATTCATTATGATTGTTTTTTAATTTATTGTTATTGTGAAATAATAAATGTAGTTTATATGTAAGAAGTATGAAACCTTCAGCATGCATAAAACTTGCACTTAGTGATACTGTTTTTACTAGTTCATTTTAAAGCCTTCCCATTAATTGTTCAAATGAAAAATAGCATTTGTAACATTTCTTTGTTTCATTTTAAGGAGCAATACAACTTATCATTTCTCTTTTTGACAGTGATCCTAAGGCACTATATAAGAAAAAATGCAGCATCATGTGTAGTGAATGTTAAATGACTATATAGGAGAAAATTGGCTATTGGGAACATTAACAGTGTAATTCTTAATTATCAGTGGAGTAAATGAATAAAATGTATTTGTTCCTTATTACAATGACAATGTTGTTTTTTTGTTTGTGAACTTTGTTTTATTTATATATCTGCTTGTTTTCTTGCATGTTTGCTGTTGTGATGTCTTTAGTTGGAATGTCAATTAGAACAAGAGATCAAGCATAAAGCTCAAATGCAACGTGAACTGCAGCTTGCTCAGACTCAGATTCATAACTTAGCCGAAGAACATCAAAATAAGGATGAGGTAATATTTGTAATGTCTGACTCCATGATACTTTTTTTTCTTAACATAATCTTTCAACAAGATTTGCTTTGCTCATTTTTTTTTTAGAAAAGTAAGATAAGATTTTAAACTATTTAGTTATTTTCCTACACAGGTGAATGACCATGTACATTACACTAGAATATAAACAAATATCAAGCTTTAAAGATCAGATATTATATATAATAGCTGGCTTGCTTTTAAAAATGTTGTTATCTGGCATACATTTGCAAATGACACATCAATGAAGATGATCAAAATGTGGTCATAGCAAATCTATTTTAGATGAAATCTGATTGAGAAGGTATTTCTTAAAGTGCCAAATATGTCAAAACGTTAGCTCATGTTTGACGTACATTTTCCATTGTATTTGTGAGAGCAATTAATGTTTAGTAGTACGGCAATATTACAGAGTGGGATACGGATATTTTTGTTCACCAGTAGGAGATACGGAATCTCAGTGTGATGACCAAAAGATTATACAGGTGACGTGGGATAAAAAGTCAAACGTGATCCCTCAGTTGAGAGTTATAAAACTTATGTAAATACAATTCGAATATTGTAGTTTTTCTTTGAAAAAAGTTTTTTTTTTATGTGACTGATAATATTAAGAAGCCTCACTTTTACTCATCATTCAAATTGTGGCACCATTTCTTCAAGAAAAATTGTATTTCAATCAGTAGGATTTTCATATACATTGTGATGACTTTGGATATTTATCTTCCTAATCGCTTCATTATGAACCTGTTATGTCATTTCTTTTTGGATTAATTATGATAGTGTCCATAATCGATTATTTTACAAGAATAATTTGTAGTTTTTGCCAAAATCTGATGTTTGCGTAAATCTTAAATTTGAACCTTTCAGCACATTGGTAATCATCAGTCAGTGGCCCTTGACAGCCTGGTTGAAATAGTGACATCACCCATTCTAAACTGACCAGATTATTTTTATTCTTTTTCAATTTTTGATGATGAGGTATTCTCAAAATTATTTGATATTAAACCATGACAAAACACACTGGTGAAGCAAGCAGACATGTAAGACAGCATTCATTCATTGAAAACATCTAGTCTAAAACAGGCAATGGCGCATTGTTAGTAATGAGACATTTACAGCTTTTAAAATTTCCATCATTTTGATCACACACCCTCAAGACAGTGGCCTGTGAATTGGATGCTTACTGTTTATTACAGTAACATGCTATCAATCAATCAATAAATCAATCAGTCTGTCCTTTAGCTGCTTTCTCATTACTTTATCACTCACCCTCATAACTTAACTAAAATATGGCCACCAAACATTCTTAAGATTTTTGTGCCAAAATAATGGATTAGCCACACTATATCATAATGAATCTGACAAGAATTTACATACTGTATCCCTGTGGATTGAAGCCCATCGGATTTTAAAAAAGCAAGAAAAAAACAACACTTTTGGACCTTTGAAAGTGAAAGAGTTCTCACTAAGAAACCCAAATGACATATTTTAACAATGTACAAGATTAGTTCTAAAGCTAGTAAGTTACCGCCAACTGAATTTAAGAATATGTGATATGTTCATGTATCTATATTCCGTTTTGTTTTTTTAAATTCTGTATCACGTGCAATGCGGGTACAATCGATCGGAGAACACCGAAAGGTTTCAAAAGATGTGTAGAGGTCTCCTTTATAAAGTCTTACTCGACCGGACTCTGAAAAAATAACAAGAAAGCTCCTAATTTGGTGCCTTTATTTGTTAAAAACAACTGGCCCAGTGGGGAACAATGGCAAAATATTTTGTGTGCTGTAATCTAGTATTTTCTGAGAAATGTTTCAAAAATGTAATTTGATTCATCTGTCCATGGATTATGTATTCAAGTTTGATGAGCGATTTGATTATGGCATTTCACCACAAATGTGGCTCATCCACCGGGAGCTTGAATAAACTAACTCCATTTGGCATTTTTAGGATTGATGTTATGATAGTTGTCCCTGTGGACAGCCATGACGAGTTTACTGTGTGTATGATAGTAAGATTTTATTCAGCAAAAAAATGTAGCGAAGCATTGAAAAGTTACTATCTGCGAAAGATGATAATCCTCTGTTCTTACTGGATGCTGATATGTAGAATCTAAAAAGTTATCAATAAAGACATTTTGTCCTTTGTTTATATAAGCCTTGATGGGGTTTTGTCTGTTTCGACAAATTTCAAAATATTTAGCCAGAACATTAGTAAAAGATTTACCTCAAAATTAATATTTAGCATATTTATTGAAATGCAATTTATTTTAATCTATTTCAATTAATTGATAAACATGGGTTTTTATGTATTTATTAGATGCAGTCTCAGATCGAGCGTATGGCAAAGCTGAATGCAGAATATAGGCGCAAATCCACCTTGACCCAGCAGAGAGCACAAAGCCTCATACAAGAAAAAGCTGACTTGCAGGTACAAAGCATGATATATACCGGTAGTTATTCCCTTAATTTGCCTTTTTTTTTTTTTTTTTTTTTTTGTGGGATAGAAATATTATCCTCATATATTTTGGGTTATTATTCACTTCTCAAGTTATTGAAAACTACCTGTATTTCAAAGTTGACATTTATGCTTGAAGTTTTTCACAAAAATAGCCAATCACATTCAAAAACCTTCGATGCCTGGTCAAGTATTATAAACAATGATTCCTTGCATCATAGAAGTGAGCCCTTGTGCACACAGATCCGGTGCATCCATTTTTTAAAAACGAAAATAAACAATGTTTAGTATACAGTCTTCTCTAAAATGTATCTCTGAATCTGGGTGTCTGCAAATAAAAAAGAGGCACATTAATCCACAGCAGAAATACATTGAGACCCTTATCTATTCCTGCCAGTGGGTAGATATTGAAATAATGTGCATATTATGTGGTGTGAATAAGATTCCTGTAAGCCAACAATCATTGAAATGGACGAATGTTTTCCTGGAATCATCAATCTAACCAAAGATATTATAGAATAAGCTTGTTTTATAATATCTTTGATCTAACCACGAGATCAATCAATATCTATGCGTGTACCTTTTCTACAGTAAACTTTTGAAATTTGTGATAGAAAAATATTTGCCGGCTATATTAAAATGTTTGAAAGAGTGAAACAGCAAAATTTGTTAAATCAAGCGTCGCAAATATTTCTAGTTCTACAGTAACTTATTTTTTTCTTGTTTATACATATTGGTGGTTATATGTTAGATAATATTTTACATGCAAATGATGTACTATAGAATTAATACAACGTGTATGTTGATTCATTGTGTATTTTATAGGCTCAGCTTCATGACAAAGAGCACCAGATTTTGTCCATCAAAAGTCACATGAATGCCGAGAGCATAGAAAGTCCAGCTTCACCTGTAAGAGTGACAACAAAATTTAACACATTATACTGCAATCATTTCAGATGCTAATGTACAAATTCACGTGAAGGCAAGATGGTCATAGATTTAGAGGTAAATTGCAATTCATGAGGCATTAAGAGCTTCACAGCGCTAGTACAGTGGATAGCGTTGGATACTAATGATTTGGATTCCTTCATGCAGTGAATATTAGTTTTAAGTAGACACTAACATTTTTCTACCATAAATTATAGCAGGAATTCTTGATTATAGTTAGCCTTTCCATAATGGACACATGCTTTTTATGGATATTTTTACCATTTGAAGATATAGGACTCATAAATTAAGAAATGAACTCACATCTTATTGAGGTGGAGGAAGAACTTTGCAACATTTCAAACCAGTTGAAACAAAGCATTCTCAGTTGGAATCAGTCCCTTTTAGGGCTCTGATGCCAGGAAAAAAAATCCCCTAAAATCCCTCCATGGGAAAACCTCATTTTGGGGTAAAATCCAAGATGGCCGCCAATTTGTGAGTAGGGTGTATAAATCACCATAAATCCTAAACTACCTAACATAAAAACATGTATTTGGTATCAATTCCCACTAACCTGAGGGTGCCCGATCATTTAGTGATATCTTCAAGGTCATCAGAGGTCAAGGTCACGTGATAATATCAAGGTCACTGATAATGTTTACAAAAATAAGTCCACGCGTGACAACATTACATCAATAAAAGTTATATATAAAAAAATTTAAAAATACATTTTCAGCTTGAATAAGTCCCACTTAGAGTCCTGATACCTGGGGGAAAATTTCCCTAAAATCCCTCCAGGGAAAAACATTGTTTTAGGGGGAGATCTAAGATGGCCGACAATGTGCGGAACCAAAAATATAGATGGATAAATGACCATAGCTCTTAAAGTACCTGACATAAAAACACTGTTTTGCTATCAATTTCCACTAAACTGAGGGTGCCCGATCATTTGGTAATAGTTTCAAGGTCAACAGAGGTCAAGGGCACTGATAATTTTTACTAAAATGAGTCCACACATGACAACATTACATCAATGAAAGTTATGTATTAAAATTTTAACACAATATTTTCAGCGAAATAAGTCCCACTTAAGAGTTCTGATGTCTTGGAAAAAAGTCCCCTAAAATCCCTACAAGGGAAAAGCTTATTTTGGGGGAAATCTAAGATGGCCGACAATATGTAGAGCCAAATACACGTATAAATGACCATAGCATTTAAAGTACCTGACATAAAAACACATATCAATTTATCAACGATTTAGAGTACACACATCTTAAGGTCGCCAACAGGTTAATTGTTCTCAGTAACGTCATCATCTGCTAGGGTCTATCTCACTAGTGATATTTGTGTTGGAGCATGTGATTCCTTTGCAGTTACCACATGCCGGCGTGCAGTTGATCCCAACAGAAGGGATTCTACAAGAACTGGATCCAGATTATTTTTTAGTTTAGTAATGCATATTGTCTGCTTTCCAGTAACCATGTACAACTGTTCACTCTGTTCTGTAGAATCGGCATGGTGTCCAAGGAGTTGCAATACATCGGTATCTTCTGCAACAACAGCTGCTGGTTTCTTCAGAGCAGAAAGACACGCTAGTTTGCAGATTTTGTAATCTGCGTCACCTTGTGCATGTTCCCCAGATATGCTTGCATTTTCCATGTACTCAGCAAGTAGGTAGATAAGTGACTGTTTGTTCTTATCATTTGCAAGGAAAGCTTTCTTGCTCATTGATAGGTGCATTTCTGCAGATACAGATACTGTCGCACCAATGTCATGACCTGCCCGGCGACCATGTGCTTCATCTTTAGTGCTGTGACCGTGGTATCCATCAAACACAACCAGTGCGTGTCTATAGCTGCTTTTGACATGATGCACATACATGTTGCAAATCTCCTCATATATTGAGTGCATAGGCCACGAGAATTTTCTCTCTCACCTCCTCCGTCAACAACAAACTTCAAGCCCATGATATCCATGGATTTAGACGATGCTTCCTGGACTATATCCAGTAGATGATGGCTTGATTTCTGCCTTATCCCCCAAGGTTGTGAGACTGCATACCATCATCCCAAACAGCGATTAAAAAGGTTACTCCTGAACCGAGTCTCTGTAACCCCAGCATACATACTTGGTCAATTATCATCTCAACCCAGAGGTCCGGGGTTCGAATCCCACTTGAGGACGAAATTTTGGGAAGGGATCTTATTAGCATTTTTTTGCTTTTGAATGATATATATGTGTTTCCCAGGGCTTGCGGATATATATATATATATTTTTTTTATACTTCTCTCTCTCACACGTCTTTTTAGCAAGCATATTTCTACCAACGATAGATATAGCTGAAGACAGGTTTTACAACCCTAAGCTTCCATTTAACTATATCCAGTGGCCCTATGATAGATCAAACTTGACCCCAAGGTTGTGAGACCAGAATGATACCATCATCCCAAGCAGCGAATGTTAAAAGGTTACTCGGCTGAACCGATGTCTCTGTAACCCCCAGCATACATACTTGGTCAATTATCATCTCAACCCAGAGGTCCGGGGTTCGAATCCCACTTGAGGACGAAATTTTGGGAAGGGTCTTATTAGCATTTTTTTAATGCTTTTGAATGATATATATGTGTTTCCCAGTGCTTGCGGATATATATATATATATATATTTTTTTTTATACTTCTCTCTCTCACACGTCTTTTTAGCAAGCATATTTCTACCAACGATAGATATAGCTGAAGACAGGTTTTACAACCCTAAGCTTCCATTTAACTATATCAAATTGGCCCTCAATGATATTTCGAACCCACGACCCCAAGGTTGTGAGACCAGAATGATACCATCATCCCAAGCAGCGAGCTGTTAAAAGGTTACTCGGCTGAACCGATGTCTCTGTAACCCCCAGCATACATACTTGGTCAATTATCATCTCAACCCAGAGGTCCGGGGTTCGAATCCCACTTGAGGACGAAATTTTGGGAAGGGTCTTATTAGCATTTTTTTAATGCTTTTGAAAGATATATATGTGTTTCCCAATGCTTTTTATATATATATATATATATTTTTTTATACTTCTTCTCCACGTCTTTTTAGCAAGCATAATTACCAAATAGATTTTTCACCATGCTGATAACATGTTGCAAATCTCCTCATAAAGTGCTTAAACGACATTTATGCAATAAGCCTCCTCCGTCAAAAAAACTGCAAATAGCATCCATGGATAAGACGATGCTTGCTGGAACAAGTTTCAGGAGATGATGCTTATTTCTGCCTTATCCCCAGTTCTCATCTGCATATAAAACTTAACAGCGATGGAGGGTAACACACAGCTCATACTGGAACCCAGATATTTCATTTGGGCATCCATTGATAACCACCCAACCAATCGCTGCCCGAACCGGGCCATTTCAACCAGTAGATAACGTTAAGCCCTGGGGTATTTGATTCTTCTGAGAAAATTTGTATTCTGCCACTGATTTGCCAACCATCGATGCAAGAATCTTTTCGCCAACATTTTTTGCATCATTCGCATTTACTGATTCCTCTGCCACCAGCCTCGTTGAAAGACTTACAAGATTCTTGGTTGTCTTCTCATATGGTCCCCACTCAACAAACACTTGTAGTAGCTTTTGGATATCAGACATATCACGTTTGATTTGTGATGCTGCAAGATCACGATGCCCATCTTCTGTATTTGTGTCAACTCCTGCTATCTCAAAGACAGACTGGGAGACCTCGGAACACATAGTCCTAGAAAGCAGGAACAACGGACGTGTACTTTCACCGAAGCCTCGTCCCCGTGTTAGATCTCCTGTTGATTTAATGCCAGCCATCAGTACTTGCTCAATAAAGAGGTCTGTGAATATACCAGACCATGCGCCATCACTTCTCCTGACTGGAAAGAGACCATTCATGAAAGCTGCATGCACATCTGGATAAGATGTTTCTAGAACAAGCATCTTTGGAATGAATAAAGCAAAGGATTTAGTGTAGTTGTTGTGTCTAGCAGCTGCAAGATAAGGGTGCATGTCTCGCAAAGACACTAAGTAAAGGTTCCAGCTTCCTATGCACACTGAATGTATGAAAGTTCGCAAAATTGCAACCATTCACTGATACTGCAACCACAGCTTGGCTGTTCCATACATCTGCATTGAGTTACGCCAGTCTTCAAGAACCTATATGGCCAAGTTTACTGTTAGCGAGAGCATTCTCTAGGCTGACTTTCCCCTCACGTACTTCATTCACAAGTCGAAAGATGGAAGTCAGGTCGACAACATTCGTTTCCCCCATCTATTAAAATGAAAATAAATAACTAGGTCCATTTATTATAATTAATATACATGCCCTTTATTATAACTAAATGTAACATTAATTATATTAGTGCCATAACAATATATTATAAGTATATAAGATGTAATACATATGTGTAAGATAAATAGAGCTTTTTAGTAAAAATTATCAGTGACCTTGATATTATCACATGACCTTGACCTCTGATGACCTTGAAACTATTACCAAAAGATAGGACACCCTCAGTTTAGTGGAAATCGATATCAAAAATGTGTTTTTATGTCAGGTACTTTAAGAGCTATGGTCATTTATACATATATATATTTGGCTCCCCACATTGTCGGCCATCTTAGATTTCCCCCTAAAACAATGTTTTTCCCTGGAGGGATTTTAGGGAAATTTTCCCCCAGGCATCAGGACTCTAAGTGGGGCTTATTCCAGCTGAAAATGTATTTTTAAAAAATTTTATATATAACTTTTATTGATGTAATGTTGTCAAGCGTGGACTTATTTTTGTAAAAATTATCAGTGACCTTGATATTATCACGTGACCTTGACCTCTGATGACCTTGAAGATATCACCAAATGATCGGCACCCTCAGTTTAGTAGGAATTGATACCAAATACATGTTTTAATGTTAGGTAGTTTAGGATTTATGGTGATTTATACACCCTACTCACAAATTGGCGGCCATCTTGGATTTTACCCCAGAATGAGGTTTTCCCATGGAGGGATTTTAGGGGATTTTTTTTCCTGGCATAAGAACCCTTCAAAGAAGCTATTCCAGTTGAAAATGCTTTGTTTCAATTTTTTTCCAACCTAAAGTGAAATTTATTTTTTATTTACTGGACTACCAGTGTCATCAGATTGACAGATGGGGCTCTATATATACTATATAAAATCCATTCTTACTCATATAAGAAAGGCTAACTAATCATACAAAAACAAGGGGAGCCAGGCATCCTTTTTAGACTGGATTTATGCTCTGTGTATACTTAATCACTTTTGAAATAAGCTGACACAGTCCTGTGCAATTACAAATTACAAATACTTTTCAGTTACCTTACTAAACAAAGTCCACCATACTCTTTAAAGGTAATTTTGTTGATATCAGTAGCAGATCCTGTGGGGTGAGCATGGACGGCTTGCAACCCTTATCTTCACTCATTGTCATTGAGAAAAAAACCATCATCACCATTCGAAATCCAAAATAATTTGTGACAACCGTACACTACAGTTCATTACCAAAAAGCTTGATCTTTCACTGAATATCATTATGGACAGAATATTCTAGGTTTTGTCCTGAGCCAGAATATCATTAGATACTAACATATGTGTATAAATGTAGAAACTAGGCCAACCAGGCTATAGTTAATACTATAAGATGTCTTATGACAGACAATACTGACTCATGGCTGAAACATCTACCAACTGTGTGTTCAGAATTAAACAATATGATTAATTCCGTTACGAAATTTTGCCCAAATGTTTTGATATTTGGTAAAGTGAACAAGACAATATATGATCTGAAATTGAAATATGTTGTACCAATGTCAGAACAATTACAAAATATGTTAGAAGCTCAACAATACGCCTTGAAAAAAGCATACACAAATAGGCGTTAGTAACTTTCAGTGAACGCGAGAAAGAATTACACAATGAACGAATAAAAATTTTTGATATGAAAGTTGGTCATTTGGTGTATTGGAAGAGACCCAACATCGATTCCATAAACAAAAACAAATTTGGCCCAAAAACACAATGGCCGTATATCATTGTTGATCTAGTTAATGATATTCTGGCTCAGGACAGTTTTTAAGATCATACCAGAGCTCTAAATTACACAAATATACCAGTGTTATTGGTGCATATTTTCCATATTGCCAATTTATATTCATTTTGGAGTTCTTTTTTACTTTAACTTAGAGAGTATGTATTTTTAGGCAAAGGCAAGAAGAGGAAGAAGAGGATCCTCCGGTACAGGGACCTATGCCTCAGGAGCCCTATGAAAAATTACATCCTGGCCGTAAAGGAAGCTCAGGCATCAGAAAATTGTAAGTTTTGATTGGTCTACTTCAAAGCGTTCAATCGATCCCCAGTTAATGTGCGTAATCACAAGAAATGGTGCAGAGATCAACAGCTTTAATACAGTAAATGTTTACTTTTTAAATCGGCGGTTTGGATTTTTCACCGTAGACAGACTGGAAATCAAACTTGAGCACAATACATGTAAATTTCTTTCTTTTTATGAAATTTGAATAAAAATCAGTCAACTTATCATATTTAATTAAACTTCAAATTGCTCAAGGATGTATACCGGATTACCGGGTATATGTCAAGACCTGATTAGATTTTGGTCAGCTATGACCTACTTTTGACATGTTTACATGTTTCTATGTTTACATGTACATGTTTCTAACAGCTCTTTAATTGCTGCTCCTAGCTTGATATTCAGTAGTAAAGCCAGGTGGATAATATCATGAATCACGCTATTCAATTCAGACGTCTACACAGCAATAACTTCATTGTTTTAACTAGTTTTAGAATTTAGCCTCTCAACTGTGAAATCTGTGCTGTTCCTAATTCATCACAGTTCCTTATAATTACACCGCTCCATTTATTTTCTCCACAATAGCAGTTTGTTTAATCTTTTATTTGATTGTATCCCAGGTTATATAGTGTATAATTACCAATCCTTTCTGAAGAAAGTCCATCTAACCCAAAGATCATGTTTTACATTGAAATTTATAGGACAGGTAAGCGACAAGGCGATATAGGACCATCTTGGGATTCGTTTTGATAAAAGCTAAATTGTAGAATATCTGTTAAATGGTTTTCTTATTACAGATTTTCTAGATTTATCGAGAAGATTGAAATATTGAAGAAAGAGCTTGATGAAGATGATGCGGAGAGTTCATCTGATTAGGAAATCTGATATTTAGATTAATTATACATGATTTAGATGCTGTCTTAACATAATATTTGTAAAAGATTACTTATCTTAAATGTCCTTTGAATATGTTAAGACATCAATTAGAATGTTACTTATTAAATAATAGGTTATTGTATGAGCATTCTGTGTACATAACAAAATAGTATTATCAGAGACTTACTGATCTATATTTTTAAAGGAAGAGATTTATCATGAAGCATTTGACATCCGTGATTCTAGGATA
>CM032660.1:23426851-23537070 GCA_019095985.1 Streblospio benedicti | reverse complement strand
TTGCTGAAAAAAAAAAAAAAAAAAAAAAAAAAAAAAAAAAAAAAAAAAAAAAAAAAAAAAAAAAAAAAAAAAAAAAAAAAAAAAAAAAAAAAAAAAAAAAAAAAAAAAAAAAAAAAAAAAAAAAAAAAAAAAAAAAAAAAAAAAAAAAAAAAAAAAAAAAAAAAAAAAAAAAAAAAAAAAAAAAAAAAAAAAAAAAAAAAAAAAAAAAAAAAAAAAAAAAAAAAAAAAAAAAAAAAAAAAAAAAAAAAAAAAAAAAAAAAAAAAAAAAAAAAAAAAAAAAAAAAAAAAAAAAAAAAAAAAAAGAATCTTTTAAAATTAAAATTTCTTTCTTTTTTATTTTGAAACGAAAGTATTTTTCCTATAAAATTTGGTTTAAGGAATTTTTATAAAATAGCACAAAACTTTCCTTTTTTTTTGCGTACCATGTTACATGAATCTTTAGTATGTCATAACAAACTTCCAGCAAAGGTTATACATTAAAAAAACTTTTTTAATAAACCAACAAAGGAACCCAATTTGCAGTCACAAATCTTTCCATCGTAGAGGGTTTCCGTTGTTTACTACATAATTTACTTGCATTATTGTTAGCTAATGGATGAGAAAAGTTTCCGTTTTTGTTTTGATTTGTCTGTGACCACTAGAATTGTGTCAACGTCTCTTAAACGATTTCTTTATCTATATTTGCATCTTGGTGTACAGTAGTCTCTGTATTCCTCTTTTATATTTTGTACAGTACAGATGTAAATTTTATGCGGCAGAATCATTTCTAACAATAGTTTTGGCTGTTCCAAGTGTGAGCCAATGTACATGTACTATTGAACTTCTCGATTGAAACCACCTGTCAGACTGATCTCAAGGACTCTCAATAAGGAGGGAGGGGTATCATGCCCTTGGGGTGAAAATTGACCCCTCCCAAAACAAAATTTTGTATGAACTAAAGTAAAGATTCATGTTTTTATTTGATTTTCAGCAAATTTGCACACAAGGTGTATCCCTATATGATCTTCATTCCATGTTTGAATCATGTCCCTGGGGTGGGGGTTAGGTAAATTGACCCTCCACACGAGTACATTAACAAAATTTTGTATGAAATAAAGATGCTTTATTTTTAATTTAATTTTCACCAAATTTGCCCAGATGAAATCATGACAAACTTTATATATGGTACTAGTAGAAGAAATAGTATTAGACTAGGGAGCGATATAGGACCCTCATCATTCTCTTTGTTTATTTCCAGTACGTTTCCAAGTCAAAAGATAATTTTTTTAAATGTACATGTATAATCCTTTTATTTATTTTAACTATTTTCAAGACTGAAGTGTCATTTTCAAAAAAAAATAATAATTTTGTTTTTTTTTTGTTTTGGTTGTTTGAAAAGGAGAGAGAAGTCTCGAAAAGAGTTTAATAAGTAAAAGAATCATATACAACTTTTTGGACTTGAAAAATTTTGTTGACAAATGTTGGACTTGAAACATAGCAGAAAGGAACAAAAACCATAAACGAAAATGAAAGAATTTGGACAATGAATCCTACTTTATTTTTGAGTGGACTTGACACAGCAGGAAAGAACAAAAAAATATAAATGAAAATGAAAGAATTTGAATGAATATTATTTTATTTTTGAGTGTTTTCATATAATAGTCAAGAACTTCATACAGTATTACTCAACAATGTTTTAAAATTTATATCAGACTTAATGATTTAGACCTGAATAACGATTGGAATTCCTAAATGACTGACAAAAGTAGTATCTCTATTGGGTTATTACATCAAAGAATCATTCAAATTATAGCCATTTGTTTGAAAAGAATTAATTTGACCAGATCAATATTTTATAAGGGAATGTGACTCATTCAGTAGAACACTCGCCTTCTGTGGCGAGTGACTCTCAATTTACACTCGCCATGTTCAATCCAAACTGGCCACCCTTAGTTATTAAAGTGTTGGAATCAAGTAATCGTACTCGCCGACTGTGGCGAGTGACTTTGAATTTACACTAGCCAACAGAAATTTACACTAGCCAGGGGCAAGTGGCGAGTGCTAAATCAACACCCTGTTTTATTATATTACACATATATTTGGTTCCGATTTGCTTTCACTATGTAACTAGATTTTGTACATGACAGCTTGGCTGGCTGGTATAGTAGTTTTTGTAAATATGTGTTTTGTAAGTTCACAGTTTGTACGAGATATCAATAAAGAAATACCATACGATACAATTAAAACACAAACTTAGAACAAAACTTGGTTTCCATCAATTATTTATTTTGTTTGATTACAAACAAAATTGAAATATCCATTCATACTGTCCAACACTTATTTGAGGTATGCTATTTTCATTTCTCACTTTTGTCACTTTGCATTCTGTGGTTATTCTTCTTCTTCATATTTGTGTTTAATATCGTCCCATAATTTCTGAAAAAGAAGTACATGTATCTTGATAATAAAATTTTAAAAAATTAAATAAAGTATTTGAGGAGACGACTTGACAGAATTCTTACAGGAAATGAAGCCAGGTAGACATAGTAAAAATTGTGCATTGGAAGTTGGAACCATGCTATTGCTGAGCTTATGAAGACAAGGGGACAATTCTCATAGGCTGTAGAAATTTGGAGACATTTTCAAAAACATACAGGCATCTGTTATCATGCAAAGTAATGATACCAGTGGTAATTATCTCTGGTTGAATATTCGTGTTGCACGTCTACATATGATGCATCATGCAGATATCACGGGAGAATTAGAGCATCACGGCATGCCAGCGTGCACATTTCACAGCACCATGGTGTGTTAACCGCACCCCAGATTATGACCGGCTTTGTGCGTCATACAAGTTGGAAAATGAAGATGCTTGATACCTATACATTATTGACGTGGTTCAGAGTGATGTGGTCGGTTTCAGATTTGAGTAAACTTGATTTTTCTTATCTTTTACTAGAAGTTTTATTTTTCTTGGATAACCAAGATTTGTGAATGACCTGCAGTATTGGTCGTTCACATATTTTTCGGTATACAAGAAAAACGGCGTTTACTCATTTCCGAATCCTACCACAGTAATAATGTATAGTTATCCAGAATCTATGTTTTTCAACCTATATGTGGACATACAATACGAACCTTCGACTATTATACCTTTGTTATTTACATGTTTATTTTTATTACGGTAATTTTCCTTGTCAACTTTACTGCAGAAAAATGAGTATTCGATTTTTTAACGTTTCTGACGTTATTTTCATTATTTACGTTATGAACGCAAGATTTTTCGAGGAGCATAAGTTGTTTTGGTCTTGAATCAAGAAACTCATCACCTGTTAAACAATGTTATTTTGTTCTCATTGCTTATAATGGGCGGTAATCAAATTTAAAATTTCGTATGAATTATATCAGAAATGCAGCGCTCCCTAGCTATACTAGAATACGAGTTTACCACTGTAATTACGAGCTTATTAACTGGGAACGCACGCAATTTAACAGCGTGATTACGAGGTGGGAAGCTATGCAGAAAAAGCTAGACTAGAATAAACAAAACGTGAAACAAAAGACGCCATGACGTTTGGTGAAATATTGTCGATTCAGGAATATTTTCTCCTTGCCTGCAGTTGTAAGGAAGCTTTTGTTACTTAGTTTGTAGGGACATATTAGGTTGTGAAATATAGTTTTAGCAGGAATAGCAACGGACGCTGGTTGATGGACATGAAAAGCAAAAACACAATATTTCTTGTATACCGAAATATATATGTGAACGGCCAGTAGCTCAGCTGAGCGTACGACAAACCCATGAAAACATAGGCATCAGCATTATTGCATGTGGACTTGTAAAAGTCTTAGAATATATAACACTTCTAGTATTGATCTAGGACTAATTGATGCATTAAATGCAAAATTAAATGATTCTGATTCTGCATTACAAATAGTAACAATGCAAATAATAGTAACATGAATTTATACATCAAATCTTACTTAATCATACTTTTATTTGTTTATTCACTGCCAAATTGTGGCTTTTTTGTGAAAAAAAAAATGACATAAAAAAAGCAAAATAAATATTATGGATCAAAACCGCGAAATTTAATAGCAGCCGAATATTCTAGTTTTACAGTACCTGTTCTTCAACAAGGTCACATCAAAATTTGCACATAGATCTCCATTACAAAAAAGACACTTACACCCTTGTTTCTTGATGCCCACATGTAATCAGCTGCTTGATCAAATATTCTTTCAAATGCAAATGCCCCCACCATGACAGTTAAGGCAAATGTAGAAGTTCTTTTAAAAGCAACATTGTACAATTGAGTAAACACCGACATCTTGCTTGAACGATGTAACTAGAGAATATGCAACGTTTTATATGAAATAGGGATATTTAGGTGCTGCACCACATCTCCAATTTTTAGAACTCAGACCACTAATTCTGCGCATAAGTTGATACGATTGATATTCTTCAGTTCTAGGCTAGTCCAGGAAAGCGTACATATATATGTAATCCTTATTTCCGATGTGGTACTTGTTTGTTTGGCAGGTTAGGTAACCAACTGAGCCAAGGGTGTTTGGGGGGATCACACTAACTATTGTTTTCAAACTAGGTGCGCCAATATAGAGGAGGAAGGTGTCCTGCTGGAGAGCTTTTATTCAAGAGAACAAGTAACAACGACAACTACAACAGACCACGTGGCCACAGGATACTGAACAACATAGTACACAATGCAATACCTTATCAGGTTTATAGGTACGTTTGACGTCCATGCATATATGGATCTACAGCTATACCCTGCCGGTGAGTTCTTTTACATGCAGAGGGATGACTGTTCTGTCCATGGGACAGACCTCTTAGCGAGGCTTCCTAGACTCATGCTTGGTGTCGTCACTCTCCTGTATGACATACTTGACAGTAGCGACACTGTACGTGTGGAAATCGGCAGTACAGTGGCAGGCGCACAACGTAACTTTTTGGCGACATGAAGTCTGCTGAGGTCGGAGCGCAAACTTGCGATGCAGGCAAATCCTGTTTGTTGGTCGTGCGCTCTAACCACTGTACTAACGAGGACAATACCGATCACGCTGGTCCCTGCCTCAATTTATAAACCAACTAGTCTATACAACTTTTAAAGGTTATTGACTGATAAAAATACATTTTGTTAATATGGCCAACCACGTTGGACGTGTTAAGTCATCGCACGTATGTCGTAAGAAACCAGTGTGCTTGAAATGAAAAATCTGACTGACTCTGATCTGTGACCTATTTTTATTTGCTACAGAATTTTTTAGAAGGTTAACATCATACCCATAATGCTTATTGATTAGAAAACAGACAACTTCCTGCAATCTGGTTAAAAAAAGGACAACATAATATTCCTGAAAATCGGTTTAGTTAGTAAACAAAACAGCCCCTCGCTAGCAAGGCATGGCGTGAATGCTTTACTTACGTTGTTTAAACATTGTACGTTGATTTAAGTTGTTCACAAAACACTGCCAACAAATCCTTTCAGATGGGCTTATTTTTGGATGTTGTACACTGGCACGTTGATACATAATTTTATTTCACACATTTATCCAGCCATGATATGATTGGTTCATCACTTCCACTACAGAAGTTATCATTATTCCATGATGATTTAAGATGTACGTCACATGCATACACTGCCAACAAATCCTTTCTGGTAGATGGCATTAAACATAATATACTGTTTAGTTTTTTGATGTTGTACACTGCCTTTCAACATTGATACAATAATTTTCAATTTCTGAGGGAAGTACATTTTTAATCCAGCCATGATATGATTGGTATAATCACTTCCAATCTACATTAGAAGTGCATTTGTCCAAATTATCATTATGAACACTCCATATTTTTCATGATCTGAAAAACATATGCCAATTAGAAGACTGTTTCATGGTTTCTCTGTATACTTACAATTGATTGAATATCTTACAATTGATTGAATATCTCCCTTTCCCTTTTTTGGTCTAAAATGAATTTTATTTTACTGTAGACAGATATTACAATTCCCTGATAAAAGTAACAGTTACATCATATTGGACTTAATATATACAAAAATGCAGGATATGAGATTTCAGTGACAAAAATTCGTATTTTATCCTATTTTTTATCTTTATCATAATGACCTCAACCAACGTCCTCATGTAATGTACCTAAGACAACTTGTGAATTATGTTTCTTACAGATTGTGTGTATGCAAGTATGTATCTGTCTAGTTACATAAGTATATAAAACTTTCAGTTCACTTTGACATACATTTTAAATTAACTGTGTTATATGTTTTTTTCAACTGTACAAGAAGAAACATTTGTGGACAGCATTTTTTAAAAAAATTATTCAATGATAGTGATGCATTAAAAATTATAATGAAGTTCAGTATGAGTCTCTATATCAATCTAATTATTTAGACAAGGATATGAGATAATAATGTACATAATGTATCATAATTTGATAGTATATGTTTTTGGATGAATTTAGAACAGTCATAGATATGCTGGTTTAAAAGTGTTTCAGTAGTTTAGAGATTTTGAAAGAGAACACAACAACATTTGTACATAAGTACCTTTTATTGGTCAAAATATTTTTTTATCTGAAAGACATACACATACAGGTAACAGTACACCCCCAGTGAAATCGAATTGAATATTCTCTAACATAATCCGCAAGCAAACCTGTTAGGTAAAAGACCTTGAAAATTATCACACTTTGCTTTTAATCTTGCATCTTGCATAATCTTCATGAGTGAAGGCGCAAGAATATCGGAAGAAGAAGAAGAAGAATTCAGCTACCTTGCATAGAGGATACAGGATAATACCTAATGGAAGATCTGGAAAGGAAAGCCACAGTAGTTCACAACTGCTTACTAGATATATACAAATTAGAATTAGAATGACATACTTATTTCCCAAGAATTTTTAAATGACCATATTATTATATTTTCTGGTGATACAAGTGGATCTAATTATGAAATATTGGCTACATAATATTATGCCAGTGGTTTTACAAAATTGTTATGACAATTAGGTCTACAAGTCTGCAGATAAAATAGAAAAACAAAATACCTAAACAAAACAAGAACAGACTGTGCATTTGAAATAATGAATTTCTGAATACTCAAATACTTGCACACGTAGATTTCTAGAAATAACATTACAAAGGGTCTCAAATGTTTTTAAAAACATATCCCAATTGTCATGACACATTCTGTAGGTCAAAATCTAAGGGTTGGCCATCTTTAAGGCAGTGCCTTTATCTGAATATATTAAAAATACTAAATTTACGTTATCGTATGACGTTATAACGTCAGCTGAATCAAGATGGTTCCACAGTGTTGGAATTCAGAAAATGGTTGGCATTGTTGCCCCACCAAAAAAAATTGCAGTAAATTAAAAGTCATAAGCAAAGTAGGGGAGCCTAGTTATTATATATTGTCTAGGATTAAATATAATTCCTTATCCCAGATATTGTTTGTAGATCTTACAATTGAGCGTTCATTAGGTGGTCTGAGCCTTTTAGATTACTTTATACTCAATTTCAGCCAGCTGTGTTATTAATTACTAAGACCTATATATTTATTTTATTTCTAACGAATATGTACTCGTGACACTATTCGCACCGGAAGTGACCGTCTTCGATGTTGCAAACTCACGAAAATAAACTCTGTTTTGGTTTTTTTTGGCAGACGTATTATCATGATTATGTATCATTTCTGATGGGAATATATCAGACCAAGTCTTTGTTTAAGGATGGGGAAACGCTACCACTGTGAATTGTGTGATAAAACATTTCCAGATAACCCTAAAGGCCGTAAAAATCACAATCAGGGTATTTCGCACCAGCAAAATTTGAAACTGCACTACGATTCATTCCGAGGTAAAATAATATATTACTCTAATATATTACTCATTAGATCTACAAACGGGTCGCTCTATTTATCGAAATCATAGTCCCCTGTCACGTTAAAAGCTGGATTATAGGTCTAACAAAAGATATAGAGGGGGAACTATTGTATATATACCCTACTCCATTCTCAAATCTCAACAAAAATCCAGGACCAGTGCCATTCTCATTAATTTTCTAACCATTCTCATTATTTTTCTAACCATTCTCATTTCACAGTTTCACAATTTTTCTCATAATTCTCAAAGAAAATGAACCCCCATTCTCATTTCTCACAAAAAGTCTAATGTCAATCTCGCGTCTCAAAATACGTACTAGTTTAACCACTGCTACTGGCTTTTAGATTCACCTGTTGTGATATCAAATAATTTTGATAATTGAAAACAATTTGCAGATAAAACTACTAAATACATATGGTTCGGATAAGGAAGGTACTGGATTATTAGAGCCATATGTATTTGGTTAGTACTAGTTTAGTATATTTCCCCCTCCTATAGTAGATCTATGTGGGTGGAGGTCTTACTATATGTCGGGTAATACGGGTGTGCCGTTTCTATAGGTCACCTTTCTAGACATCTCAGGTATAGCGATAGGTCTAAATTTTGTTTTTGTAGTAGAACCCCTATAGATCACCAATGGCTAAAACCGGCCATGCACATGCGTGATTTTTCCTTATCTATGAACTCTGGGTAAATTTTAGACAAACAAACCAAAACAACGTAAAAACGCAGCTTTTCACGTGTTTTAAAGTGCATTCTGGGAATTATTTAGACAAACATTGATAGAGGCTATACATCAGTTTTCTAATCGCTGTCTCAATGAAATATTTATGTACGATCGTAGTGGTGTCTCAAAATAGTTACTACAATTTTTACCCCAAGTGGTGCAGTCTCAATCAACCAAAGCTCTGTGATACTGATACAATACATTTCTTTTCTAACCGTAGTTCCTGTCTAAAACCAGCAGGTGGCTACAAACAATTGCATTCTGGGGAAAAAATAGACAAACAGTATCAGTCTTTATCATTTCTTTCTGACACACCATAGTATCACAGAGCTTTGGTTGATTGAGACTGCACAACGTGCGGGCAAAAATTGTAGTACGGTAACTATTTTGAGACACCACTACGATCGTACATAAATATTTCATTGAGACAGCGATTAGAAAACTGATGTGTTGTTTGTAGCCACCTGCTGGTTTTAGACAGGAACTACGATTAGAAAAGAAATGTATTCTAAATCGTTTACTCCATCACAGTGTCTAGTTGATCGAGACTAATCACCTAGCGGCCGAATGTGGAACTACGATCACACCCTAAATTTTTCTATTAGAAATAGGTGCATGGGTTTTACACATGGGTGAAATTTAGTGATCTCTACAACAGGGAGTTCACGTCATACGTAAAATTCACGGATTGTTTGCATGGCCGAACTGTGCGATTGATACTCTAGCTATAGGTCTATATTTTGTGATTTTTGGTATAGAGCATCAATCGCACTGTTCAGCCATACCTAGGACTAATAATTGAATTTATTCTTAGTCCTAGGCCATACAATCTGTGAATTTCATGTATGATAAATTGCACTTCATACATAAAATTCATGGTTTATGTGTATGGCCAGTTTTAGCGATTGGTGACCTAGCTAGATCATAGCTACATAGATTTCTCTATCGATAGCTCCTGTATGTTGCAGAAGCGTTCCCGGGGACTAGCACATTAGTAGCTCTGTGTTTGTACAAAATAATAAGGTCCCCCATTACGGATCAATATTCGGGTGCAAAATGTCTAGATGACTAGATCTATGCAAGGTAAAAGAAATCATGGTTCTGAGAAAGAAAAGTCTTTGATAATAGTTAAACAGTTGATCCATAAAAATTTCAGACAAGCATCTAATCCTTTGTTACTTGTCATTTTCAGATACAGCCACGATAATTAATGAACACCTGTCCTCACAACCCTGTCGCAATTTTATTCATTTGGGTTTGTTTTATTTAATTGTTAATCTAAACATATATTTTGTTCCTTTTTCACTGTGACTGAATGATTAATTTTGTGTGTTAAATCTCTGAGGTATTATGCATGTAAATTTTAGTCAACTTGACGTTTTAAAGTCTTTGATAACATATTGTTCTATCAATGAGTGAAGATTCGGTTCATACTAGATTCCATTATTCATGATTTACAAAACAAGATTTAAGATACCTATTGGAACCATTTTAATTGCTCTATGGCATGGCTTTCGCTGTTTTCTCAACAGCTTCATTGGGCAGGGTGAAACACCTCTGGTCATATGGTTAAAAACAATAGATTTTTAAGCTCCCCAAACCCAAAGTGTCTGAAGACACCAGTAAAAAAGATAGAGCTACGGTCTGGGTGTGTGTACCGTATCTACGGAGTCTATGCGAGAAACTTACTCATGTTTTCAAAGAACATAGTATTAATACTTTCCACAAACCCTTCAACACCATCAAATTAATGATGCCATGTCATGCTGTCGTCGCCTAATGACCCCAGACAGTGCCAAGTGCAAGATTTTTTACGAAGTGTGTTGTGCTCAGTGCCAATACAATTTACAAATATTGGCGGAACAGGTCGGACCCTCAACACCCATGTAAAAGAACATTTAAATTCCAAAAGAATTCCAACAGCAGTAGGGGATCAAATAAAAGGCACAGGTCATAAGATTACTCCGACAGATTTTAAGGTTGAGGCCAAGGCTGTTGCACATGAAGAACACTGCCATCCGCTACATGTCCCTGACACACGACTGCTGTCACCATGGCGGTCATGTGACCAACTGAGGCATTTCACCCGGCCTGATGAAGCTGTTGCAAAAAAACCAAAGCCTTCGTCATAGAGCAATTAAAATGGTTCCAATATGTATCTTAAATCTTGTTTTGTAAATCATGAATAATGGAATCTAGGATTAACCGAATCTTCACTCATTGATTTGTTAGTTAACAACTGAAAAATAAGGAAAGTTATTATCACATGTTGAATACATGAGTCATTTTGTCATAATTTCGAACTACTCTTGAAAATTGTGCATGAAATGATGTCACTTTTATAGAAATTCTTTTGGCTTAAGGATGTTATGGAATAAAAGTTGTGTGCGGTTGATTAAAGTACTATCTATAGTACTGTTTGAAAATGTATGTTATTGGCTTTTTAAGTAAATGAACTTCTAGAAAGCATAGGTTATTTCTTGTCCAATGTTACGTCTTATGTAACAGTTACATGTATTTGAATGATGTGGGGGGAGTAATTTTAATCAAGAAATATGCAGTAATTGATTGCCCACACAAAGTTAATATAATGGGAATAGTTAACAGTTGTGAACTAATTTAGGTAGTACCTTGTGGATATTTTTACTTTGAAAAATTGTCCCATTGATGTACAGTTAGACATATACCGGTAGTGAATATTTATATGTATAATAATGTATATTGATTTATAGGAACCTGTCAATTTGGAGATCGTTGTAAATACAGCCACCTGACTGATGATGCTGTGGATGAGCTTGAAAAAAGAGGTGCACTAAAATGATCCATTTGTTATTCAATAGCTTTTAAATAAATGCAGAAAGATTAATAATTAATTATTACTTAAGAATTATAGGATATTCTATCTATACTTTTGTTTGTTTTCAGTGTCCAAAGAAATAGAATGTTTAAAAAGAAAGGCATCAGAGAAAGAGCCCATGTTAGATGATTGGTTGCGCACCAAAGGAAAATATATCAATAATACTAAAAGCGGAAATGAATCCACGGATAGTTCAAGTTGTGAAGATATTCCTGCACCTGTGTATCAATTACCAGATATATTTGTAAATATCCCAAATCTTCCACCTTCAATATTACCACCAACTTCGGATTCTTGGAAAGACCATGAACATAACCAATGGGGTTAAAATCACACTATTTATGTAGTACAGTTGATGCAGCATCCAATAACCTGGGTTAATGTGATGCCCTGGCCAGGACCAGATTAAAAAATCAGATTTCCGAGATATCACAGGGAAACTGGGGCATCACTGTGTGCAAGGGTCTGCATTTCATTGCACCCTAGTGTATTAATCAGACGCCGTATAACGGTGTGGTGTGGCATTTGCCAAAAAGAGGGTCTTCTATTTGTTGTTAGTCATTGAAATTGAAAACTGCATGAAATGGTGTTTATCTATTGTGCAATAATAAAGAGTCTGAAACAATACCCATATACTCATCCATTGAAAAAAAAAATACAATAAACCTTATATGCACATGTTTACAACTATCCTTTTGTGCTAGTTTTATAAGCTCACATTGAAAGCCTTTCCGTCCGTCAGTCTGCCAACTGCGTAATTGTCACATGATCGTGGTGTGACGTCGTCGGCAGAGGCTGGTAGGATGTTGGTGTAGATGGCTGGTAGGTCAGCGGCCCCCACATTCTTATTGAGGTCGGGCTTGAGGCGCCTGATGTGTATGGCCTCCCTGATCTTTCTTTCAAAGGTGTTCTGGTCACGGTCTATTATCTTGATGTTATCCAGGGATATGTGATGGCTCTCTCTGTCTGGTTGATGTAGATGTAAGGAGACGTGTGAGGAGGTGCTGCTAGGGCGTCTATGCTGGTCGAATCTGGTCTTGAGGGTCTTTGAAGTTTCACCCACAAGGAGCTACTGCATCCTTCAGAACCTGATCCACCACAGTTTATTTGGTAAACTACACCACAAACGTCTTCTTTCTTGGCTGGATCCTTGGGTGCTACCAGTAACTGTCGGAGTGTTCACCGGTTTAAAATAGGCACTACATCTACGTCACACCACGATTAGGCAGTTGGCAGACTGACAAAGGACTGGGAAGGTCCGAAAGGCTTTCAATGTGAGCTTATAAAACTAGCACAAAAGGATAGTTGTAAACTGTGTATATAATGTAAAAACCTTGTGCAAATGAGTATTCAATATATTTAAAATACACCTCCCCAATGAAAAAATCTTGACTGACTGTGTTCCAAGACTTTGCATGATATAAAAGTTGTAAAATATTGTTATTACCTGAACAACTTTTTCTGATGGATTAATAGGTTTTTATTGCATTTACCAACACACTTTAAATAATACTGTTAAACTAGAAATGTTTGCGCACAATTTAATTTGCAAATTTTGAGGGTAGGTGGAAAAACGCAAACCTAAATAGTCCGCAAACATTAATAGCCCATGTAAAGTAGGTCTAGGATGGACCAAAAAGCAAAAATTAAATAGTCATAAAATAATTTATAGATGAAAATCGCAAAATTTAATAATAGCCATGAAATATTCTAGTTTTACAGTACACAGCCAAATTAAGTCCTAAATGTGTATATTTGTGTTATAGTATGTGCAAAAAAGGACATAATTTTATACCATGAAATTTGTGTTTAGGAGTATCACTTGAAGGTGTTGTGAGTACTATTTGACCTAGTTTTCGGCCTGAAATAGGTCAATTTGGGAAACCCGCATTGTGACGTCACGAACGGGAAGGTGGATTTCGAATAGCGTGGAAACATATGCATATTTTTTATCAAGATTTACTTGGGTTTTTTTGCTGCCAATATGAGTGATTCAGAAAATAGTGTTGACAGTGGCGAGAGTACACGTTTTTCCTCTGACGAAGACACGGAGGAAGCAGTGGGACTAATGGTTGCAGGTAAATATGGATACTTAGTAACTTACCGTCATGCAGTAAGCCAAATCAGTCGGACCGTTGGTGCTGATCGATATAGTCTAATTTTGACTCATGTCCGACCATTGTTTCATCATAGTCGGTCCTGATAACCGGACAAAATCTACACACCCATATTATATATCAAACACCATCTTTTTATGCATATTTTCATACTTTCGCCCCCAAAAAACACACCAACGTCAACCTACCCAAAACAGGGAGAATTTATAATCAAAGCCTTTAGCAGAAAAACGATGTTGACTGGGTAGGGACAAACACTTTTAAATAAAGCATTTATTGACCAGGTTACGTCTTTTTAATGACCAGGTTACGCCTGACGTTCGACCCAGATATGATAGTGGGTGAGTGCACGCAAAAAAAAAGGTACAGACGCACAAAAAAGGTACAAAAGTAAAGTTGGTATATTTGCATTATGAATAGTTGATCTGCATAAAGCGGTTATGATGTAGATAAGAGGTTAGGTAATGCATCTCAAACATTTCAAGATGTATGATCAAGTCGTTTTAAAGTTATAGCTGTCTAAATTGCCCCATATTTCAGTGCATTTCTGTCGGTCTGATTGGGAAATACCCCGTTTCTTACGTCACATATCTGGTTTCCGTCAAAGATAACAAAATGATAACAAGAGCACATGGTGCCAAATTTTATTTATTAATCCGGTTTTACTCACAAAATACATTATCTTAGTATGTATATGACGTATGTATAGGTCAGAAATGATGAGTTGTTTATTCTGATACTAAAATATACAGAAATATTTTTTTTAAAGAAATAGACTGAATAGAGTATAGGACACCTTTAATTAGATGGAAACTGCAATTTTTAGACCCAAAATGGCACTAGTCTATGACGTATTTCCTGTGTACCATTACCTTAATTAAGATCAGATTAAATTTTACACCATCTCAAAATCTTAAAGACCTCAGTGGCAAACCAGGCATTTGCCTCATTGGTGCCTCTGCCCACTTTGAAGAGCTATTGATATAAACACCAAGTCTAGCGAGCGGTGGTCTAACTGTCGTTGGTATCATCATATTGATAGGTCTAATAAACTAATTTAAAAATCAAATCGCTTTTGGTTAATTTTTTCATCCAGCTTTTTGTATATTGAATAAATGCATGAAATATAGATGGAGAAATTCATGCCTGAACATTATTTGACATCTTTACACATTTATTCATGTAAAATGATTGCATGCATACAGTCATTGGGGCAATTTATAGACTAAAACAAGCTTACTGTGTCTCTGTTCCACACTACAAGTAAAAATTTAGTACGAGTTTGTACAATGTAAGTCAGTGGGGTTATTTTAGTCATACATGTACATGTATCGTATATACATTACTGTAAGACTGTGTGGTATAGTGTTGTAAACCATAATAGTGGACCATTATGTACGTCCTCCCCCTCCCATGATGCAGAGGCCCATGATTTTAATCTATAAATTGTCACTGTGCATTCACTTCAAACATAAAATGCTCACAAAAATAAATAAATGGCAAATCTTTTCATTACCATATTTTAAAATGAGCATATAGCTATAATTTAGTAGAAATTAAAGCATCTGATCACTTAAACATACCATTTGGTTCAATATTATAACATTTATGATAAAGGTACTTTCACAGTGATCATATACTTTTGCCTAAGCAATTAAATTTGAAAACTAAATGTGAAATAATGCTGGACTGTATGGACGATAATACCTGATTTACACGGGTCTTTACCCATTTAAAAATGCATCCGTGTAAAGATGCATTTTTACATGGGATGCGGTTTAACATACAACAAACGTTCAAATCACTTTTATGATTAAAGCCTTTAATTTTCAAGTTAGCGAAGATGTTTTAAGATACACTTATAATGCTGTATTTCCTCCATTCTATCGGAGTTTAATTTTCCAGCCATAACATTCAGTAGTTTTTCATTTTTTCTTTATATCCCGCAACACGTGGGGGTATCCCAACCCTACCAGACTAATTACCTGGTATAAAAAAATATATAAAAATATTTTTGAGACAGTACCCTTTAATTCACACCATGGCTGTTGGTTACCCATAAAGAAAACCATAGGGGGTCGCATCAGTACACTAAATTGTTATTAGCCCTATGACTATATAATTGAGAAAAATAAATTTGAAAGGTATAAATTCTCTTTTCAACTCCCTAAGTTTAGCATAGTAAAGTCTCTTGATGCGAGCGCCTGTGGTCTCAACACCCTAAGAATAAAATATTAATATGGTGTATAATATGTATAACAATTTATATTACAATTAAAGAATTTATAATGAAGATATTTGACATATTTGGACATACTCATTGCTTGGGGACCGTAGAGACATCATGATATCTATAATTCGGGATATAACAACATCAAACTTGATTGCCATATTTTCAGCACATCGATAAATGCAATGCAGTACTTAAAGATAATGCTCAGCCAAAATAATATTTGTTCTGTAAAGCACAGTATCAGTGAACACTGCCTTTTACATTGCAAGTGTAAGGAAAATCATACATGTATTTATATTCTCCACATTTATTAGTTATTACACCTTTAAAAATACTATGCCTTCTTGGTAACTAATATACAAGGTTACGTAACGTTGCATAATCGAATTATTTTCGCCAGCCGCACTGTGGATTTCTAACGACAGACACAACATTTCACAAGGGAGATATAGGCGGCTTCTTACGTGCACCGTCCAAGATACATCTGACGAAAATCATTCGGTTTACATTTCATGCTTTCACGTGTTTCGATAGGATTATATTGGCCTCTTATTCTGGAGTATTTAAATTGTTCTACATACTTTCATACGCCAAATAAATGAAAGAAACTTTCGGAATACACACACCAAATCATATTTGTTCAGCCACTGAGCATAAGCTTTAAGACATTCAAACTCAGTTTCACAATCTTTGCGTGCCGGGGTTTTGTTGCTGTGAAAAAAATAATTAATTAGCTTAAAATCTAATTTCTTATTCTAGTCATAGCCCAGGGCATCATATGTTGTGATGTTAAAAAATAAGAAAATAATCTGTAAAAAAAAAAAACAATGCACCCCACTAAGTTTGCCAAGAAATAGCTCATCACCTGCAACTTTCATAATTGAATTTCTGAATGGTCCTTGATAATAAAAATGTACAGAAAAACAAAATTGCACAACACAGATAATGAGCCCCAGCATCAAGGGAAGGTGTGTGTGGTATGTATGCTACTATGATTTACAAACACTATACCATGCACATTACTACTATTACATAGAACCTTCTATATAATAGTAATAATGAATACAGTAGTGTTTGTAAATCATAGTAGTATTACATACCAAACACCCCCTACCATAATGATGTGGCCCATGACACAGATTAGGTGCATTTGAATCATGGTGGCCCGGGCTAATTCAGCTGATATGTTGCCAAGCCACGTGCTATCTGCTACCACACCACAGGCATCCCTAAAGCGGACAATTTGTCCCTGGTGGAACTGTGTGGCCTAGTTATGTGCCGCTAAACCATTTCAATAAAAATGCCTTCGCCATGGGGGGCATGATTTGAATGCACTTAATATTACAATACCCATTTATGAGATTGAATGCAAAAAAAAAATCTTCAACAAAGACAATCATGAAAATCATTCTTTGTCATGATCTATAATTATTGGTAGCTGTAGAGCAAATGAGCGCTCATGAGCATATAAAATAAGATTAAATGACGTCACTGTCAAAACACGGGGTGAAATGTTTACAATTATGAACAGAATCATACGTGTAATCTAGCTGTTGACAACAAAGCACAATTAATCCATTTAACAATGGATGTATAGCAACAGTCTTTTAAAGCTAATTTCTTAGACTTTAAATTGAAAAAAATAAATTCATTGAGCTAACCAAGGATTAGCTTCTAGAGTTTCTTTATTTCTATCTCCATAATCATAAACCAACTCTTCTCCTTCTGAGATATCCCGTGCAGCTACTAAAATTAAGTATGGCCTGGTGCCAATACCAACAACTTTTGTGCAACAGTTTGGCTTGGTCTTGCTGTGATTGAGCAACCTGCCAAGTTTTCCGCTTTCTGCAGTAGCATCAACACTGTAAAAGTAAAATTTTAAATTAATATTTTACTTGAAATTTTTTTGCACACTTATCAAGTATATTACGGAGACCAGTAGTTAATGAAATACCAGGGATGGGATCAATTCCGTCAATTCCAATTCCAATTTCCCCCTCAAGGTTCAATTCCAATTCCACAGCCTTCAATTCCAATTCCAAATCCTCTGACATCAATTCCAATTCTGTATTAGTAAAAATGTAATATCTACATGCATGTCAAATGATTGTGTGTTTATCTTAACTTTTAAATACTCATATGTTGCATCATACCTATCACACAATATCAACATCAAAAGCTGTGTATTGCTTTGATGTGAGGAGTTGGCTACTAGGCCTATATGGAAAATAGTTGAAATAGTAATAATTTAAATGGAATTGACTGAAATTGACGGGATTAAGCTCAATTCCAATTCTCCAATTCCGGAATTGTAATTGCAATTGAATTCCGCAATTTCAATGGAATTGACCCCATCCCTGTGAAACACTGTGTATTTGGTATGTAGCATATGGTTTCATTTATATTTTCTTTGATGTTCTTTTCTGCTGTGTTTTAAGCCAGAAATCACAGTTTTTAAAAGTTTTGAAATGATTTTATTTAACCGTTAACGAGACAAAAGTCTCCTTTTCAAAATAATGAAATACAATTTCTCTCTCATATCTAATTCCCTATTACCCCATTATTTTATCATTTAGTTAATTACAATTATATAATTCATTTCGATGTCCACATTACTCGTCAATATATCATTTGCAATTCACTCTCAACTCAATCAACCCTATAATTTTCAATTCCTTATATTCCTTCCACAATGCACATATATTATCATGCATTCACACTATCTATCATATACCATGCACCCAACACCTCATTCATTCACACAAACTATCATACCACTCCCAACATTCTATAATACGGATACCTAAATCCCATAAAACTACTCTTATTGCAATTCGTCCAAAATATGTTTAAAAGCATAGGCGGTCGCATCAGTACACTAAATTGTTATTAGCCCTATGACTATATAATTGAGAAAAATAAATTTGAAAGGTCATTCTTTAAATAAATTCTCTTTTCAACTCCCTAAGTTTAGCAGAGTAAAGTCTCTTGATGCGAGCGCCTGTGTTTAAAAGTAACTGTTCTAATTGCTGGTTGGTAATGGTCTAATGGCAGTCTCAGAGGCCCGTTAAAACGACGTTTCTTCGTTCTGCCACCAGACAGCACTGCAGTCGTCAGGGGTAAGCTGATCAAAACAGCGCCTCAACATCCGTGTATATTAGTCATTTTGAAGATGGTATCATTGTGCTCTATGTTCATACGATGCGTGTGTTATCCTTGATATATACATGCAGTGTCTTTCACATATATATTCCATTGATAAAGTCCATATTTTACTACAATTTCAATGTAGAAAACACTCTGTTGGACATTAGATGTACAAGTCTAAGTACTATATTTTTTCAAACGTCGAACGTAATAATAATGCGTCGGCGTCATAAATCTAGCTAAAAGCCGCACTGGCAGGTCAGATAAGTATGTTACTTAAACTAAATTATTCTACCCCGGTAATTATGACAAGTATTTGAGAAACAATGCTCAGATGCATAGATACTTTAAGGGCTTTGTTATTGATACACAACAGTTTGGAATAACATGGATGAGTATTTCTTACAGAAAATACACCTCAAAAGTCGGACTTTCTGGGTCGGTTCCCGTACAATTATAAGGCGAATTGCGCAACGTTTACCCCTGATGATTGTAGCGCCGTTTAGTAGCAGAGGCAGAACTACGGTTTTACGAAGTTAGCCATTCAGGGCCATGAATAGGAGAAAAATCATACTTGTCCATAGGACGGGTATCATGAAAAATATACCCGTCCTATCTCAGATTTACATGTCCAAAGCAATAAACTCCATGTAAATTCAATTTCAACTGATGTCTGCGGTGAGTGAGAATACTCGTCCATAGGACAAGTAACTCAAAACTTTTACCCGTCCTGACAACACAGATACCTGTGGGTCCGATACCCGTCTCAGACGATAGGACGGGTACTTATTTGTGGCCCTGCTACTTAGAATTATATCTGCTTTGTATTGAAATTGTATTTCATGAAGGATTTTTATGTCAATTTGTCAGTTGTTAAATGGAGTTTTTTCTTATTTTGAAAAAGAGACTTTAGTCTCGAAAACAGTTAAATAAAATAATTCAAACTTTTAAAAACTTTGATTTCTGGATTAAAACATAGCAGAAAAGAACATCAAAGAAAATATAAGTAGAGTATGAGAAACTGATAATAGCTTGTGGAAGTTGTTACTACACAAACACAAAATGCAAAATCACTATACCCACCTGCACGCCCCCCCACATATTCTGACATATATAGCATGCACAAGTTTTGTGAAAATCAAATGAAACATGAAGGTAATTTTGTGCACAAACAATTTTTTTTAATGCACAACGGATAACACCAATGATACTAATGCGCCGAAGTGAGCAAAATAAATAATTTTCAAATAATAAATGAAATACTTGTTGTTTATATTCTTGAAAGAAAAATTATCCATATAAAATTTTACAGCTCAAAACCATATGCACGCTAATAGCAACAAATTCATCACCAGCGTACAATTTAAAAAAATGTCTGGTAATTAATTTTCATTTGCTACTCACCAATAATTTCTATTTTTGTAACAAAAATAGTACATGTAACAGCCAACATCTGTTCGCCCAACATAATCTCTCTCTCTTGATTTTGCATCATCCAGACTCACAAGATCCCCAGAATATTCCACAACAAATTCACCCTTTGAGAATTTTTTGGTGGCCACAACTCCTCGACCCTTTTCACCAAATATTTCGACCTGTAAAAGTTTACTTTCATTATTGATATTTGTCTATTGAAACTACAATAAAGCGACTAAAATCAGAGTACATAAAAATTATCACTACCATGAAATATTGATAATAATTTGCTGTCTCATTTGTGGGAGGTCATTGAAAAATCTATAAAGATCACTATACACTCCAAGTCCTACACTTTTTTCTTTCTATGATTGTGACGGTTTATATAATGCAAAGTACAGTGATTAATTGGATTTTTATACGATATTTTGACAAGAAATTGGAGGTCAATATCTATAACCTGAATCATTTATTTGATATAAAAGAAATAAAAACCTTAAGTCCATCAGTTCTTTCTGAAAGAATAGCATCTTCCAAATCTTTTTGCTCACGTTTCTAAAAATAAAAAATTAATCAATTAATAATAAGCTCAAAATGAATAATTACACATTTATATTCGTTAGCACACAACTCACTATCTAGAGGGGGGGGGTATGTTTGCATGACCACATATTCATATTTGTTCCCAGCAATTTTTTTAACTACACAGAAAAACGTGTTCTCAAGAAAATCTTCACTTCCGTTTCCTGTCTGTGTCTGTGAAATCACGTGACTTACGACGCGGGGGTTTCCTTGAGAATAGCCTCCTTAAAAGTGTAAGAAAAAAATTTTGTTCACCCTTGATACCACTTTTGATATGTAATGGGTTTACTTTACCCTACTCTAAAGCAATAGTAGACAGAACACACGCAGCAACAGAGACAAACGCACGCACTGGCCATACAAACATCGTATTCTTTGACCCCTGGATTTCTAAACCCGTAAGACAGACATAACGCACGCAGCAGCATAGAAACATAACGCACGAAGCAACAATGTGATGGCGAAAGGCGGAAGTGCTCGTAACAAAAAAACAATCATTTGTACACGAAAAATGATGGTAAGTCAGTTTTCTCGTCAATACTGATGAAAGCAAGCGCACGAAGAACAAATAAACCCGTAGAAGGTGATTTCCCATAAAGTACAAAACTCAAAATGCGTGAAAGCGGCCCAGGAAAGTGATTGCAGGCGAATTTTAAAAAAAAAACAAAAAAAAACAACCATGGTCACGCCCCTCTTTGCGTAATTATATAAGAATTCTTTTTACTAATCCAGCTTGTTCCTTATAATCAATCCGCAGCATGAAATAAATAAAAGGATTTTCCTAGTAACATTGGCATATTCTCAAGGAAACCCCCGCGTCATAAGTCACGTGATTTCAACCCCGTGAGGTAATAACATTGACACGTGACCATATAAATGCATGGGAAAGTGTAACACACTGGACAGGTTCTGGAGCATAGGCTGCTAATGAAAGTTTCCTGGGGCTTTAAAACAGTCGAAGTTACAGCCGAAGAACACATACTGACCAGTATTTGCACTTCACTTCTCATCGCCCACTACAACACAAGCTCGGAGTTATCCGCACCCTGTTTGACAGATGCATGGACATTGTTTCAGAGGAGGAAGATAGGAGGAAAGAGGAACAGCATATGGTTGAAGCCTTAAAGCAATGTAGCTACCCAGAATGGTCTTTCCAAAGAGTGAGAAAACAGTTGTCAACCAAGGAAGAGAGATACAGAAGAAGGAAAGAAGCTGAAAGATCCAGAGGTCAGGTAATACTTCCATATGTGATGGGTGTCACCGATGGTGTGTCTAGAATCTTTTTAACATTTGGTTTCAACAGCAGTGAAACCACTACAGACTCTCAGAAACATACTGGTACATCCAAAGGATAAAGTAGACCCACTGGAAAGGAGTGAGATAGTGTACAGGATCCCCTGTAGTTAGGCACAAGATTAAAAGAGCATGTAAAAGATGTGGATACCAACAGGAAGAAGACATACACGAGATCTTCGAAGAAGGAATCTCTGACTGAAGTAAATAAGAGTTCGATAACAGACCATGTCAATCAACATAATTATGACATTGATTGGGACAGTGCGTGCGTGATAGACAGAGAGTGATTGGAAGATGAGAAAGATTAAGGAGGCGGTACACATCTGCACCAACAGACAGGTCATGAACCAGGACGAGGGGGCCCACCATCTCTCGCGAGTGTATGACCCATTTCTCGGCTGTTGCGGCTGAGATGATTGACTGGCTGTCATGCGCAGTCAAGCATTTTGAAGATGTCAGTAGCAGCTGACGAAACTGTCAATGATATATTTGTAAGTTTAAATGTGTTGTGAATAAAGAAATGACTGTATATATACATTACCAAGACGATGAACACGTTCAAGGATAAAAGCCGAAGTTAATACAGTAAATGCCGTACCTTGCAAAACAATCACGTGAAACACTGTACGCCAAACGCTGCTTTTCTTTGTTAAGAAATACGTTACACGTCACAGACGTTATATTGTTTATCAGTAGGGCACCCGTGTGTTTGTTGTTTATGTTCAATACGGCACACGTGCGTTTGTTGTCACTACTAGACCTGCACAGACAGGTAAATGGAAGTGAGGGTTTTCTTGAGAATTCTAACAACTTGGTGTTATTGAAAAATAGGTTTTATTGTGTGTGGATAACTGAATGGTGTGTTACTAATGGCATAGACAATTCGGTAAGTTTGTAATAGTAATGATGATACTACACACTCACAGAGTCAGTCAAGCAAAATTTGGTCAAATAGCTTGTCATGTCACTCATACCCATACGCGCTAACTTTACAAATTTTATGTATAATTGTCTTTCTGTACCACTGTAACAGTCACTGTTTCTATTTCTTAACCACAAAATAAACTTCTTTTTCACATAATTTTATAACTTTTCGTCTCAACAGACCTCAATTTTACAAAATTTTACAAAATTACTATATGATATTTCTTTTCCCAAAATTAAAGTACTGGCAGCTGGCATTTTTAATTAGAACATAAAACCAAAACAATACTTCTGTTTGCATATATATGTAAACATTCTAGTAGAAAAGAAAGAATCATTTATTGTAGGTCTCACTGTATAAGCCTTGTATGATGCAAGTGCTCATGGTTTTAGGCACATAATTTGACATAAATGATAGATAATCTCTCTTTAACCCTTTGAGTGCCAGGGCGCATATATGCACCCCAGAATATATGTCCCTTTAGTACCGGGGCGTATATATGCACCCGAGTTTACAGAAAAAACAATTTGAGTTTGTCTGCCATATTTGTATGTAAACACTCGTAGTTCTAGTCTCAAATTCCGGTGTGTCAACAACAACTTTACCTTGTCATTTCGATGTATTTCTAGAAGTAAATAAGCAGCATAGTGCTAATATTTTAATTCTATTAGTGTGAACGAATATTTACCCACCAAACATGCATTATCTGCTGCAATTTTGAGCCCTGAAATACTGTTATTTGTGTTCGCAAAACCATGGCTTTTCATACATGGTTGGAATCCCTGAAACCAGCTATTCATAGAGACCTTAAACAAATTTGTAGTTCTTCAACATCATATACTGATATCTATTTTGAGCCTTGAAAGTTTGTATTGCATTTGGAAGGTTTGCATGGAGGGGCCAGCAAAACCCGTTGACACTGCTAGTTTTCAGGAATCCCAATCAGCCTTTATCAAAGACCAAAACATTAACTGCTGCAAGACTTGCTGGAGATAAAAAAAATCTTAAAAATTAGCTTGTTTGTTTATTTTAGTATAAAAGTAAATCATTTCGTTTTAAACGGTATATCTATTTAGGGGTTTCGGTTCAATACCAGCAAAATTTTGCTTTATGAAATACAAAAGATCATGTATGTTTTTTTGGGATAAAAGTGTAACATTGACTGAATTTGCAATCATTTCCCTTTTGGGGGGCCGGCTTTTGTATGGTCCATAAACAAATTCCATTACCCCAGTACACAAAATTAAATTTATATTTTTTAAAGGAAATGAATTTACTAAAATAAAATTCCAAAACAAGCTTTTTACTCAAATTCAGTCTCCTTAACAATTCTATAACAGCGCCGCGTGCTGCGCAAGGCTGATTTCTGGGAAACGCCGGTTTTTGGTAAGGTCGGCCATGATGTGACGAACTTGAACATTTTGAAGAAGAATTATCATATTATTCGTCATCCATGCCCCATCTTATTGTATCTTGCATACCAGATCACAAATAAACCATGTGGCAAACTACCCAATAAGTGTGGACGTCGGAGATCTAGTATTTCTATCAAAACGGATGATCTTTTTGTCGGCAGATCGATTGATGCCTGTCAAAGCTCACGACTTTAAGGACATCACTGTTTGAATACGTTTTTGGTCCATAATATTGTAAGTAAAAATATATTTTTATGAAATATGGATGGTTTATGCTGTTTATCGTGCGTATCCTGGATAAAATGTTGCTGCAATCAAAATAACTACCGATTTTACCGCATTCAAAATTGGTACACTAGCTGTCAAATGAATCGGAGATCTCACAAAATAGTCAAAATTGAACCTGATGCTGTATGTATCTTTATTTATAATGGTGAATACAAGAAACTAGACCGTCTCCTGAATGTGTACTGTAAATGTGAAAATGTTCTAATGAAAAACGTAAGAGCTACAAAGGATCATATTTCAACTATGACAATTGACCCCCCCCCACCCCCCCCACCCCCCACTGTGAATAACACATCACGCAAAATGCGTGTCTGGCACTCAGGGGGTATCTAGTGAATTTACGCCTGGCTTCGAGAGGGTTAATATGCTTGTTACCAGCAGGTTGGCTCTTAAGCAACTGCTTAATCATACATGCAAGTTTTTATTAAAACTTTTTACAGCTAGCTATTTTCTACCATATTTGTAAAATTACCATTGAGGTACTAGAGATCACATACTTTGATTTCTGATAGCGGAACCCTAGAACTTCTTCTGATGGGAAAATAATCTGTAAGGAGGGAATTCTGTGCTTCAGCTTTTTTCCTTAAAACAGAAAAAAATAAGACTTCACAATAACATTCATTAATAAACATAGGTTTTTTTTAATATGATGAACTGAAAATGATCCCCTGCGTCATCGGATGTGTGTAGTTATACTACTTTCATTTACAAATACTATAACATACACATTATCTCTAATATATAGAAAGTTGGATATATAATAGTAGTAATGTGTGGTATAGTTAAGTGTTTGTAAATCAGCATAGTATACATACTACACACCCCTCCCATGATACCGAAGATATGACAAATACAGAAATACTGAAGGTTAAAAAATGAAATCCGTAAATAATCTTCATACCAGAAGTTCTAGATAAGACCAGGGTTCACAACTACCCATCCGTCCCTTAAAAAACGCCCAATTTTACCCAATTTTAAATGGTTATGTATTTATTTCCATTGGAATTTCAATGGTTTGAATTTTCCATAAGCTTAACATTTTGTGGTGGGTTCTTGCATAGTTGTAAACATCATTACTGGATATACACGTTTTGCTGAATGTTTTTCCCCTTCTATTGGCAAATATTCAGATGCTTTCTTGTGCATGTTCAGTGGAGCTGATAGTGGTGCTATCTGTTTCCTGTTTTACGTCTTCAGTTTTTATATTTGTGACACAATCTTTTTAGGTTTTTACTACCGTTTTCAAATATTTCAGCGTTATTGGGGAGCGTTAACAATTGACGGCAACCACATTTTAGCACTTTCTTAATGACGCCCCCATTTTTCTTTCTCACCACTTTTTACCTTCTTCCACAACTCAACAGCCTTCTTATGGATGTCACTTTTGTGATTTTGTGGATATATTTTTAATTGCTGATATAATGTTTGAATTCTATTATTTTTATCCATTATGATATGTATTGTTACACCGAATCATTAAAAGCACATGGTGTTTGAAATAGGTCAGCAAATCACATAAGAAACAGCAGAGTTCTTCATTACTTTAAAAATATTTTGCTACTTTGTTTTGAATGAAAATTTATATATGTGAACCATTATGAGCCACAAAGTCTCTTTCATATCTGTGTTAACTAAGATGACCAAATTGGCTTAAATCACCGATTCAAGCTATATTCCTTTTGATTTATATGATATCACAATGTTCTCATTCTATTCTAGTGTTGCCAGTGTTACTGGTCAAGTATGAATATAGTCCTAAATTGGTAACTTTACTACAGAAGTTAAGATACAAATTTAAATTAGTTCAATGTACAAAGTTGGTGTCAACTTGCCAACCCCCTCCTCCCACGTCACCCAGTGAACTTTTCGGGTACCCCCCCTTTCAGGGTCGACGTCAATTGTGAACGCTCCCTAACCCTTGTCAACATATGACAATTTTCTTTCGTTACTTGTATTACAAAATTGAGGAATCCGTTAAAAAATTAAATTCTTGTCTTTGGTGCAACTTGTGTCATTCTAGATTAAAATTCAAAATAAATAATATTTCATTTTTTGTATTTTGACTATGCAACAAACCATTTTAAAATTAAACTGACTAATGTTTGTCAAAGTCAATAAGCATTGTTGGTTTTGAACACAATACTGATTTCAATGTTTAAAATACAAAAATTATCTGATATTGGGGCAATCAACTCTCTAAGTTACTTGTCCACCCCCACCCTCCCCCCGGTGGAAGTGCAGAGAGCTATTTCCAACACTGTGTAGAGCTTAAAAAGAACATATAACATACTTAGCAGGTGCCTTAGGCTTTGACCGGCTGGGTGCTGTGGCAGAACTTGATGCGTTTGACTGTCTTTTTCTACCACTTCTACCTTTTTTGCTTTTCTCGTTTGATTTGATTGGTGATGTCATCTGTTCCTTTTTTACTTCTTCGGTTTTGATATTTGTGACAGATTCTTTTTCTGTTTTACTAATATTTTCCAGTAATTTAGCATTGCTATGAACAACTGATGGTTCATTTTCCTGTAATTTGTGTACTGTCCTATCCACTTCAATTATGTGTATTTCTCCTCCATCTTCAACTTCCTTTTCTTTTGATGGCGTTCTTTCTGGTGTTGGCAAAGTTGAATGTAAAGAATCTAGATAAAAACATAACAGGAAGCCTTATCGAAAAAAACAAAAAATGAGATTCCTGTACTTTTCCCTTTCAAACTCAATGATGCAGCCAGAACACATAATCACAGGCATGTAAAAACCTCATAGATTTAATGTTCTCATATCAGAGTGACGACTTTAATTTTGATCCAATGAAATTAAACTATTCATTTATCTATCTATTGATTGATGCATTCATTTATTTGCAACAGACTAAAAGTTCATATAACAAAAGGTAAAATAAATGACATTGATGATAAAATTATAACAGCACTGTACATATCAGATACCAATATTTATGAAATAAATGATTAAAATGAATATGTAACAATATATAGGTGTTCTTCACAATACCTTCATTTCCTCTGGAGTCTGCTTTAATAAGATTGTTAGGGAAATAATCAGGAATTTTGGAATCTTTCTTACATGGAGTAACACTCATCTTTATATTTGACCTGAAATAAAATAAATTTAAAGTTACAAAAATTTAGATGCCACCTGAATAAAAATATATATATAAAAGAAATAAGAGATCAGCGAATCGCTATGAAATTATACAATGTACATACATGTAGGAACTTAAAATCAAAAGAGTCCTAAAATATTAGATTCTAAAATACTCGATACTCGTGTTTAACATGTAAATAGACGTCTGTCTTACTAGTTATCTGCAGTCCTCACATTTCTTATGTAATTTTGTTCATAAATGATAAGTATATGAAATATTTGACCAGACTATCAATTAAAATATAATCTATGTTCTATCATTAACTAATAATAGAACACTAACTTCTTGTGAATGTTAAATGTCAATGTTGAAGCTTATAGCCTCCTATCCAGGTGCTGTACTGGTCAGTCGACTCATTTACACCAGGTCACTGGCATCTTTGACATTCATTTTTACCTTTCTCAACTCACTGGGGAGCATACAACACTGGCGGCATACAGCATTTGCTGCTGTAGCGCACACGCCATAATTACTCGCCTGACCTGTACCTAATAGATTTTAAATGGTACCTATGACCTTCTGGTCACAAGTCCAACTCCCTATCCTTATATATTAATATGCTAATTTTTGGACTTTGTTCGGCTATCTCCTCTTTAACCTGACTAGCTGGACGCCATCTAACTACAGGAGGTCGTTCACGGTACTGTGTAATTTTGCACGAATATGTTTTTCATGGTCAAAATGGCCCTGGTGGTTGTTAATTCACCGTTTTATAACAAAAATAGCAGACAGCGGCAGCCATGACAGCGTCATGTGGAGTAGTGTGATGTCATAAAGACGCCAAAGGTGTCACATGGGTTCAAATACTAGGGATTAAAATCACTTTGCCAATTGGGCTGTGTACATGATTAGAACCTTCAATCAAGACCACCTCTACAAAAACACCACCTCTATTATAAGATGATTTATAACAGTCCCAAGTCTTCATAAAAAAGACCATTACAAACATCTCTAAAGAGACCACCCCAATATTAAACCACTTGACGCTAGTCCTTGGGCAGTCTTTTAATATAGTCCGCGGGCTCCGTATCGAAACACTCCCCCGGGAGTTTTTCGCAAAACATATTTTTGTACCTTAGATACTACTCTTAAGGAAAAATGACGTTTGCCCAAAATATTTGATGGCGAAATATATTTTTCGGGGTCAAACAGGGGTCATCGGGTCAAAATTTCATAAAATTGCATTTATCTCGGTTAATAACAAATTTAGAGTAAAAACTTGTATTGACTTTAGATAGGAACATGTGTATGTGGAATCCAAATAAAATATCAGATTTGACCTTTGACCTCTCCTTCAAGGTCAAACAGGGGTCATTGTGGTCAAAATTTCATAAAATTGCATTTATCTCAATTAATAACAAATTTATAATAACAACTTGTATTGACCTTAGATAGGAACATGTGTATGTGGAATTCAAATTAAACATCACATTTGACCTTTGACCTCTCCATCAAGGTTACACTAGTAGGTCAATTTCAGGAATTTTGTTCATTTTTGTGTTTACGAAAGAAATGAGCAGCTTTGAATATTTCATTTGTTAATAATTCACGATAAATTAGTTTTGATATAAGCATTTGTATTCTAGATTGGAATTACATTATGTTTTATTTTAATCAATATTTTACTAAATAGTTTAATATATCAATGGGTTTCACTTTTAATGGTAGAATTTGAGGCAGCATCAGTATCATTGATATTTTCATAAAGTGCATGTTCTCAAATTTTGTTATGTTTTAGTATTATTTGATTTACTTTTATTATTGGACATTGGACTAAAAAATGTGTAACTTACAAAAAGAGCAACAAATTTAATACATCTATATAATACAATGGTCATTGCTAAATCATGGAAAATTCAGTGAAAATGAAATCTAAGAAGCAATGCAAAACAAGGAAAAAGGGCAACATAAAATCATGCATCATACATTTTAGAAGTATGCAGTCTTTCAAAATAGATAATTTATCAGATTCAGTTTGGGGAAAATTAAGAAACAATTGAACTGAGACATAGTTTAAAGGATCTAAAACAACATTATGATGAAATTTGCAAAAGTGTACCAACTGAATATGGTAGTAAATGCTATGGTTATCACAAAAAATGCTACAGCAAATTCACAAATCTCAAATATCTAAAAGCAATAAAATGAAAATCAGATCAAGATCCAGAGGTTGAACTATCAATAAAGAAAAAAAATCAAATTTATCAATAACATTCACATGTGATTTCTGCTTATTTGTTAAAATACTCCAGAATTAATTCTTCCTGGCAAATTTCTTTCTAGTGAAAGTTGGACATGTAAAACAGAAACTGCAGGGAAGACCTTAAAAGAGGGTTCAGAGAGACAAAGTTATGAAAGGATGCTGTGTAAAGTGATAGATGTAGATTTGAAGGCAAGAGAAGCTAAATACCATGATGAATGTAGAAAAGCACATAAATATTCAGCGACAAGTATGCAAGAATATATGCAGGAAAAGATTCCATCTGTGTCGGTGTATAGTAGTAACAAGACAGATAAGCTTAAGAAAAAGATGATAAACCATTTCTGACCAAAGTGAGCTAGTCAACTCTGATCATATTAAAAAAAGCCATTTAAACTGCCTTTGAATATGCTTTATTAGATTACAGAAAACTTGAGGATGTTGGATCTTTATTGAATTGTACCACGAATAGAGAAAAAATGCGTCCTGTTTGATACTAGAAATATTTATTAAATGAGTTTGACAGCCGTATCACCTGAGTATACGCTACCACTGTACTGAGGCTCCTATTCACCAACCACTTAAGACAGGTATAACTGCCGCATTAGACCACTCGGACATTCTGACCGACCCGGGTGGTCTGCCTTAAGTGCTTTGTGAATAGGTGCCACAGTGGTAAGGGTCGAGGGTTTAAGTCCTGAGAGAAGCTATGTGATATAGTCCTATAAACTTTTAGAAGTAATCCTCTGATGTCAATACTTACATCTAGCCAATTAATTCCAATATATCTACATATTCTATTCTAGTTGCCAGTCATAGAAAATGGTACTGTCATCAATGTTAACAGTATTTTTTTTATATTTGGAGAAAAAATTTGTAACAAATTACTGTCAATAAATATTATTGACCTTCCCCCCCCCCCCCAACTCGCTTTCTCTGTGTTTTACTCTTAAACTCAATTACATGTTCATGTATCATATTGAGTTTGTTCTTTATAAATATGCTATGCAATATGCTATGAACCTTGCTCAACAAATTTTAAGTAATTACATGTTCATTAACTTAAATAGACATTCAGATACATGCAGATCAATTTAAATGGACTACTGGTATTTATTGGGTGTTAAATTGTCGCCCGAGCCCGACAAAACTCGATAGAGAACAATGCGTTCTCGGATATGAACAACTACTTCCAGGTATGGTAATAGTGGCTCAATCGAACTGTAGCAGCCAACAAGCACGCACATGGTGCGATAAAGCTACCCACCCACCCACTCCTTAGATTGTTTCAGTAGTCATTAAAGTTCCAGGGATGAGAATACAGATTGTTAAAAAACACTGAAAATTTGAGGGGGCCCGTGGGCGACCCTAAATGCCGGGGGTGTGTGGGGACGCATAGGCCCCACTGGGGTTGAGGGGCAACGCCCCATAGAATACAAGGGGGCGAAGCCCTGAAGCTAATAAGGATATTAGTGCTTTTAAAGTGTAATTCTGGGCATTTCCTGGCATACATTTGTGAAAATTATGAACAATCATACAGCAATGTTCAATGTAGACTTATATTAAGTTGCAAATTACAAACAGAAATGAATCGCCATATTACTAAACATAAACTTTATTTAAAAGAAAAACAGTATGGCTCATATTTTGTGGGTTTTAAGCAATGCATTTCACCTGGTTCTGCGCATTAAAGACCCTCATTAAATGATTAAATGGACTAAACACATGATTTGGAACATTATTTGTTCAATAGGTCCAACTAAAAGCAAGGCTTGCTGGATGCATTATGTTTTCATCTGTATGATTCATCTTTTGATATCGCACCAGGCAAACAGTGGTTTGTTTTTTAAAAGTTTCAACTTCTCTTTGTGCTTCTTGGTGCTTATGTGATCCTCAATGTTCTTTCCCCGCGGCTTGCATAGCTCACCAGATCTTGACATAAAGTGCAAAAGCACTTTGCCAGGCGTCTCAACTTTTCGAATGTGGTCGACAAGATAGGTTTTGCTCGTCGGAGCCTATTTGTACGGTCACAGATCTCTGAAGCCACTCCCACCGAAATGCATTTTTAATACCGGCCTTTTTATCAATTTCGCGGGCCCTGTGCTCGTCATTTTCACTTAAATAAATAATATTCGCCATAATTTACCTCGGGTTACAGACATGTACAATGTTATGATCAGCCATGTGCGTTGTTGACAACTTCCGATACCCCAGTTCGTAGAATCCGTTTGGAAAACACGTACACAATTACATGGGCAAAATACAGAGAACTAATAGAAAGCGCGCAATGAATGAGGTATACAATCGGCGCTCTTCGGGAATACGATAACCATTATTCGCATGTCGGAAGCGGCCGAAGTCGTGGCCTCGATCAACAAACAAGCTGACAAGTTACAACACTTTCAAAGTTCAAGCGCTCGGCCTAGCCTGGTCTGCTACCCCTACCCCCCCCCACAATATTTTTTCATCCAGTTACACGATTCACACAAATGACCCCTGGAGCTTGTTAAAAACGGAAATCGCGGATCATGCGGAAAAATTCTCATGCCTGAAGTTCTTGTAATGTGTATGATAACTCGATTAATAGTCTTATGGCAATTGTATTAGCTAGAAGCCGTAAATTAATCGCTGGTACATGTGGTAGATTAGATAATGTCAACATTGTTAGTGGCACATTAGAAACAAGTAGTCTTCGGGAACGCCATAAATCTCCCCTTCCCCGATCAGGCCATTTCCCCAATCAGGCCATTTTTGAAAAGTAGGCCAAAGTACTCAAATAACGAATCACATGAGGAGAGTGACATAGTCATACAGAATGTCAAGTTTGGTGATGATAGGTAAGGCTTAGGTAATCAAGTCTTCCCAGGAGACAGACAAACACAAATTCGTAATAATTTGTTTTTAAAACATATCGTAATTTCATCAAAAGTAGGCCCAAGTACACCAAAATCTAATCAGCTCTGGAGAGTGGTACAATGAAGCTAGATGAAGTTTGGTGACCATAGGTCAAATACTTCTCCCTGCAGAGTGGTAGCAAGATTTATTACGTAACGCTCGTAAGTTCAAAAGTAGGCCAAAGTACACCAATATCAAATCACGTGAGGAGAGTGATATGGACATACCAAATGTCAAGTTTGGTGATGATAAGTCATAAACTGTTCCCACAAGAAAGATAAACACAATTACGTAATAATTTGTTTTTAAAAACACATTGTAACTTCATCAAAAGTAGGCCAAAGTACACCAAAATCTAATCAGCTCTGGAGAGTGGTACAACGAAGCTAAATATGAAGTTTGGTAACCATAGGTCATATACTTCTCCCTGTAGCGTGTTAACAAGGTTTATTACGTAACGCTCGTAAGTTCAAAAAGTAGGCCAAAAGTAGGCCAAACACCAATATCAAATCACGTGAGGAGAGTGATATAGACATACCAAATGTCAAGTTTGGTGATGATAAGTCATAAACTGTTCCCAGGAGAAGGATAAACACAATTACGTAATAATTTGTTCTTAAAAGCACATCGTAACTTCATCAAAAGTAGGCCAAAGTACACCAAAATCTAATCAGCTCTGGAGAGTAGTACAACAAAGCTAAATATGAAGTTTGGTGAACATAGGTAAAATACTTCTCCAAGTAGCGTGTTAACAAGGTTTATTACGTAACGCTCGTAAGTTCAAAAGTAGGCCAAAGTACACCAATATCAAATCACGTGAGGAGAGTGATATAGACATACCAAATGTCAAGTTTCGTGATGATAAGTCATAAACTGTTCCCAGAAGACCGATAAACACAATTACGTAATAATTTGTTTTTAAAAACACATCGTAACTTCATCAAAAGTAGGCCAAAGTACACCAAAATCTAATCAGCTCTGGAGAGTAGTACAACGAAGCTAGATATGAAGTTTTGTGACCATAGGTCAAATACTTCTCCCTATAGAGTGTTAACAAAGTTTATTACGTAACGCTCGTAAGTTCATCAAAAGTAGGCCAAAGTACAAACAAAATTTTTTGAGAGGTAGTTTTTTCCTCAAACAAGACATATTCAATTTGCAAATCAATAGCTCAAGTAGTATTCGAGTTATCAGCCTGTTTTGGATGAACGCACACACGGGTGCATGGACAGAAGCAAAGCTAGAAATCTCCCTCCGGACTTCGTCCGGGGAGATTTAATGATCATCAACCAATACTTTATTAATATTGTAGACATTGTAGGATTGTGAAATTAAATCAAAATATGGTAGCATTGTGGAGAAAAAATTTGTAACAAATTACTGTCAATAAATATTATTGACCTTTTTTCCCCCAAACTGCTTTCTCTTGTGTTTTACTCTTAAACTCAATTACATGTTCATTAACTTAAATAGACATTCAGACACATGCAGATCAATTTAAGTGGTAGTATAGCATAAAACTACATGTAACACTTAATATGAATATTTCAGATTTTTACATACAGTTCTTTGGAGATAATTTGTGATTAATTACTTAATTCTGATCTTGAGCTTCTGATATGAATGGTGTAACGTAACCACATATACGCAACTCAGTTTACAGGCTCTGTATAAATATCGGACACCGACCCGGATATTTTATGTCATATGTATTTGCTTAGGTGTAACGCTGATTGATTTATTAAACAATACTTGAGACTTTACTATGAACTTCCTACAGGGCAACCAGTGTACTTTCAAATACACCTCTACATTATTGTCGGCGGTCTCAAGAAGTATTATGACATTTTATTCAATGAATATTGATTCAGCTTTGCATGTTTGGAGGACTGATGGGGCGCTCGGAACGAACTCGTATTTTGGTAAACACGAGTGCACGAGTGGTGAAAATCGTTCGATACAGGTTTATCTCGTGTTTACGACTTGTGAACTGGGAGCTGAAGGGATCACTACGAGATGCTCGTGCGCATGCGCACTGACTGACAAAATGGCGGCGCCCATAACTTCTTCTAATATCGCATACAGTTTCATAAAACATATTCATAACAACAGGCTAAAAGTTCCCCAAATTAATAAGATTGATACCTTATTGGCATATATATTAAACCATTCGTTAAGTCCCGGTTTATGTACTCTGCATGCTATTTTTTTTTAACAGATATATTTCCCAGATGTTATGTAGTATCGAATAGCCACAACTCGTACCTACGACATGTCAACTCGAAAATACGAACTCCATGAGTTGTTCCGAATGCACCATAAAGTCTAGCCCTACACGTAGAGCTGAGTTAATACCCTGTATATCTCAGGGAGAGACCCAGGAACGAACATACGCTGTATATTATACGTCGACATAAAGTCAAGTAAAGAACCTGTTTTTCACTGTGTCCCAATCTTAAGAGTAATCCTTACATAGGTCTAAATAATTCCGCGAATTCATAGTATAGTAACGAGAGGTAATCCTTAAAGCATTCTATCTTCGATTGGCCATTAATAAAGTCCCAGATTTTCATAAAAATGGATTTAGACGTTATTTAAATTATTTGATATAAATCTAGACAATATTATATATTATCGCCCAAGATTGAAAACAAAAGGCATGTCATACATTGATATTATGTGCAAGACACTTACACTTGGATTGGTGCAATATTTTGTAATTGTAACTAATTAGAAAAAGTAATCACAGTAATTTGAAGTAAATTGGAGATGTATATAAGGTTTATACGGGGAAATAATAATATTTTTCCCGGCAGGGATATTTAAATTACATAAACATACTTGATTGGCTAAACTTTGTTCACGTGACCAATTAACAGAACGCATGCATTGACAGTTCTCTTTATATTTCTTTCTGTTTGAGTGCTAGGCGAAGATAACCACGACCTTGTACCCTGAACTGTACATGACATGATGATGGATGTGTTCTGCCTATAAAGGTTGTGGTATTTGTATCTGTATCTTTATATATGAATGGCAGAGCGAACATACATTGGGACATCATAATCAAAAATCCTGAACAGGTGATACCAAAGTTTTTCACACAGGACCTAGATATAAACAGCAACCTTTCAGCTCCCAGTTCACAAGTCGTAAACACGAGATAAACCTGTATCGAACGGTTTTCACCACTCGTGAACTTGTGTTTACCAAAATACGAGTTCGTTCCGAATGCCCCATTAGTCCTCCAAACATGCAAACCTGCACCTTGCTGGTCCTCAATACCTCAGTGGTTAGTGCACAAAACGTGAAAATGTGATTTGTCTCCGGGGATTTGTCTGCATCGCAAGTTCCCGCCCCGGTTATGGCAGACAGAGTGTTGCAAAAAAAGTTACGTCGTGCATCTGTTACTGAGTTGCTGATCTCCACCGAGCACGTCACCACAATACAGTGTTACTACTAGACGTGGTGACGCCAAGCAGAGGTTCGGAAGCCTCGTTAAAAGGCGTGCCCGATGTAGAGGACAGTCACCACTCTGCACATAAAAGAACTCACCTAGTTTGAAACCAATATCTAGTGTGATCCATCCATCCACAAGGCTCAGTTGATTACCTAGCCTGCCTCTGGAAGTCCATGTACGAACACCACGTGGCCTCCTGCTAATCATCAAAACTGATGGCTGAGGAGTATTCACACAAATTTACAAATGCAAATTGATCTATACAAACGTTGTCACTGATGAGTGAAGATAACCATTCAAGAAGTATTAAACGAAGTTGTTAACCAAACTACATCCTTCTAAAGTCGCTAGATCTGCTCAGTCTTGAAAGACCTAGCCATAGAAATAGCATCAGCTGTCCACTTGATCTTCCAATATAGCCTGACCACGGTGTATTACCTAGTCCATGCTGAATGCAAATATAGCCACTGTGTTTTTTTTAAAAAAGGAGAACATTAAAAAGCTAGCAACTACAGACGCATAATCTTCAATGGCAGATCCAGGTTTTGTTTATGTTGTAATAATGTAATACATGTACACTCATGTAATGTATCCCTAGATCTATTGGCATATGAAGTAAGGTATACTCCCCTTGTTGTGACGTCATTGATTATTGATCTTTGCAATGTGGCAACATGTGCTAGACTAGAATTTGTAAAAATACATTTCAAACAGCTTAATTAATGTGTTGTTGTTCATTGCACATACGCACAACAATAAAAGCAGTTGAAAACAAAACAGGTGGTGCGCTCTCAAGGGATTTCATGAAAAAAAACAATGAAAATGAAGTATTTTTGTGGGAAAGGGTGGGGAGGCACCCTCTGCGCCCCCTGGATCTGCCTATGAAAACGAGAGCATATAATTGTTTCCAACAAATTAACCTAACTTGACACTCATAATGCACTAGCTGCTCAGCAGCATAGTTTACACAACCGTTCATCAAGTGAAACTCAATAATTGCATTTTATCAATGAGTTGGCATTCAGAATTCAAGAGGAAGGCAATTTGACGTCATATTATCATACCATATAGCAATCTTATACTAGGACCAATTTTTAATATAATTATTAGCTCTAGTCACAAATGATCAACATCCATTAAAATTGACTCCAGAGCTCGAGTATATGTCGTCTGCCTGGAGGTTAACATGCAATTGAGGCAAACTAAAACAAGTTGGTTATCTTGCATCCTTATATATTCGGGCTTATTACTTATTGAAAAAAGCCCTTTTATAAAAGTAGCAATAATGCTGACAGATTTTGGAAGCTCTCGACCAATCAAAACAGAGGCGAAATATGTTCAGCCATTAATCAAACAGAACAGTTCGTAATCCGTGTGAGGATATTCAAAGAAATATGGTGCACTTTATTATTTGCTGGGTTGACGTTTGACAGCATACGTCGAGCTCACCATGTTCTATGGTAGTCGCCACTTTTTCCACCAAGAAAACAAACCTATACAAACCGTATATCTTAGTGATGGTTTCAATTCTTCAGATTTTTTGGATATCCATGCTTATCTTCATTGATTCATTGTGTGAAACCAACCAAACGTTTATCAAAACAACCTTGGTATTTAAATAGAAAATTTACGTGTACTTAGTCAGCCGTAATTTCTATGTAAATTTTTGAATTGGGTGACCTTATTGGCTCATTGGTCCAGTGCAATCTACAGCCACTAAAATGAGATCAGTTGGCCCACTGCTTATACCATGAACATCCGACTTTGAAGATTGTGTGAGCGGGAAGTGTAAAACCCACGATGGTTACCTTGAGGTGAACTAAAAAGTTGGTGTTCGACCAATTTACTTGAATACTGAGCCTGACTAGAGACCCTTAGAGCCCCCCCCCCCAAAACTATATGAAAATTAGCAGATCCTATCTTCAAGATGGCTTCATAATATTCTAGCTGCTCGTTAGGAGTGTGAGAGCTCCAGGGGACGTTCAGGGCCTTCCTCAGCATGTGAGTATAGGTTCCATCCAGGGATTTCTCCATCGCCTTGCTGAGGGCCCAGGCCTCACACACATAGAGGAGGATGGACTCCACTGTTGCAACAAAGAAGCGCTTCTTTACACCAGGGCTTAGTTTGGACCTCCACGTCCTGTCCATGCCGTTGAGTGCTCTCCAGGCAAGGGCCTTCCTGACATTGATGTCCTTGCGTGTCTCATCGACCCAGGAACCGAGATACTTAAAGTCTTTTTTCTCTTCTAAGATGGTTCCGTTGCGGGTGGGATGTGGAGCGTGGTCTTCCTCTATATTGTACGTGAGGTACTTGGTTTTGGGGCCGTTGAGTCCAAGACCAACCTTGTTGCATTCATGCTCGACTCTGAGTAGGAGCTCCTGGGGTTGTACTATTGCATCAGAAAGCAGGGAAATGTCATCGGCGAAGTCGAGGTCCGCCAGGACTTCCTTCTTGTGCCTCCTAGTTTTGCGAGGGGTTATTGTGAGCCCAAGTTCCTCCTCTTTATCATCAGCCATCGCCTTCCTCATAGCCTAATCGAGTACAATGATGAAGAGAGACGGGCCAGGGTATTGCGCTGCATGACTCCAGCAGTTATGTCGAACTGCTTCGTCCCTCCATCTGGGGTAATGACTCTGGTCATAATGTTCGTATACATGCGCTCGATAGCCTGGAGGAGATTTGGTAGAATGCCATACGCCTTCAGAATTCTCATCATCTTTGGTCTATGTATCGAGTCAAAGGCCTTTCTGAAGTCAATGAAGGTGACGATAGCAGGCAAGTGGTTCGCTTTTACACCTTCACTGATTCTTCTTACTGCGAGAATCTGGGCCACCGTGGTTCTCTTTGGGCGGAAGCCGTTCTGGTTGTATCTGAGCTTTAAGTGGAGGACACTGCTGTTGCCTGACCCTGACAACATCGAGTACAGAACGATTGGCTCTGGCTACTTCGTCATCTCGTCAGGCTGGAGAAATGAGTTGCAGGCGTCACAGGGAGGAGTTGGCCTGCTGATCGGCAGAAGAGCTAAGAAAGTGCTGCTGGACGTCAAAAGAATCAGTGCCCGAGTCCTCCGAGCAGATTTTGATGGTAACCCAAGAACCACAGTCCTGGTTGCTTACTCTCCAACCAACTGTGCAGAGGTGAGTGATGTGGAAGAGGTCTACCAAACGCTTAGAAATGCTCTGCAGGATATTCCTGCTCACAACTTCCTCAGCGTTCTCGCTGACTTCAATGCTAGAATAGGCTCAGAAGTTGTGCCCCACACCCACCACATCTCACAAACAGGAACAGTCACTACCTCGCAGATCTGGTCATGGAGTTCGAACACATACCTGCCAATGCTATGCTCCAGAAGAGGCTAGGGAAACTATGGACTTTTAAGGACAGAGCCACTGATTCGCCACAACAGCTAGACTACATCCTGCTATGCAGAGAATGGAGGAACAGCTTACAGAACGCTGAAGCCTACAAGTCATTCTGCTCTGTAGGATCAGACCCCAGAGTCGTGTGCGCCAAACTCATACTTAGCTTGAGAACCCCTAAGCACACCAGAAAGGTCCGGTACGACTGGAGGCGCTTTGCTGCATCACCAGAGATCCAGGAACAGTACACAGTAACTGTACGGAACCGGTTCCAAGTGCTGGAAACAGATGACAATGGTGCCAGATACAGCAAATTCATAGAAGCCAATACTCAGGCGATGGAGGAGTGTGTGTCACTGAAACCCAAGAGGAAATCCGTCCACACTTCAACAAACCCACAAGTGGTAGAGGCCAGAGAGAAAACAGATGAAGCTCATGCCAGATGGGACATGGATAGCTCAGATGAGAATAGATTGGCCTGAAAGCTCGCACTAGACGAGCTGTACAAGATCTACGACCAGGTGAGAGAGCAGAAACTGGAGGAGCACTCACGCTCTATAGAGGCTGCTTTCGGTGCTCAAAAGTACGGTGAGGCCTGAAGAGTTCTGAATGAGATGACTGGGCGTAAGAGAGCTAAGGAAGGTCACGTCTCAGGAAACAGCCCAGAAGAGAGGGTGGACACCTGGTTTACCCACTTTAAGAAGCTTCTTGGAGAAACCCACACAGTTGAGGATCCGGACGAAGAGATACTGAACATCTTTGAAGATCTAGACATCAACGATGAGCCCTTCACTCTCGACGAGTTCAGAAAATTCAAGGCCCCCCTCAAAATAGGAAACGCCGCTAGTCCTGATGGCATTCCCCCAGAAGTCTTCAAATCCTGCAATTTCGACGACATCTGTCTTGATTGCTGCAACACTGATATGCATCAAAAGAAAACGACAAGCCTGACCTCTGGTCACATGTACATCTAGAATTTAATCAATTGAATAAAATGATTTTGAATTTGGAATGAAAAAGCCTCTATGGCTAAATATTATAACTTTTTTATAATGGTGATTACACCACTGATTTCAGTGTATATGTTTTGTCGTTGGCAATATAGATCTATGCATGATAAAATTTTACACAGGGCAGTTCTAAAATCAAATGTAACTCACACTATACATGTATATGAATCTCTACAGGTTTGGCTCATGTCTTCGCTCTGCTGACTATGTAAAATAGTTATAGTCTTTATCTTTAATGTTTTTGTTCGCCCAACTAGACTTTGGTGGTAAAGGCTATCACTGGTGCACACTGGGTAAAAAGTGACCATTAGATATGGCCAGGCGACTTCCTTGTCGATGGTCGCGGACAAATCATTCTTAGAAATATGGCAAATGAATCAGATGTAGGTGGTTTCAATACTTACATTTTCAACCAACAATAACGTGAATATTCACTGGAGTTATTTATTCTATTTTTATTTGTTATGAAGTTTCTGGAAATGTTTAATAACTAGTTAAACATGCTATATGGACACATTGGATAATAATTCAATCACATTGCAAATCGTGCCGTCTTGTAATTGCGCAAGTAACCGAAACTGATTACTTGACCAACAAAGAAATTCACGTGGACTTCTTAGTTTTGTTAAAACTACTGGTTCGAGGATATGAAGCAAACTGTCCGTGCTTGAATACTGGCTTATTTCGCACCGTCTCCCAAAGCATGATTACCCACAACAAACGCACATGCACATTCATTCCCCTCACGCATTTCATACACTATTGTCCCTTATTATTTATAGCCTATCTTACATTTAATGCTTAGTCCAGATCTACATGCTAGTAGAAAATATACTGGAACCTACCCGCTATTACGAATTTGTATAATATTTCGACTACTGTTTAACTTGCATTTAGCTCAAGCCCCTGATGGAACACACCATACATTCTATCATTCCGTGCAAAAATCACCGCCAATAACCCACTTTGATTGGTCGACTGGCGTACTCAATTATACGATTGACTGCACACGCGGAGACCACTAGTCTAAACTAGATTATAGTACCGTCACATTTTCTATGTTGCCGCTGACGTCGCATGGTCAAAATGGCAATGAGACCGTTGTGATTATGATTTATTTTAAAATTAAAACTAATCAGACACTAATTTAGTGTGGATTTTAGTCATGATAGAATGGTATTTGACCACTCGATTGTTGTGTCAATCGGGAAATTGAGCATGCTGACGTCTGATTTACCCTCAGTTTTCAGTTCAGTAATCTGAAATCCTTTATTTGATAAGCATTGAAAAAGACAAAACTAAACTCCTATGAGTGAGTCCACAATGTAAACATATCAGATTTTATCACTAACAAATGTTTATAAGTACTAATCTGTGATCGATTATACAGTACGTAAAATATGATTATCAACCTCAGGTGCTAACTATTAATTCGGTATCCACTTTAAGTTATTAACGATAACGAGGCTGGGCGGATATTACAACGTACGCCAAGGTCTTAGACCACCAATGCATAAGATTACAAATATCATTACATCCCCACTCTTCCCAAGCTGATAACTACATTATTTGTCAAAGTACTATTTCTAGGTATTTACAAGTTCTTAATTAAACACATTCATTTTATGTTCATTATAGGCTAACATATTGCAAATTGTTCAAATCACTGTAAGTCCTAAAACACATTGTATGTACATGTCATATTTACACTTTATCCATAGGTACTTGTGATCATCGTGATTAGTAAGCATCAAACAATGTCAATCAGCTCTTGAGGTTACCATGTCACTCATTTAAATGTCTGGGGTATTTGATATTCATCCAGGTATTTTGGTGGTTTGCGTTGCCTTCTTGGTCTTTCCATGGTAATGTACTTTTGTTCATTGATTGCACCGTACCTCTGATCAGATCTCATCTTTCTGTTTGTTGTATTATCATTACTTGGTCTTGTGATGGGAGTTGCTGGTATTTTCATGGGTGTTGTGGCATGAGCATCTGGTGTTTTCTTCAGTGTGGTGTTGTTTTCATTCTGGCTTGAGTGTTTAGGTTCATCTCTCTCATTTTGTATGGGCATGTCATGTTGAGGCATGTGTGGTAGCTCATTAGAATTTTTTAAATGTACACGATTCCGTCTATACACTCCGCCGTCTTCTGCTTCTATTTCGTAGGATCGTTCGTCAAGTCTTTGGAGTACCACACCTTTTCTCCACTTCTTATCACCCAACTTGTGTGGTTTCATTCGTACAACCTCCCCTTCGTCTAGAGGTTTGAGATCTTTTGCTTTTGCATTGTATTGTTTGCTTTGTTTGTCTTGTTTGTTCTTAAGCTTGTGTTTCTCTATATCCATGTCTTTGCCTTTGGGTCTCAGGAGTTTTGATGTTATGGGTACGGATGTTCTTGTTCTCCTTCCAAGAAAGCGTTGGGCTGGACTTTCTTTGAGCTCTGAGCTTGGTGTGTTTCTGTAATGTAACACAGCATTCATCACGTCTTCTCCATCTTCATTGGCTTTTGTTATTATTCGTTTAGCAGTTTTCACTGCAGATTCAGCCATACCATTGGATTGTGCGTAATGTGGAGAGGACGTGGTGTGTTCAACGTCACACTTTGTCATGAAGTTCTGAAATGCTTCCGATGTGAATTGAGCAGCATTGTCAGAAACTAGGTTACATGGGATTCCATATCTTGCAAAGTGAGCTTTTAGCTTCGATATTATTTCATTTGTAGTTCTATGGCGGAGCTTATCAATCTCCCAGAAATTGCTGAAGTAATCTACAGTGATCAAGTAGTGTTTTCCATTCAACTCCATTTCATCCACACCAATCTTTTGCCAAGGCCACTCTGGAACTTCATGTGTCATTAGAGTTTCTCTTTGATTAGCATTCTCATATTTGCGGCAAATTTCACACTTTGATACATATTCTTTGATTTCTGACGTCATTGCAGGCCAGTATATGCTTTCTCTGGCTCTCTGTAGGCACGCTTGCTGACCTCCATGAGCAGTGTGGATTTCTTTGAGCATAGTGTTCCTCATAGTTTTGGGAATTATTACACGGTCACCTTTGAATATGATGCCATCTTGTAGACATAATTCGTCAGCAAAACTATAATACTGCATAATTTCAGCTGGTGTTTCTTCTCTGCTTGGCCATCCTTCAGCTAAAGTCTTTTTCAACTTGTGCAAACTAGTGTCATTTTCTGTCTCGTTTCGTATTGTCTCTAATTTTTTGTCACTCATTGGCAAGTATTTGCACATGTTCACATATTCTTCTTTGTCACTTTGTGATAATTCTGCATTATTACATGCTCTCGATAGCATGTCAGCAATGTGTTGGTCTTTTCCTCTCACCCACTTGATCTCACAATCATAATTTTGAGTTCTGAGGAGTAGAGATTGCAATCTTCTTGGTGCTTTTGACATCGGTTTCTTTGTGATGGCCTCCAACGGCTTATGGTCACTGTGGACATGAACTTTCCTTCCATACGTGTATTGATGGAACTTTTCTAATCCCCATGCAACTGCTAACATCTCCTTTTCAATAGGTGCGTATCGGGTCTCGGTATCTGTGAGTGTACGACTTTTGTATGCAATTGGTCGTCCTCTTTGCAAGAGCACTGCACCTAAAGCTCGAGATGAGGCATCACATTGAAGAATAAGCTCTTCTTCTGGATTATAATAAGCCAATACAGGGGCTGTGGTTATCAGTTTCAGGACTTCTTTCCAGGCTTTCTCCTGTTCTTTCCCCCATATGAATTTTACTCTATCTTGAATAAGTTGCCCAATAGGTTCAATAACATGAGCCAGATTTGGTAGAAATCTTGTCAGATAGTTGACTGTGCCTAATAGAGACCTAACTTCATCTTTTGAAGTTGGTTTGGGCATGTTCATAATTCCATCAACCTTGGACTTGTGTATTTGTAGACCATCACTGGTAATTCGGTGCCCAAGGAAATCAATTCCTTTCATTCTAATTTCAGATTTCTCTTTGTTGAGCTTCACCCCAACTTCTGCACATTTGCATAGTAACTGAGATAGATTGGCATCGTGTTCTTTGACATCCTTTCCGTATACAATTATGTCATCTGCTACACACACTACACCATTCAAGTCTCCGAGAATTAAATTGAGTCTTTGTTGAAATACAAAACTGGAGATATTCAGACCGAAGGGTAGTCTGAGCCATCTAAATTTTCCATGGCCTGTGTCAAACGTAGTGAGGATACTGGACTCTTCGTTGAGTTTTACATGCCAGTACCCATTTCGTAAATCGAGCTTTGTAAATGTGGTTGCTCCATTTAACTGTGGAAGCACCTCTTCAAGAGTGGGTAGAGTACAGCGATCAACTTCAATTGCATTATTCAGTTGTCTTGGATCTAGGCAGATTCTCAAGCTTCCATCTTTTTTTTCTTGTACAACCATCTGGTTTACCCAGCTGGTCGGCTCAGAGACTGGAGCGCACACCTAAGTCACAGAGTCTGGAGAGCTCTTTCTTTATTCTTGCTCTGAGTGCAATTGGTTCTCTTCTAGCAGGCATAACCTTCGGCATAGTACTCAGTTTGCACTTGATGTGAACTGCATCACCTGGTAATGTTCCAATATTACTATTGTCAAATACTTCATTGAATTTTTCTTCAGGCACATCAGAGGCTTTCACTTTAGCAATATGGAATGATTCATAGTTGATTTGGATAAGGTTCATACGTTCACATGTAGTTTTACCAAGTATAGGACACAATTGTTGTTTAACAACTTTGAATTCAATCAAGTACTTCTTTTTGTTTGCAGGGTTCCTGACTTTGACTTTACATTTGCCCATCGTGTTGACATAAGAGTTGTTCCAGGTTATAAGAGTCGTAGGTTTGTCATATAATTCTTTTGCATTTACGTATCGAGCAGGTAGGACGTTTGTGGTTGCGCCAGTGTCTAGGAGACATTTTACTGGTTCATCATTAATCAAGAGCATTGCATATACGTCCTTTCTCTCCTTAGCAGCTTTGGAGTTAGAGACTTTGTTCAGTATGTCAGCATCATTAGAGAGTTCACGAAGAGTGCACATATCATCAGTATCTTCAGTATCTTCAGTAGAATCTTCAGTGTATTCGTCACTAGATCGGTCTCCAAATCCTCTGATCTTAGAGATAGACTTGCACTTTACAGCAAAGTGGTTTTTTCGGTTACATTTAGTGCAACGTTTACCCCAAGCAGGGCAATATTTACGATTCATGATGTGAGAAGTGTCGCAGAATAGACAAGGCATCACCTCAGTATCTTTCGAGGTACTAGAATAATGTGGTTTCTCATTTGACCTCTTCGAGTTATACTTTGTTTTGCCACGTTGTTTGTGAGATGAATCTCGTGATTTTTTTTTGGCATGATTTTGCTCACTGTATCATTGTTGGCATCGATACTTTTTAATTGTTGACTCGTCAATTCAGCACTGCGGCATATGTCAATGGTCTGGTTGAGTGTGGACCCTCTAATTTGTAGAAGTTTTTTTCTAGTATTGTTGTCCCTAATCCCTAGGATGATACGGTCTTTAATCAGAGAGTCAGTTAGTTCACCGTAATTACATTTTTTGACCAATTCTCTGAGGACAGCAACATAATTTTCAATTGGCTCCTCACTACCTTGATCTCTCCTGTTGAACTTGTACCTTTCGTACGTTTCGTTGACTTGCCCAATGATATGTTCATCGAATTTACGGGTGATAGTTTCTAAATCATTCTTATCTTCTGCTGGTGCGAATTTGAGAGAGTTGTACACTTTTAGTGCTTGTGTACCAGCGCTGTGAAGAAACAAAGCTACTTGGTACCCTTTGTCTCTTTTGTTGAGATCAGTTATCGTGGCGTGATTTTCGAATTGTTGTTTGAATATGCTCCATGTTTCGGGATTGATTTCAGTGAGCGTGGGAGGAGACACATGAATCGGGTTGTTCACTTGGATTATTGCATTACTTCCACCACCATTAGCGCCCGAACTAGCACCAGGGTTATCAGCACCACTATTACCTTGTTCCTCACTCATTTTGGCGTGTCCAGACTGCTTATAGACTGTTTATAGAGATATAGTATAACGAGGCTGGGCGGATATTACAACGTACGCCAAGGTCTTAGACCACCAATGCATAAGATTACAAATCAGTAGGAACAAGATTTGTTCTTTCAACACCATCACGACCTCTTACACCTGGAACTCAAGTAGTACGCGTGGCTGGTGCTACTGGTGCCCGAACACCGTCTGGTGTAAGACATGTTCAGATTGTGCGAACTCGCACTCCAGTGCCTAATGCACAATCTGCACCAGGGATAAGGCGTCTTTTAGTACGAACATCCACACCGGCATCATCACCTGTTGCCCCTGTGCAAAGGTTGATTGTAAGAGGTAATCAACCAAATACAGCAATAGTGACAGGCAATCCACAAAAACTGGTTCGTACTCCCAGTGGAGCAATTAAAGTTGTGAAACTCATGCCGCGTCAGCAGCAACCTGGAATTCTTACAGCTCAAGGTGCTCCCTCATCACCTTTGCCAGCTGCACAGGTAGTTAGTACATTGCAAAATGTACAAGTTTCATCAGGACAAATAAAGACTGTCCGGGTTGCTCCAGGTACAATTAGTAAATTAACTGGTTCTGTTGGGACACAGGGACCTGTAGGCACAAGGATGATAAGATTTGGACCTAATGGAACTATTATTCCCACAACAAATCCTGCGTTAAACACAGTGTCTTCCTTGCCTCAGGTTTCATCAACCTTTTCTACTATACGCAGCAACATGCCTGTTCATGCAACAAGTAGTATAATTACGACACCAACATCTACTGCAACTATTCTTAAGGCCGTCAGCTCATCTGCTATGGCTTCCACAAATTTGTCGACTCGTGTTGTTCCAGTGATTACATGTTCATCCAGTTCTGCTTTTGGTAATCATGTAGTTATGTGTACAGCTGGTCCTATGAATATAAATGTACCACAAACAACTACAGCAGTGTCGACCGTGAATGCAAGTTGTGTAAAACCAGAAACGAAAGAACCACCTGATCCTGCAATATGCAGCAATGTTAAGACTGAAATAAAGGTAAGTTAATTCTTATATTTAAAAATGAATTTACAAGGAGATGAGTCCTCCAGGGTTGGGAAAAAACCGGGTTTTTTAAAAAAACAACCCACCCGGGTTTTTTGAAAAAACCCGGGTTTTATTGGGCTTTTTGGTTTTTGGGTTATTTCAATTTCAGGATATTATATTTTTATACATTCTATTTCTCTTAACACATATCATTACTTATTATAATTTATTTTATAACTTTTATTCAGTATATTTGATAATGTTTTAATTGCCAATCAAAACAGATTACCCGGTATGAATTTAGTAAATTAATTTTGAAAACGAATTAAATTTTGACTATTGACAAGACTTGGAGCTGGCTGGTTATTTGAAATGAACAATAATAACAACTTGCATTTGTTAGCCCTTGTAATTAGTGTATCAAGTTGTTAAGTTTTGACTTCTTTCTAAGTGGGACAGACTTGGAAATGTTTCTATTTGCTTTTGTGTATCTGATTTAAGCAATTATCAACTCCTGTCACCCCAGAATAACTCTGCAAATAGAGATAATTAAAAACATGGCTCCAAATGTCAAAAAGACATTACAAATGCACATGCCAGTTAAAAGGCACAAGCTCTGCAAATACAAAGCCACTACTGAGGTATTGTTATGAAGTCATTATTGTACTAATTAGTGCAGGTCAATAGTGTCCTGGTTAGGAGGTCACTTTGAAGTTGGTTAGAACATTGTCAAGTACTTGAGCATATTTCTGAAGTGTCAACAGGTTAGTGTCAGGGTTAGTAGTTCAATTTGAATGTTAGAGCTACTGGTTAGAACAATGGTAAGTCAGTGCTTGTACACAAACAATTTCTCAAAATTCTCATTTGTCAACATATATCTTCTTAGCCTCCATAAATAGACCTGGTTTATCGAACTCTAAAAAAAACTTATTAAATAAAAAAGACATTTTTGAAAAAAACCCAACCCAAAAAAATGGTTTTTTTAAAAAATTTTTCATGACCAACCCTGGAGTCCTTATCGTTGTTTATGGTATATTTATTGCAGGCCCTACATCATATACAACCATCTATATATCTTTAAGCTTCTATGTTGAAAAATTGTTAATTTAGGATTTTTTTATCATTATTTTTTAGATAAATCGTGTAATTAATGTTATTTATTGTATAGATTTTAATCTGGTCCAAATAAAGGGGTAGGTGCTTGGATGACTGTATATAATATATAGATTAATGAATTTCAGAAGCTATAGGATCATTATGTACCTTGACTTACGTTACAGTATAAGTTGATCCATCTTGGTTTTGTAATTTTTTTTTTAGCAGGAAGATGCAGTTTCCGAAAGACATGAAGAGAAACAGCAATCAAATATGGATATATCTGAAATGAAATCAGAAGTGAAAACTGAAATTAAATCAGAAGTGAAAACTGAATTGATATCAGAAGTAAAATCTGAAATAAAATCAGAAGTGAACAGTCAAGATGAGGAAGATGTCAAAACAAATAATGTAGCTAATGAAAATGACTTTGAAATGGATTTTTTTGGTGCACTGCAAGAATTACAAGAAACTAATAAAAAGGTAAAATATGTTAAAACTGATAGCTCTTTAATACTAAACCTTTATTATGGAGGTGTTTTGCCATTTTACAAAAAAAACTAAAAAATCGTGATTTTTAGTATGATATAAGTATATCACTCAACGGGGATGCATGTCAATAAACTAATAGAAAAATTACCTTAAAATCTTATCATATTTGACAAAATTTCATGCAAGGTGATCGGAGTGTCAGGTTTTTTTGTTTTGTTTTTTATTTACTTTTGCAAACTAGTAAATTGTGATTGATAATACCCATATTTAATATTAATATGCAGCAAGTTCATCACACACTCGCACACAATCCTGTAGCATCAATAGCAACATGTTACATGATTGTGACTATTTCACTGTTAATCTTTTATTAATGAAATTGAATATTGTTTCAGGCAGAAGAATTTGAGAAATCCCAAGCACAACAGGCAGTAGCTACAAACTCTACAATGAATACTTTTTCATCTTTGTCGGAGACAATAACAGCAGCAGCACAATCACAGCCTCTTCCATTGACTTCGCCCTTGTCTGCTTTGCCAAACAGACTAACAGAATCTGGCATAGCAGTACATGGTGGTCGAATGGTGAATTCCATTCCTATCCCAAGAATGGATCCTCCAACTTTATTGACTCCACAACAGCGTGTCAGTTCACCAGTTTCTTTAATCAATCACAACGTCGCAAATACTCTAGGTAGAACAATTTCATCTAACAATCTTGAGACTTTGAATACAAGTGGAGGGGTTCGTGTTATGAAAATACTTCCTGGTGGAGTAAGAATCGGCACGCCCCCACCACCAGGCCAGCGGATCTTTATCACTTCATCATCAGCAAGTGTACCAGCCACCCAACCTCTTTATCCTTCTGGTACTAAAATTACTCTTGGTGGTCCTGGTGAAGGGGTGCGGGTAGTAACCCCTGGAGGGTCTGCTTCTAGAATGCTAGCCAATGCTCAAGGTGTGCCAGTCAATGGAAGTCACCAGCCACAACAGCCGATTTCTCTAACCGACAAAGATGTGACGAGGATGTGGGCAAATGAAGACATAAGTTTAAAAAAGTTGCAGCAGCAAGTGAATATGGTTAGTGAAGTGATATTGTCCATACTGTTCTGTCATTTACATAACTTGTAGTTTTCCTCATATATTTTTTTATTTTGTTCCTAATGAAATCGTTATATTTGTAGATTAATCCTGGAGGTCCTATAATGCCAGGGTTACCATTGAGACCTGTACACATGGAAGAAGAAGTTGAAGAGGAGGAAGAAGAACTTGGTCATGCAGAGACATACAATGACTACATGCCTCCAAAATGTATGATGATTTTAATCATTTTACAATTTCTATACAGTAACTTAGACGTCACAAAATTTCACAAAAATGTGTAATAAACATAAATGTACAGTTGATTACTTTAAAACCAAGGATATATTTACAAAAGAAACTTGTAAGCTTTCAACCATACTTAGGGCTTCATCAGACTGTCAATATAACTGAACATAATAGCCTGAACAACAGTCTGATGAAGCCCTAAGTATGGGAAAAAGCTTACAAGTTTCTCTTATGAATATATCCTTAGTTTTAAAGTAATAAGCTATATATTTGAGTAGTATATGCCAGGATAGATGAGTCTAAACTATGATATGTAATGAACATATGAAAACAAATGAATCTGTTAAAAATTATTACACCGACTGGAGTCTGATAAAAGGTATTATTGTTAAGTTTAAATTTCAGTGAAAATTGGAATCAGGCATCCAGACACAGTTGTAGAGACAAGTTCTCTGGCAAGTGTGGAGCCTCCTGACGTTTGGTACAAGCTTGCTATACCCGAGAATGTCATTGATCACGGCTTTCTGTCTGCTCTTCAACTGGAGTCCATTGTCTACGCTTGCCAAAAACATGAATGTTTGCTACCAAGTGGGCATCGGGCAGGATACCTTATAGGTAAATTTTGCTTTTAGTTTGCTGCAACTATTCAAGCTAGGGTCTGGATGGGTACAAGTCAGGTTTGGGATATTGATGGGTACAACTTTGCTACCGAAATGTTTAAATAATATGTCAAGTTCATTGATATTTTATTGAAAACATGCCAAAATTATATTGAACCATGCATCGTACACACGATGTAGCCTTTTTTCGGGCGCACAAAAAATGCACTCGATTTAAATGACTGTAACAATAGTCTCGATCATCAAGCCCAGTTTGTGCGTGCTGTCGTCATTTAAGCGGCAGACAGCCTCGGTTCCAATTGTCGGAAGGCATTAACTACCTGTCACGGTATATTGAAAACTGAAAGAAATATTGAAAATTAATGAATTACAGCATTTACAGTTTAAGATAAAAACACAGGGATAAGTATTCAAGAAAATACAATGATATCACTGCATAAGTGTGCATCATGGATATCATTTTGATTTTAGTATCAAACATAGTGGTGGATACGACATTGTCATTGTGAGCATGAGCAATCAAAAAACACATGGATATGGTGAAAATTCGTGGTGCATACAAGACATAAATGCATGATTATTGATGTACACGCCCTTTCGGTAAAGTGCATTTGCATCCCGTGCTCTTCCAACTCTTCATGCATGACTACATTACATGGGAAATGCTAAATTTGCGGGGGAAGTCGGGGGGGGGTATCCCCAAATTTTTCTTTGAAATGTGATGCATTCTTCTGCAATCCAGTGTATAATTTACAGCAAATTTGGGTACTTGAAAACTTAAAATAGTCTCTTTTTTTCAAATGTCCAACAAGATTCATTTCAACTTTCAAAACTGTGTACTATGTAACATAGTTAAAATAAAAATGGTTTTTGCATTGAGTTTTTCCTTACTTTTAGCGTTTTGCGAAAATGACCATCGTCCATACCCTTGTATTTTTTTTGAATCAAATATGTTGGAACCAACAAAATTTTTACTGTCCATTCACCCTTCTAAACACAGAACAGTGTTATAAAAGTCTTATTTAAATATAAGTTAAAAATACATAATGTGAGATTCCCTTTTTTGACCCAAATTCAGAAATTTTTGGCTCGGGTTTCAGAAATTTCAAAAATTTGAGGTTGGAAACCCTGAGCTGTCTTGATTACAAGTCAGGTTTGGGATATTGATGGGTACAACTTTGCTACCGAAATGTTTAAATAATATGTCAAGTTCATTGATATTTTATTGAAAACATGAAAAATTATATAAAGTAAACGACCACACACGATGTAGCCATTTTTCATGCTACCTTAGCAAAAAAACACCAATCAACTCTATGTGTACCGTAAGGCACCTCCCAAGGGAAGGCATTAACTACCAGTCAGTACATTGAATACTAAAGAGCTGCCGAGTAGTACAGATTTGTCAGTACTAGTACGGATTTTAGACCCAAGATACCTGATAACTATATTGAGCATTCAAAATACAGTATTTCCCTCTACCAAGAATAAGCACAAAAAACTACATACCTACAATGATATGTATGGTTCAGAGTTGCCAAGTATTCCGAAATTTCGGAATCATTCCGAAATATGAAGTCGATTCCGATCGTAATTGAGAAATTCCGAAATTCAGGGGAAATGACCAAATATTTTAAAAACTTGTACTTTTTTCCTTAAAATACTGATATTTTTGCTCGCATATGGGCGCCACCATTATCGAATGTACTCGATTGAACCACGCATCGTGTATACTCTTTTACCGGCGTGTAAAAATGCACTCGATTTCAATGACGTGTCGCAAATAGATTAAGTCTCTATCACGTTACGCCCAGGTGACGCGTGCTGTCATTTATGCGGTGGACAGCCTCGATGATTGAGACTACTGCTTGGTGTCGTGAAATGCACCAACACGACCTGTTAACGATATATGAAAGTAAAAATAATAAAAATTATAGTGAAAATAAATTAATTTTTGTGCTCTCCAGTTAGTAATGTTGCAAAATTAAAGGGACGAGTATTCAAAAAAATACAATGATATCACTGCATAGAAAAAGAGTATGCGTCACGCCCGATATTGGGTGATTTTAGTATCAAACATAGTGGTAGAGAGGACTATTGTGCATGAGAAATCAAAAGTACACATGGATATGGTGAAAATTCGTGGTGGATAGAAGACACTACATGTATTGTTATTGCTGTACACGACTGACTTTATAAGGTAATGTGCATTTGCACATGCCTGTCTATCATTTTGGGTGTCAATAGACTGGGCAAAGCGTGGTGGTGATGGGGGGGGGGGGATTCATTTCATCACTTTCAAAACAGTGTACTATGTAACATAGTTGAAATAAAATGGTTCAAATTAAAAAGTGTCGCTATATTTCTCATTGATTTTTCCTTACTTTGAAAGTTTTTTCGCGAAAAGTAGGACGACCATCGTCATCACTTTCAAAACAGTGTACTATGTAACATAGTTGAAATAAAGTGGTTCAAATTAAAAAGTATCGCTATATTTCTCCTTGATTTTTCCTTACTTTGAACGTTTTTTCGCGAAAAGTAGGCCGACCATCGTCCACACCTTTGTGCTTATTTTTAATCAAATACATGCATGTTGAAACCAAGTTAATTACACTTTTATGTGCATTTTTACTGTCCATTGACCCTTTTAAACACAGAACAGTGTTATAAAAGAGTCTTATTTAAATGTAAGTTAAAAATACTTATTAAACGTAAGATTCAGAAATTTCGACCCAAATTCAGAAATTTTGGTCTCGGGATTCAGAAATTTCATAATTTGAGGTTGGCAACTCTGTATGGTTTGTGATTGGTGGAAAAACTCTAGAATATTTGCCTCATTACACCAGAAATACATAGAGCTCTTCTGGTGTGGTGAAACTCACACATGTCTGCATTTTGGTCAAACTGATCCAAATGTTGGCAAGGCTTGTTAATTGACTTGGTAGTCAGGCCACTTAAGTTGAAGAATAATGAGGGCCTGCTAAAATAGATTCATGATTGATTTGATATCTAGCAAATATGACACTCATCAAACACATTGTTATTGGTAGACTGAAAATTCGTCCATACTTGTCTAGATAAATGAATATAACACGATCTATCAAATGTTTCATTAGGTGATGGAGCTGGCGTTGGAAAAGGAAGAACTGTTGCTGGAATAATCTATGAAAATTATCTTCAGGGTCGTAAGCGATCATTATGGTAAACCATAACCTGAATTATAATATATATAACATTCGAACTATACTACAAGATTTTCAATACACTTACACAGAGGTTTCATACAGCATCCACCGTATATCCTCAGTGTGACATCACATGTAAAGACGTAATGCCAGGATGGCCAAGTCCCATACCAAAAAGTGTTCAGCTTCATGTTTAACGAAGGACCTTATGTTGATGTAATCTTTCGTGAATTTCCTATCTTATCCACCTCTCGAACCACCTTGGTTCTCTGTTGAGTATATCTGTGGTTTCCATGGAAGATGAGTGTTGAACTGTTGAACTGAATGAGTTGGACTCGTCATCACACAATGTCACCCTAATGATCATGGCAGATGTTGTATGAAACATCTGTGTAAGTGGGTCGAAAATCCAGTGGTTTAGTTTAAATATATATTTCATGTCAACCTGAATGTCTAATGTTCATAGTTACTAAATTATAATAAATTCAATTAAAAAAAGAATCCCTTTGTACTTTTGCATATCCATGCAAGGGTTTATGTGAACTTTTTTGTTACTTAGGTTAAGTGTATCAAATGATCTGCGTGTGGATGCTGAACGTGATCTGCGGGATATAGGTGCCAAAATTGAGGTTCATCCTTTGAATAAGGTAACCTAAAGTAGTGCAATAACTTGCTTGAATTGTATAAGTAAGATAAATGTGAAGCTGTGTCATGAGTTAATGTTCGAAGCATTCTGAATCTATGAATATAACCTATTTTTAGCATTATATAGCATGTCATAGAAGTGCAATTTTTGTGTGTTTTTTTTAGTTCAAGTATGCCAAGATATCATCTAAAATTAATGGTCATGTTAAGAAAGGTGTGATATTTGCTACTTACTCTTCATTGATTGGTGAAAGTTCAGCATCCGGCAAGTACAGGACCCGTTTCAAGCAGCTCATTCATTGGCTAGGAAAAGAGGATTTTGATGGACCAGTATCCTTTAATTTTATGTCAATGCATTTATTTATTGTTAATCTGTAATGTTAATCTAAAATTGTTAAATTGAATGATGCTGCTGCTGGATTAGGTTTCTACCAGTATCTAAATTCTGCCTTTACACAGAACGGAGCGAGTCCCTACACCCTTCTTACGAACACTACATCACTAAATGGAGACTTTATCGAAAGTCTGCTAGCAAATGTTCTTTCCAATACACAAAACTTTATATTAGTCGTCTTCATATTAACACTCAGACCTGTGAGTTCAAGATAAGCTTTCCAGTTGATGGTGAGCGCCTTTGAATCAGTTACGATAAGGTCATCAGCATGAAGCATTTGAATTTTCACTGAGAAGGCCAGTGTAATCATTGAAACACGTAGAAAACAGTTTCTCAAAATTATTATGGATTTTAAAATATTTTAAGCGCATTCTATTTTATATATCATTCATGATAATGTTTATTGGTTAACATTTTTGAATATGTATTTAACCTTAACTTTGTTAAGATTGTATTTGACGAGTGTCATAAAGCTAAGAATCTTTGTCCAACTGGTTCTTCCAAACCAACTAAAACTGGACTTACTGTTCTGCAACTCCAAAACAAGTTGCCAAAGGCAAGAATTATATACGCTAGTGCCACAGGTATTGTTTTTTTATTATTTATTAATAACTTTTACTTCTATTGCTGTATATTTATTTTAATTGTAAGTAAGTGCATAAAGCATGTTGTTTACACAGGAGTTTCACTACTTACTGGTTGATTTTACCATTGATAAGTTTCCACAGTTTTAACATAATATATAATTTATCTAGGTGCATCGGAACCAAGAAATATGGCTTATATGACTAGATTGGGGCTATGGGGCCCTGGCACTCCATTCAAAGAGTTCAATGACTTCATTCAAGCAGTTGAAAAACGGTTAGTTTCTTTTATTGTGAAATTTCTGCCTTATCAGACCATCCAGGTGCCATGGGCATTTAGATTGAAATTTTTTCTCAATATTTAGGGGGATGGGGGTCATTTACTCAGATATGATGTCTTGAAGTCATCAAAATAAATGGAACTTTATTTGGTGAACTGAGGGCCAGAGACGCCAACTAATACCGCACTTCCACACAGCTTTTCCTCAAAATCCTTAATCCATATTCATGTGTGACAATTGGACGAATGTAACCGATACATATCAATGTAAATTTTGTGGGGAAAAAACTGTATTAATATTATTTCAACATCATTTGGGACAGTTACACACCAACTTGTCAGTGATATGGAAGGGGCAATAAAATATGTGTATGATTTCAAAAGAAAGGAGGGGGAATAAAAAAGCGACACTTCACTTGATGTCAATTTGACAAAGAACATCGTCGGTTTTCACGGATTGATCACTCACACTGCCTTTACAAGTCCATGTTCATAACAACCCGTGGGCCCAATTGTAGCTTTTATGTGGAAAAATATTTTTTGGTTAGACTTACGTTAAAGACAAAATCAATACTCGTTTTTTCTTACTAAGCTTAGAGAGATCATACGTCTGAACATTTCGCCAGTGGGCCTTGTGATTGGTTGGATCTGGTGACCTACATTCCCAAATGTTAGCACCTTGGTATCACGGCTATATACTATGTATATAGCCGTGAAATATGACGATGGACAAAGAAGTCGTGCAATGTTTTTCAGCATGCATTGAAATAAAAGAAAACTTGAGTTAACACCTAAATTGGCCATATCTCCTGCGAAAGTAACTGAAAATTCGTAACAGCCCAGCCAAAATTTTACTTTTCTTTGGTACACAAATGGTAGTAAAACGTACATGTAGTAGTATTATAATTGAATAGTTGTAAAATGTGGACAATATTTAAAAATGTGAAAACACCACTTTCCAGACTACAATAATACCAAGTGTAATGAAGGTGGGGAATAAATCAGCATTCCCAAATAAATCATTGATCTTAAATCAAGAGTATTTGTTTCATTTTAGATAATGCTTAGCATGCATAGGCAGAAAAATGCACATTGCACAGCGTGTAAAACGATTTTTTTTGTTAACTAAGAGAATTAATGGCGGTTTTACTCGCTATTGCTAACTTTAATATTGCTCCTCGCATTGCTGCCGTCTGCTGCCTCTAAAGCTAGCTGCGTTTGCAGCTAGTCTATTAGCAGCACAGGAACAATATTGTTACACAGGGCAGTATGATTTTAATGTAAACATTGCGTCAAGTGGCCCCTCGAGATGGTAAGAGAGTGCGCCTTTTGAGATTTTCATGCGTGTATGGTGCATGGCACAGCCCGAACAAGAACTCTGCTAGAAATAAAAAAAAGATTAGGTCCTGCAAGTAGGGACTCATTTGAAATGCATCTTTCCAATGCCATATTGCATCTTGCAGATTACTGTTGCCATTAAAAATGAAAATCAATCAAAATTCATACTTGCCAAAAGTCACCAAATCTTCAATTTTTCTTTAGCTTGATATTTTTTTCTTTCTATTTCTGTTGTCTAATGTTCTGAATTAGTTCTAAAATATAAAAATACCGGTTAGTCCAAATGTTTTTATTATTTACAACTACCAATAGTACCAAAAAATATTATTACATAAAATCAAATATCAATGTTAATTCTGATGTTAACTTATCTATTTCGAAATATATTATAAACTCACACTTTTCCTTGCTTTGAGAAAGTTTTAATTTCGTACTTTTAATTTCTGTTTATTCTACTTTGTTTTCTGTGTTATGTATGAAGTCCGTATTTTGTTATTCAGAGGTGTTGGTGCTATGGAACTGGTAGCAATGGATATGAAGCTGAGAGGAATGTACATAGCCAGACAGCTTAGTTTTCATGGTGTTTCATTTCGAATTGAAGAAGTCCCAATTGCCCGGGATTTTACTGGCCTATACAACGCAGCTGTAAAATTGGTTAGTTGCATGCACTAATTTATTGGTAATATTTCAATTATTGTAGTGGTGTTGTCTATTTTCAAACTAAACACATTTATTGTTTTCTTAAAGTGGGTAGATGCTAGAGAGAAATTCCAGCTTGCATCTGAACTCATGGATTGCGATCAGAGAACGAAGAAAACTATATGGGGACAATTCTGGTCATCACATCAGCGTTTTTTCAAGTATTTGTGCATATCCGCCAAGGTGCCTTATTGTGTGAAAATTGCACGTCAGGCAATTAAAGATGGAAAGGTGAGCAATATTTTTGGAGAATGAGATTAATGTTGTAAGCTTGTTTGTCATTTTAGTTTCGTGCTAAATTTTGATTACTTGTACAACATTATGATAGCTTTATATTAGTTTATATATTTGATAAATTGTTCTACTTTTCAGTGTGTTGTGATTGGTCTGCAGTCTACAGGAGAAGCTAGAACTCTTGAAGCACTTGAAGATATGGGAGAACTCAATGATTTTGTATCTACAGCAAAGTATGTATTGATCGAAATAGACTTTTACGACTTTAATACAGATGAGACTAAATAATAATTAAATGTACCAAAACTCATTGCGGGAATCACATTTGGGAAAGATAGCTATTTGGTGGAGTCACTGACCAAGAGGAAATCCTGGTTCTGGCTTGTGAGTGGTGACTGGAAATGTCTGAGGATGGAGTTGAAAAATTTATTTTGTAAAATTTACCTAACCGGAAAAACAGGATTTTTGTTAAAATGTTTGTAAATTAGTTTTCATTATCATCCAGAGGTGTCATACAAAGTCTGGTAGATCGCCATTTCCCTGCTCCTGATCGCAAGAAAACATACGGCTTTTTGGGACTGAGTGGAATCTTTGATGACAGTCCTTCATCACCACAGCGTGGTCAAAAGAGAAAGAGAAAGAAAGGTAAATTAACCTATTTAGTTCGAAAAATGAGGGGAAAAGATTTTTGTCCTTCAATACTGGCAAACTTCAAGGTGTTATTTGTCTTAAAAAATAAATTGTGTGCTCACAAATATTTCTTGAAGATTTAATTTGTCGAGTGATGATTCCAACCATGTATAACAACCTTTTCACAAGATCGAACTTTGTCATAAAATTTATTATCTATATATAATTACGAAGACATGGGTGTGGCCATGTTTTTTTTTGTTTTTTTTTGAAATTCGCCTGCATCACTTTCCTTGGGCACTTTCACTCATTTTGAGTGTACCACTTTATGGGAAATCACCTTCTACGGGTTTATTTGTTCTTTGTGTGCTTGCTTTCATCATTATTGACGAGAAAACTGACTTACCATCATTTTTCGCGTACAAATGATTGTTATTTTATTTACAGTGCACTTCCGGTTACATTATTGCTGCGTGCATTATGTTTCAATGTTGCTGCGTGTGTATGTCTCACTGGTTTAGAAATGCTGCGTGCGTTATGTTTGTTGCTACGTGCGACTTTAGCCACCGTTGTTGCAGCGTGCGTTTGTCTGTTGCTGCGTGCGTTATGTCTCCGTAGGAGACGGGAGGGAAGCTAGTTTTGATAATTATGGAATGGGTGTGTGTTCGCTTACCATTCCGCAGGTGTGAACTTCTGCCTCTCTGCGGTCACTGTTGACTATGACTTAAAACAGCTATTATTTTGCCTCGGTACACTATCAACTTATCACATCATACACTTCACTAAAAGAAATCACTTGCTTTTACTGGTATATACACTGGTAAATTAACTATTCAAACTAAACCGGCTTTGCTGGAATTGTTCAAGCTCAATCCGTGTATTAATGAAAATTATTGCAGCAATATGGTTAAAGGGCGAATTCTATGCAATGAACATTTATTTGAAACTAAAGGCAGTATTACTTGTCAATTATAAGTGCTAAAATAGGCCAAGAAATGTAAGGCACTCGTATTTTTGCCAATAGCATGCTCCATCAAAATAGTGTTCGAAGACATCTGGATGGCATATGGGATCCGGATGCCTGTTTATTCGGATCTCTTATCAATGTTTAGAGGGGTCCGGATAAAAGGACCTGTACTGTTATGTGTAATAATTTGAAGAATGAAGTGTATCTAAATAATTAGCTTTAGTAAAGTAATCATTTAAGAATATGTATCGCTTTTAACAGTGGCCAATAGCAGTGCTAAAAGAGTAAAAGAAGATTGGACCGACGAGTCTGACTCTGACCCATCTGAAAAGGAACTTAGTCGCCCTTCCACTCCTTCTGCTCCCAGCTCAGCTAGTGAAATGTCAGATGAGGATGAGGATGAGGATGAAGAGAGTGAAAATGAAGATTTTAACCCATTTGCAAAAGGTTCCGATAGTGATGATGACGATGGTATGTATTTATGTATTTTGTGATATGCTTAATTGTAGGATGAATGCAGGGATGTGAATTTGCTGGGGAAAACGTTACATTATGATTTTTGAGGTCTGTAAAATTATTACGTCCTGGATTTAGTTTTTTTACGGGAATCCGACAGTTTCAATGAAAACATGAACTGAAGTTGTGTGTTCAGCACTTGGCAGACATTGACACAGTTTGGATGTTCACAACGCAACATCCAAACTATGAAACGAAATGCTTTTAGGTGGATCACACCGGTAATTAATTTACCGCATAGAAAATGCGTTCCCACGCTATTGGTTGTGCGTTTATGATAAATACGTGTACAGTCGTCTGCCGATCGCTGCACTTTTGATATGGCGTGGGCTTTGAATGTTTTTACTTACTTAGTTATTTTATTTTACAACATAATAGGCCATTATCAGTAACCATGAAATGCATTTGGACCATGTACACGTAATTTATAATACTGGATAATAGTTGTGATCCATTCAATCTTGCCACATTGTGCACCTCACTTCAAATGTGTTGTCAAAAATTCTGCACTTCACATGAAGTTCAAGAATGAGATTGATTCTACAGTGGGTGATTTCGAGTGGCTGTGCTTATGGTATAATTAACCAACAGGGTCTAAAGGATTTAAAAAATTCAGTGTCCAACATGGATGAGTGGGTTGCACCCCTTCCCTCACCGTCCAATGCACTTTTTATGAAAATGTTTGTCTGAAAATTATGGTTTATGCCTCTCAGTCTGATTAAGATTTTTTGTGTGTGACGGTTTACATCTATGTGAATATTTGATATACCTAAGATAGTATAGTTTTATCTACTTACCTACATTCAAAATAAATTTTTGTACTTTTCAGATCCTTGGCTTAAAAAGAAGAATAAAATGGCTAAAAAGCATAAGGCAAAAGAAGAACAGAGGAAGAAAAAAGAAGAAGAAAAACGAAAAAAGAAAGAAGCCAAACGGAAAAAGAAAGAAAAGAAAAACAAAGATGATAGTGATGATGAATTTGATGACATTGACAATCAGATGGACAAAGCCTTGCAAGCCGTGGGACTGAAGATTGGGAAAGAAAATTCAATGGGGCCTTTTAGTAGTATGTGCAATTTGTATTTCAAGTGATTGTATTTTTATCTCTTTCATATTTGCTTAGGTTTTAATCACTGGCTGTGGCCGGCCTCCATTTAAAACGAATGCTTGTACATGTATGTCAATTTGAAAGACGTATTTCTATAAGTTTTCTTACTTGTAAAAATATGATTGTTCTGCATTATCATAAAGGGTACAGATGATGTGAAAATAAATATGAAACAGCTTGCTTGGGTGATAAACTCTGTAAAACATCTTCAAATATGTTCCATGTGTGCGTACAGCAGTATAGGCTGTCAAATTTCATCATTGCCAATACCGACGCACAAACCACTTTCATAATCAAACAATGCGCGTTAACTGAGAAATAATCACTATCTTGTTTAACTTTATACAACTTATGTTCATCCGGTTTTCTATAATACAAAACCTTTGAGATATTCATAATTCTGCATAACTGTAAGACTGCAACTGTAAGATCGCAATAGCACTTTACTATATTTAACCATAGGATTTATGTATTACTACTTGTTTCAGGTGCCCGTCAGTCACTTAAAGATGGTACCAATGCTGTGGAACAAGCAATACAAATGAAAATTGATTTGCTTGCTCACATTGATAAAATTGGAGATAAATTGCCAGCAAATACTTTAGATGAACTCATAGATAGCCTGGGTGGTACTGATTGTGTGGCTGAGGTAATTGCTTTAATCGTCAAGAGTCATTTAATGTTGAATTAGTAGAAGTTAGTTATTGGATTCATTCAGTTCTTGATGTTAAAAAGGAATTATCCTAGAGGAATAATGTTTTTATTTTTTTCACATAGATGACTGGTAGAAAAGGGCGAGTTGTGAGCACAGACGATGGAACTATTCAATATGAATCTCGCAGTGAATCTGATATTCCTCTAGAAGTTATGAATCTTGCAGAGAAACAAAGATTTATGGATGGAGAGAAGGTAACTTGATACTTATTATTTTGCTATGGTGTAACTCTATTTTAATGCTGATTAGACATTGAAATCTTTTATTACATTTTTCATTAATAATTGACTATTCCTATGTCAATTTTCTAAAATACAACTTGACATTTTATCATTCTGCAGAACATAGCTGTAATTTCTGAAGCAGCTAGTTCTGGTATTTCTCTACAAGCTGATAGACGTGCCCACAATCAAAAGCGAAGAGTCCATATAACACTTGAATTGCCTTGGAGTGCCGACAGAGCCATACAGCAGTTTGGTATGTAGCAAGTTGTTTGAAGTCGGTAGTATTTACAAAACTCGTAATACAAAATTGAAGGATTTGATATGTGAAAAGTTATTTTAAGTACATGCAGTGTTCATAAGGATTCACAGATAATTAAGTGAGCAGCGCTATCACTTGGTTATATCGTTATCTCTTGAAGATTATGTTGCCCAAAAGATATTTTCTTTCTAAGTATCCGTTTCAATATGTCATCGTAAGTCATGTAAGTGTTTTAAAGGAGAATGGAAAGCTTGTTTCACATTTAGGGTATTTAAAAGAAAATGCCTTGTGCATTATTTACTTAAATGAAAAATTTTGTAGTTGGATGATTTTCATCAAATATTCAATATACTTTTGATTTAAATAAGATTACTGATGACGCTGCTTTTATACCCCAAACAAATGGTTTCTCTGAAGAATCTTTGCCAGTAGAAAACATGAAATGAATCGGCCATGTTTTGCCAACACGAGTAGAGCATGATCCTGCCCAGTTCGGGCGAATTTAAGTACAGAAGTGTTGACATATTTCAATCTTTGAATAACTGCTTTCACATTGATAACTATAGCATCTACACTACATGTAGAGTCATTGGGTGTACATAACCTATGAATTGATTATGGGTTTATGTATTTTGTTTAGGTCGTACCCATAGAAGTAATCAAGTCAGTGCACCAGAATACATGTTCCTCATATCTGAGCTGGCGGGAGAGCAAAGGTTCGCATCAACTGTTGCCAAGAGGCTTGAAAGTTTGGTAATTGGTTTTTCTTTTTTAAATTTAGATTTCATTTCAAATTAGTTGGCAAATCCATCAAAATATATTCTTTTAAATAATCATTAACACTATATATGTTTTTATAGGGAGCATTGACACATGGTGACAGACGTGCGACCGAAAGCAGAGATCTTAGCAGATTTAATATTGATAACAAAGTAGGTAAAACGTTGTCAAATAACGACCTCTCAATGACAAATTAGTGCCTGAGTCTTCGACGTTATAATGACTGATTTACTTTTTCTTGCCACCCTCTTCAAAAGTAGAGATTTATATATATCATATTCATTGTGAGAATACAGTTAACAACAATGCGTTTTATCTGCAGCTAATAGTCTTACCGTTTATGAGAAGACAAATGGATGAATTAATATTTGAACAGAGAATGATAATCTTTAATAGTACGGAGCAAGATGAGTTATTGTGCACATTGCATTTTGAGTAACTTTTCTCTTCATATGTAACTTTAATATAATTTTTCTCCAAGGTATCACATCAAACAAAATGAGTGCATCCAAAATGTAACTTAGCAAATCAGGTTACATGAATGATATGTGTAAAAGACTGCCTAATCGCTATTTTAGGGTTCTCCCTATACTAGGGGTCATGTTTGATCTCTGATATAGGCCCATGAGCCTCAATACAATCATGAAGCGTGCCCCACCTAGAACCTACAATATATTTACCAAAAGTAACAGTCCTCTGTGTAAATGAGATGATATACAGTACATCAACAAAGACAACAAACTGGCATAGTTAAAATCGGCATTCATTATCGCTCAACCGTATGCATTTTGATAAGTTTCTGTGTGTCAAATATATTGTCATGGCATTTGTCGACTGTTGTTCTCAAATATTGGAATATATAATTCATCAATAACAATCCTAGTAATCTATTACAAGTGCTCGTCAGAAATTCAAAATAACACTTATTTATGAAGAAAAAGTGCTCATGATGCTTGCCCCTCAGTGGAAATGTAACCGAAATGACTGATGTAAAGTAAAAACCTATGACGAATTGTTCGCTAATGGCAATTTAAGATTTTAGAAAAGATTTAAATTCGATCTTGAAACATGCTCTTAGTCTGTTATAAGGCCGTGGGCCATCGACCCCATGGTGCACTCCCAATGTTAGGCCCATGCGCGAGGATACGGTATGTTGAATTCACTTAAAGGAAACATAATTTTGATTGATTTAATATTTTTCTTTTAGTATGGCCGTACTGCTTTAGAAGCAGTGATGAAGTCTGTTTTGGAACTTGAAAGTCCGCTGGTACCTCCGCCATCAAATTACATTGGCAACTTCTTTAAAGGTAGGGGTATCGATTGTAATATATGTTTTCTTATTTGTAAGTAAAGATTTATAGAGACTTTATGTTTTTAAAATCCTCCCAACTTGCTATTATTTGTTATCATGTTTCAGATGTACGCACTGGCCTCATTGGCGTAGGCATGGTCAATTGGGATGATCGTGTTGGTTATGCAAGCTTAGAAAAAGGTGACAAGATCTTTATCTTAATCTTTATTTTTATCTTAAATATAGTACAGGAGTCGTGGCCATGATCGTGACTATGATCACCTAACGCTCATCAGCACCATAACCATAACACCCTAATCCGTAAAATAAGGGTTCATTTGGACCCCAATCATTTCATGTCATCCTCTCTTGAATATATGATCTTTCTGTGATACAAATACATTCATATGATAATTATGACTGTCAGATAGTTATAACAAAGAATGAGTGGTGTTTTCTGTACTTGGCTTGTCTCGGGTCCATGCAGACCCTAATAAAATTGCTTTCGTTTAGGTCCCTATATTTAACCAAATAAATTGGAAAAATAAAAAAAATGTACATAGATTTATCATTACCCCAAAAAATTCCGCTGGCGGAGAATTGAGTAGGTCATTGTTTGCAATGATTATATTAAAAAATCTGTTCAAAGCTAGTGTGGATATTTTGTCTGACAGAAGATTTCATGGTTTGTTTAAATATTTCAAGCTCTGGCAAAATTGAATAAATTTGGTTAGTGAAGGACGCACTATTGCTCTCAAAACTAGTTATTATTTCTTCAATGTATTCACCAAATAAAATAGAAATTATAGATTTCAGTTTTCTTTATATATATCCATTAATGCAGCTTTTCCATTCTGATGTTTTTGATTTACGGTATTTATTATATCTGTATCTTGATTTTTGACAGATTACAACAACATTAGCAAGTTTCTCAACAGAATATTGGGAATGGAAGTGCATGTGCAGAATGCGCTGTTTTCTTACTTCAATGAAACGCTGAGTGCAGTAATCATGCAAGCTAAAAGGAATGGCCGCTGGGACATGGGCATTTTGGGTAATTATGACTAATTTATATCTGTTCATTGTTACCAGTAATTTTTCATTATAAATATTTTTTTTTTCATTTAAACCTGAATATAGTTATAATTATAAGCATTTACTCTATATTTGATGGCTTAGTACATACATGTAACATATTTTGGCTGTACCATGAAACCATTTGATGCTTTTATCAAAAAGATACTTATTGTACATTATTCTTTTCTTTTACTCTATTAATTGATGCATTGAGTGCAAGAAGGAAAATTGTTATTCCATTCTTGAATTGTGATTTTTAGACCTTGGCAAGCATGGTGAAGCAGTGAAACGACTGGAGACAAAGACATTTGTGGGTACCTTTTCTGGTGCACAAACAAAGATAGAACTTCACACCCTAAGTGTTGAGAGAGGAATGTCATACAACCAAGCAATGGAAATATGGCATGAACATTCACGTCCAGATGATGGCTTCTATTTGAGTTTTGAAGTAAGTTTTGTTAAAGCTAATTGGATTTTTTTGTACAGACTCTGTCAGACAGACAGATTTATCCAATAATACTGCAGTGATTAACCTTAAGCTCAATACAATTGGACGCCTATATTAGATATGCCGATTCGATTCATAAGTTGTATATTCTTAACTTTTTGGAGCCGCCCCAAAAATCACAGTTTAACAGCCCAGTGCCATGGGCAGGTTCTTACGTGATCGTTGTTCACAATCGGGGATTGTTGATTTAGAACTATGATCATCAATAGTTCTTTTGATTTTCATCAGAACCAGTCGACATATACAGTACACATTCAAAAGACGGTCTAATTTAGTACTTTCACATTTTATAAATAAAGATACATACAGCATCAAGTTCAATTTTAACTTATTAGTTCATCTTTCTTTGCTCACAACACTAGATTTTTTTAAATACATTTACAGTTTCGCCAAAAAACTGTTGGCATCCTCAGAATGTTCTTCCCGCGCAATGTCACAAGTCAAATATTCTGATCCACACACTGACCAGTACCTACATTTCTCCTCCCACCACCCTTTGCAACACAAGCTAGGTGTTATACGCACCCTTTTAGATAGAGGGAATGACATAGTGACAGAAGAAGTTGACAGGCAGAAAGAGGAACAACACATAGTTGAAGCTTTGACAAGATGTGGCTATCCTGAATGGTCGTTCCGACGAGTGAAACACCAGATAGAAACCAAACTTGAAAGGAAGAGTGAAAAGAACAAGAAAAGAAAAGAAGCTGAAAGATCAAAAGGCCAGGTTATCCTACCATATGTGAAAGGTGTTACAGAAGGGATCTCCAGAATTCTGAACAAACACTTAGTAGGTACGGCGGTGAAGCCAATGTAGACTATCAGGAACATCCTAGTACACCCGAAAGACAAAGTAGATAAGATGGACAAATGTGAAATTGTGTACAAGATTCCATGCAAGTCATGTGATAAAGTGTACGTCGGGGAAATGGGCAGAAAGTTTGGTACCAGACTGAAGGAACATCAGAAGGACGTGGAAGCAAACCAGAAGGGAGCATACACCAGATCCACAAAGAAGGAGTCAAAACTGGAAATAAACAAGAATGCCATCACGGACCATGCAAACCAGCACAACCATCAGATAGACTGGGAGGGAGCCAGAATAATAGACAGAGAAAGTGAATGGAAAACCAGGACCATCAAAGAGTCTGTACACATCCGAACCTGCAAGCAGGTTATGAACAGGGACGAGGGGGGGCACCAACTCTCGCGAGTTTATGATTCCATCCTCGTTCAGGATCAGAATATTTGACTTATGACATTGCGCGGGAAGAACATTCTGAGGATGCCAACAGATGTTTGGCGAAACTGTAAATGTATTTAAAAAAATCTAGTGTTGTGAGCAAAGAAAGATGAACTAATATATTTCATACCAACACAATGAACACATTCAAGAATATTCAATTTTAACTGTTTTGAGTAATCGTCGATTCATTTGACAGCTATTTTAAGTGTCGTAAAATCAGTAGTAATTTTAATCGTAGCAACGTTTTGTATAAAAAAAATCAAAGAAAAACATGAACCATCCATAGTTCATACTAATATATATTTACTAATAATATTACGGACCAAAAACATCTTCAAACTTTGATTTGTTAGTCAGGGTAGACTTTGACAGAAGAGCCATGGATAAGTATCCGTCCTATAGTCAGAGACTGGTATCTATGTTGTCAGAACATATTCTCTACAGGTTGAAACGAAAAAGAATAGACCTTTGTCTATCATCCTGTTGCACTCAAAAGAGCTCTCCTAGCTTAAAATGATGCAGAATTAAGTAAACAATTTCAAAATTGGAGATATTAATAATTCTATATCGACAAGCAATATGCGTCATACAATTTTAAGATGAGAGATCGAAACAAAATTTGAGAGGTTTAAATGGAACATAGTCTTTGACGTTAAGTACTGGATTTTTTTAATGTATTGTAGTGAATCTCTGCATCTCTAGTTTCGATTAACCTGGAAAATGCAGTAATCCGATGAATTCTTCAGTTTCCAGATGCGCGGGACGTGTTACGCAGTAGAATTAATCAATACCAAAAAGTCCATCGACTACTTCAGGCCGTTTCGCGCCATTGTAGACTAACACGACTTTAAATATTTTAAGGTCATTTTCAAGGATCACTTTTATCGTATGTCACTTATGGAAAGTACTATCCTAATGGGGTTTTGAGTGAGGATTATGAATCTGTAATCGGATTTTAGTTAGCATGGAAATTGACGAAGATACGGGCAAAACACCGGTCTTCAATAAAAAAATGCAGACGACCTGTGTAGGTTGTGAATGATACAAGCTTGTGAACTTCACTTATGAAGAATGCATGCCTCAAATAGCATTCCTAATAGGAATTTGAATGAGGATTATGAATCTGTAATCGGACTTTAGTTAGCATAAAAATTGACGAAGTTATGGACAAAAGACCGGTCTTAATCAAATTTGCAGAAAGCCCGTGATTGGAGCAAAGTTGAGAAATTTACTATTATGAAGAATGCACGCATCAAATAGATGTATTTACTTAATTTTCCAATGTCTATCAGCGTAACAGCCATCAATGTTGTGTAGAATAGACATTTTGAATGATATACCAATAATGCGATTTTAATTGGCCTTATAACATATACCGGAAGTACCCATGGACTTTTGTGTCTCAGTTGAGCACAACTTTTGTATTAGATCCTTCCATTTGGAGATTTCACCTTATGGAGGGCTCTTAATTATGCAATAAATTTGTGCCTCAACCAAAACAATTGTTGACTTTATTTCAGAATCGAAATGTGAAACGAGCAGTGTCTTTGGCTGTGCAGATTCAAGGAAAGCGCCGTGAACGGTTATTCAATGTATACAAACCTAACTCAGGTCTTCAAGGAAAGCCTGAAACACTTGATGACTTAAAAGCCAAAGCCAAAAAGATTTTACCAGATGAAGCTAAGCAGTATTGGGAAGACCAGTTCTACCATTCAGCTCACATGTGTTCACACATGTATTGGTAAGATCTTTGTATAATATCAATAATTGTTATTTTGGTTAGGGATCTACATTATAGTTAGAACCTCCACAGATTTAGATAATTCTTGTTGGATTAACTTTATGAAATTTATTCTATGCATATTTTGCAAATTTTGAGAGTTATGACATAACATTTTTTGACATTTTTAATCCTAGTTGAAATTAGAAGTGATGAATATAAAATCTCACAAAATAGAAGAAAGTGACATTTTCATCACATGATATTTATTTGTCTGATTTCACATGTCTATAACATGTAAAGAAAATTGAAAATGTCATAAATAACTTCATTGCATTTTTTTGTGTGATATATTTCTCTCGTTATGTGGGCACTGATATTTATGATTTACTACATATTGAAAATGTCATAAATATAATTTCATGACATTTATTTTTCTCATTTTACATGTCCATTCGACATGTATTGCAAATTAAAAATGTCATAAATAGTACTACCTCCTCTAAAGGTCACTATGTCAATGTTGCTTTGTAATAGTGTAATAGCGCCTATTTTATTTGAACCACAATTATCAATATTTGGATCCGTTATGGATTTTTTTTATGTGATCCCTGCTATACATGCAAGCTTTTCATAATGATAAAGTATGATATTTTGTGATTACAGGAGAGGTAATTGTAAACGCCTGAATGTTGGTCTTGGTTGTGAAGTTGGTCTACGGAGTCGGACCTATTACATATTAAGTGGGTCTGTTCTAAGTGTGTGGACCAAAGTGGAACAAGTTCTGGCATCGGTACCAGGCGGTTTTGCTACTCGTATGCAGATTATTCGAATGCGTACTGATGATGGATCAAAGATAGTGGGTAAGTTCAATAAAGAAAACAATATAAGCAGTTCTGTTTGCCTTTACGTATTGTGATTTTCTTGCTATTGATATTTAAATAAAATGTGATCCTGGGGGCACTGAAGCTAACCTGGAAGTGATCAGAGTGTGTGAATTACATCTATGTCATGATATTCTTTTCCTTTTGACAGGTACATTAATTCCAGCAAATGCACTTAAAGCGCTAGTGGAGGCTATGTCTGCGGATTCACAGAGATCTTACAACACGCAGCATGGCATCTCTGCCCAAGAAGAAGCATTGGCCACAAAGACCTTGTTTGGAAGTCCATCAAAGTCACCAATGAAAACGCAAAGTTATAGTAATTATAGCAATTTTTCTGTACCTTCAAACCTGAGCACACCAGGCCAACTACACAGAATATCCACTGCTTCAAACCTGAATTCACCAGGCCAACTACACAGGATATCCACTGCTTCAAACCTGAATACACCAGGCCAACTACACAGGATATCCACTGCCCCTGCTCATCTGTCAAGGAACCCTAGTCAATTTCTTGATGGTTCTTTATCTCATCGAACTAGTCAGAATTCTTCCAGTCCGGTTTCAATTTCCAGGCCAGTGGTAATTAGTAAACCACCCAGTCCTGTTCCAGAAATAACTGAACCACAGGAATACCTGAGCATGCCATCATTTTTATGATGAATAGACAGTGGAAAGTGGCTGTATACAGTGGAAAGTGACTGTAATGACAGATGCAAGTGAACATATTGAAAATATGCAACTTTTTAAGAATATAAGAATACTATTTTGGGAGTGCATGGAATAGATATGGAAAAATACTTGGACAGTTTGTAATTTTCAAAAACAGTTTTAGCATTCGTATATGCTTGAAGAAAAAAAATGGCTTTTATTACAGTTTGCCTTTTCATTAAAATGTGATAATTATTTTTATGTGATAAACACTAGGTATGTTATTCGTGAAAGTTGTTGATGCTATTAACTATTGTTGTTTATGTTGGTGATTCAAGCATTTTTATGTAGATGAAATTAGGAACGTTGGGATAATGATATGAAGTTCTTTAAAGAAGACCTTTTTTTTAATGTGTGCGTGTTCAAAGGTGAATGGATATCCAGATTTGAGATAAATGGATAATATAAAGGTGCTTATAATTGGTGCAATTTAATTGAGGTCAATGAAAATATTGATAAAATCGTTGTGTGATCTGCTATATATAACCTCCAATGGCCCACCACCGTGGAAATGCCCACTATGAAATTTGGACCATTATAATTACAACATAAAAACATGTAAAGCATATGGGCGTATGGATGGTTATGTATGAGATGTATGGATGATGGTAGGGCTTTGTATGAAAATACTTATTTCATTTTGGTATGTCAAGTAAGATATTTAGAATTGAATTGTTATACAGTGGAACCTGTATTATGTGGACACCTTCAGATGAAGTGAAAAGTGTCCACACAAGACGTATTCATAAAAAGTGAGATTCACTTTATGAATGATATATAGGTAAAGGTAGTAGTGAAAAGTATCCAACTAAGATGCATCTTTAAATGGGAGGTGTCCACATGGACAGTGTCCACTGTGCTTCATGTTTCTCAGCAGTACCTGTGGTGTCAGTATTGTGTTCATATTCCATATTGTTTGTTATTTTCACATTCCTGTATAAATTGATCTCTCATAAAAAGTTACAATAGAATGAACATAAACAAACTTAATTGTCTATGTGTTTGTAAACAGTTGAAGTTATGAAAAGTGTAAATTTAATCTATAAATAAAGTGTTTTTGAAATGTGAAATAACATAACTAGTCATAAAAGTTGCTGAACTTTTTTAGACTAATTACTTGTGTGGGTTGTTTTTTTTCTTTTTTTCTATTCCACTTTAGATTTGCTTGTATGGGTGTTATATATTTGCATATTTTGGTGTGTAGTTGGCGTATTAAAACAAACAATATGCTATAGTTTGCATCACCAATTCTTGTACTTGCAATTTGTAAAATGTGTAGCTTCAATTGAGTTGTGTTTGAATGCTTGTTTGGCACAAATTTAATTTTAGCAATTTAAAATAAAAAGCTATAGGTCTGTTTTTCATATTATAGGAATATCATAAGTATTGCTGGTATTAATGTATGTGTGATATATATGGTTGTGATGGTTTGATTTTCGTGCATGATTCCAGTGAGTGGGTAGTGATGAAATTTGTTATTTTGTAATAAACAGAACATCTATGTTTATTGAAAAATAAAAATAAGCAAGAAATCTAGCTGATGGTGCAGTATTTATGCATTTATTATAGTTTATGACCAAAGATTATGACAACTAGCTGGCCTTTCTCCTACGGAGACTATTATGAGCGTGATGGAAATGAAAATGTGAAAAGAAGAAAAAACTGTCTAGATTTGTCAGTCTCGCTGAAATAGGACGTTATGATTCCTGCTTGGAGTTTGGGACTACGGATCCGTATTAATAGAATTCGGTTTATGCTTACGAACCCGTTAAAATAGTCACCGTCAATCTGATCACATAACGTCCTCTCTCCGAGAAGGAGAAGGCAGGAGAATATTTGTACCTGAATCGGTGATTCTAAACCAGTTTTCTCGTCAATGCTGATTAACGCAAGCGCACGAAGAACAGATAATCCTGTAAAAGTTGATGTCCAATCAAGTGGTACGATGAAAATGCGTGAAAGCGCCTTAAAAGTCCAGTGTATATTCCTTACATGGGCCCTAAAATCATGATAGAGGGAGTATGATTTACAAATACTTTCCCCCATAACGGTAACCAACAGCACAAAGATGAGTGGAGCCAGGGCATCTGTTTTAGTGCTTATATTTTTAGGTTGGATTTATTCTCATCACTTCACATTATTGAAATAAACAAGTTGGACCCCCTTCTTTTAAAAAATTACATCCCTAAAATAATACAGCTGTAAACATCAACATTTCTGTGTTCAAGACTTATTACCAAATGCTCATGATCCTGCAAACCTAGACATCACTAAAAAGTACCTTGCTGGATGTCTCAATGTTTGGGGTTAAATTGTGAAAAATGAATTGAGGCATCTGGGTAGGGTCTTAATTGAACATCCTGTCTACAATTGATCAAAATGTTAAAAATTTTGTTCGGTGCTCATGGTGGGAAAAAGGCATTAAAAAGTACTCTATCCATTTTTCAAAGCTTCTTCAATTTAGTAAATAACAAAGCTGTCAACCTTGCGATCTGATCTGTTAGATCTAAATTTCCATTTTCACCAAAATGACATTCTGTGCATTGTAAAATTTAATTCCATGTTGTATATGCTTACATTCACATACTGCTCAATTTTTTCTAATAATAATAATGAATTATTTTAAAGAGGAATATCATCAGTGATATTTACTGAAATGTAAAGTAATTTTGCCAGTTTCAAAGTATATAACAATACCTGATGCGATATAGACAAAAATGGACAAACTTTCGATTGAAGGCGGGTTCCTCGGCGATACATAATTTTCTCACACTCCAAGTAGTAGTATTTATGAATGGGTTACGATTCTCATATGATGATATATCGTATCGTCCAAATATGGACAAGATGTGTCAATCAAATCAACCTTTTATTGATACGTTTCTTGTATACTGTAATGTGTATATCACCGGCCACCATGCGCTAGACGTATTCTTTAAAACGTTCGCCATACCAATAATAACGCGAGTCGCCCTGACCATAAATGTAATTAAGCGTTCTGCATACTATGGCGCTCTCATAAATTATGACACAAAACAAGTTATTTTTGAGATGACATTACTTTTCTTGTGGTTTATCCCTGCATTAGTAGTACAAATTTACTGTGTGAAACAAACTTATATCCTATCAAAGTAAGATAGGACTATTCAAACCAAATGGATTTGGAAAGCTTTTGACATTATTACAATATAAATGTTTGAATGAAGAATATAGCTGTGATGGAGCCTCATCACCACTTAGACTACGGTCTATTATTTATCAGTTTGATTATTTAAATGCATGATTATGTGACTTTGTAAGGAAGTGTAAGAAACGTGTGTTTAGGTTCGATATGAGTTTCTCTACAAACAAAACTAACTCCTATCTACCCTAACCACCCTGAATATCAAGGGCACAATATATTAATTGCACAAAACTTGCTTTTGCCAAGCCGATATTATATAGTGACCTGAACATATGATAACTCTTAAACATTGAAACTTTTTTTTAAATTTCTACACCCCAGCATGACGTGGATAGAATCAAGATTGATCGGATATAAGTTAAGAGTTCATGAACCATCTACCGGTAATAATAGTACAAAGATCACACATTTTGGCCATGATTTACCAAGGTTACTACAGAAGATATTCTTTGGCCAAAACCATCACATCACCGGTGCAGTTTTTCAGCAAAGTCAGAAGGCAAGTTCAGATATTTCTATTAAAATGTTTTTTTTTTTCTCATTTAATATCAGAATACATGTACCTTTTATTGTATAATGACCATGAAATGTACAAGTAATTGAAGTGCCAAAAAATGACTTCTGACCATGATTCTTGAACTTAAAAGGATTTTACAGCAAATAATATAATTTGGACACTGTTGTAAAGTTTCTTTATTAAGGAAATTAATAGTAAATTATGAGATATCTATTAAACATACACAAAAATGATCGATGATTTTATCTCCGTATGGGAAGGCATGACACTGATAATTAAATGGCAAATATGAAATGACTATATGATATCTTTGAAGATGACATACATGAGAGTAATTACATATTTTATAATGATTATAATTCAACATCAACATTGTGGTGTATCACAAGAAAAAAAACTACTACAGACATGCATAATTATTTCTGACTTTAATGAATAAGAATGTGGATTTTTACAATTCCTAGTCACAAAATAGTTGAAAAGTACTGGTAGATAAATATTGAATACTAGATACAGGTGCTGTCATTCTGTCACACATTATTAGCATGGTTAAATAATGTTTTCAGAGAAATGAAATGCATAAGAGTATAATAATGATCATTATATCAGTCAGGGAAAATTCTCGAAAATAGGTACTAGGGCTGGCAAGTTGAAAAACTTACAGGCCCTAGTGAAATCTTACCAGTCTTGCCAATGGCACTCAATATCTAGGGGGCCGGGGGAATTCCATCCCAGAAATGTTTTATGTTTATTTGAAAAAGGAGCCATTTGGCGGACTTTGAGAAAATATTTGATATGACAAAAATACTGGGTCATAAAGGTGCCAGACAACTGGGCAGGTAAGTCTGAAGACCTGCAGGCCCAAATTAACAATAGCAATAGAAAACTTGCCAGCCTCGGGCAGGCAACCATTTCTCACGCTGATTATATTGAAAAATCCAGAAAAGCCCACAAAACCCCAGGTGGATGGGTTGGTATTTCTAGAAAAACCTGGGTTTTACCAACCCTAATTTGCAGACCGACATGCATTAATTTTGTGATGTGTGTCAGAATGATGGAGCCTGCATCTAGGGTGATTACAAAACATTCTAGATTAGTCATCATAAGCCTTCTCCACTGGGATGTGACATTTCCTGAATAACTAAATGTAGTAATTCATTCTGCTGAGGTGTTAACAATGGCCAAAGATCAGGTTGTATTGCTATAAGTGATTCCATATCTTTTGACTGACAAGCAATCACAAGGGATTGCAACATTAAGAACATATCCTCGGTAACATATACTGAATCATCATTAAGTGATTGCTGTTGCCAGTTATACTTTTCCAATGTTTGAGCATGTTCTGGTCTTATTCGTTGCGGTGTAGGTTGTAGGAGCATCAACAAAAGTACTCTTGAGATTTCACAGTTTGCAAGAATGTCACAAAATGCACCCAGAGGTTTTCCATTACACGTTGTTCCTACACGTTCTTGGCACAAATAACTCATTTCCGTCAACACAGTGAGTGCTCCATCATAGTCATGAATGTCGATCTTACAGTCTGCTACTAGACCAAGAGCAGCTAAACTATCTAGTGGGTTTAAAAACTGTAATTCTGCTGCTCTTTGATAATGAGCAATAGCTTCCCCTGGTCTTTTCAAGCATTTCAATGCATTTCCAAGTTCAATACAAAGTGTTGCAGCGAGAGGTGATTGCTTATTCTCTACATGGACTCTGATGGCATGACTGTAACAATTAATTGCAGCATTAAGGTGTTCGTCGAAACTGGGACAACATAATTCTTTATTCGCTAGCTCAGCATCCAGAAAATGTCTGGCGGCTTCTGTCAACGCTTGCGCTTCACCAGGTGCATTGGCCAAGGTGCTTTCACATCTTGCTTGAGCTAAACAACAGAAACCAGCATACTGTGGACATTCCTGTGCGCTAAACGTTTTAGCCAAATGTTGGAAATGTTCACTACCTTCAGCAATATTTGGTTTCCTTAAGAATTTTTTCTTCAATTTATTAGAAATATTGCGATATTTGCCCATGTAGTCAACTTCCTTTTCCATTTTGCTGTCAATTAATAATTGTTTGGGTAAGCATAATAAATTTGGATCCACGACTGTTATCTCTCATCCTAATGGGATATTTAGTGTGTGCCTATAGACTCACGGGAATAGTAGCTCTTTCTAAGGATAAATCACATACGTTTTGAATAGAGCTATAGTCTATTGCTGAGTTTATATGTATATTGCTTCATAATTAACATATTTTGATCTACATAGTTATAAACAGCAACATAGATCTCAGCATATAAGCTATCCCAACAAATAACCGATGCAACCTTCGATTTGAGCACACAACGACCTCTACATCTAAGAACCTTATAAAGTATATATTGTAGAGCCATGAAATCATTGTATACACATGTTCTTTATATTTACTGCAATATATATAAATATATATTATATCCAAACATTAAAACGTATTCATCAGTTTATTAATTTAAATTGCGAATCTGTAGACTCCTCTTAAACCATTAAACTTATAATCATCTTTTTATATTAAAAAATGTGTAATAATAGAATGCATTTCTAGAAGACAGTCAATTTAATATTCAAGCTTATATATTTTTATACGTTGGTAGAAAACTGAGTTACATATGGGATTTTTATATTATATTGTTTTCAGGAATATAAAAGGAGATATTCAAAATTACGGTATCATCCAAAATTATTGCATCTACTTGAATGAAACTTTGTCAGTGTATGCTTGGATTAGAAATGAAATTATGCCTAGATGTACATCATCTTATCTATTGATTTAATTTAACAGGCTCTTATAATGTTACTTTATGAAGAATGAAGAGCAACTTTAATGGTTTTGCCTGTGTACATGTCCCTATATTTAAATAGAAAACACTGCAGTAGATAATGCAATCATTTAATTAAAATATCACACACCAACAAAATCCATTTGCATATTGCATAAAAAATGTATGTAGAGATTCAGTTGTATGATTATAAAAGAAAATTTGCACTAAAAATTCATGGAAAACAGATTTTTTTTTTGGTTATGGACTTTAAATATTGAATGTCACTATATGATACTACAAGTTGGTGTCTACTGTCTGGATCATGATGGAAAAACTATTGATGATTAATAGTGTGGTGTTCTTTATAATTTGTAGTATAATTAACTTACATAAAAATCTGAAAATTGATTATTTATCCCCTTTATAATCTCACTGGCTGGCAAGGACTGAGATGCTATTTCTTCCTATGGGTTGGTTTTAAGCCTCTTTTACCACCTCCCATGTTTTTACCAATCTATCACATTTCAATACCTACAATGACATTCCGTGAAAAGGAAAAACTTATTGCAATTAATGTGTTCAAATCAATAGCCATTTACTGGTACATGTCAGACAATATTAGAACATATTTTGACATGAATATTTATTAAAAATTTTATTCCATAAAATCTATGAAATGCACGTATGTGCACGCATGGGTAAATAGGCCTCCATCCATTGAACAATTATGAAAATACATTTCTTAAAAACTGTCTCCGTCTCTTTTTTTGCCTTTTTGCCCATCTCCCTTGTTTTTCCCGCCTTTTTTCTCTCATCCCACTTCTTTTTATTCCGCCTCGCCACCCCCCCCCCTACACCCAACCCCCAAGAAGCATAAAAAACATGTTTAAGCTCCTCATACACCATGTAAAAAATTTGCCTGTGAAGTGAGATATATAACTATATTAAATATTGCCTTAAGTGTTGGGTGAATAGGTGCCATGGTGGTAGTGGTCAGGGTTTGAGTGCCGGCAGAGCCTATGTATTATATCCCTATAGACTTGGAAAAAGAATCATCTAATATCAATACCTAAAACCCAGTCAGTTAAATTTCCATTATATCTAGATCTATGTACATTAATTTATAATTTTTTTATATATTTTTTTAATTTATAAATGCAATGTATGTCCAATTATGTGTTAAACTTTCACATATGTTTGATGAGGTTTCTAGATGTATACTGATAATATTTCATTCAAACAAATTCAATACTTTTGGTGATGATATTCTAATGCTGATTCTCTCCTTTACCTAAAAACAACAATCCATGAAATAGCCAATATTAACTTATGCCAATGCCATTTATGGGTTTCTTTGTTTGATATATATATATATATAGATATGAGTATATATATATATATATATATATATATATATATATATATATATATATATATATATATATATATATTATATATATATGCTATATATATATATATATATATATATATATATATATATATATATATATATATATATATATATGCTATATATATATATATATTTTATATAGTATACTTATATATATATATATATATATATATATATATAAGCATTATAATATATATATATATATATATATATATATATATATATATATTGGGCGAGCCATAAGCCAGTTCAACACACTTTAATGTAAAATAGGGACTATAAACCTGTCATGAAATATATATTTGCAATTTTTTCAAAATCCTTTTGGTTGAATGAATTTACAGCAGGAGTCATCAAGCATATAGCAATATTACAGTGTGACTATTGAATTGTATGTGCTTTCTACATGGGGTTAAAGTAAACATCTTTATTGACGATGAGTCAATGCTGTTCTAACAATGCTGTTTGCTCTGAGCACATTTGATCTAGTTTTACATAGTGAACACTTTTACTTTAATGCAAAGTTTGTTGTATCGGCATATTTATATAAGCATTATTGATAAGGATAGTATGATGGTCATTCTTATCAATGTCATGATTTTACAAACCAATGACAATCCTTTCGATACAGAATGACAATACAACACTGTTATGACTTTGTGATGTAGAACAAAAGTAGAAAACATATAAAAACATATAAAAGGATATAGACAGTACTTTATTAATAAAATGCCAAGAAGAAAAGGGAACAGTTTGCACCAAAAGCAAGATGAACCGTCTTTAAAAAAGGTGAAGTCAAGCAAGTCCGATGAATTCACTCCAACAGATTGCATAGTTCACCCAGTTCAGTGGGGACCATTTTTGTCTGAGAGGCAATGGGGCACTGTCAGAGAAGACCTATCACCAGATGGAAATTGGTAATCATTTTTGCTTTGATATTGAGTCTATTTAAAATATTCCACATTCAAAGTTGATTGGACACAATTAACATAGCATTATGGATTATTGAAATTTAACTTTTCAGCTGGGATTTCACATCCTATAAGTCAGCATCCCATACAGCTTATATTAATGGAGAAGATGGCTTGCTTGGATTCAGTGACAATAATGTTATTCTCTGTGGCTGCCTTGCATTGTGGAATGGGAAGGATCGATGTCTCAAAGAAAGAATGTTTGGTCTAACAGGAGGTGCTAAGGCTGAGGTGTGTACAAATGTATTTATTGTATGATCTATAGGTAAAGCATAAGTTAGAAAATATACATATCATATTATTTTTAACATAACATTATAACTGTCTGAAACCGTCCAATACGACCCACCATATAAGCGTTGACCATCTTATGTCAGCCAAGTCACACAGCCATATGCATATAGATAATGTGACAAAGTAGAAGCCCCGGGGTGGAAGCCAGTGTGGTTCTGCATAGTGGGCCATATTACGATCCACCTCCAAGGGAAAAGAGAATTGTCTATCAGCCATAAATTGCAGGATTACAATGAATGTGAAAGAATTGGACCAAACTTGGATTCAAACGCATGATTTCTTGATACAACAGACCGCGGTCATTATGTGTTTTCAGGCGACTTACCAGTAGCTGTTTAGACCAATTGTCCTGAACGTTCCAAAGCATCATATTTCTATACCTGGGTACAGACAGCGCTTAATCCCCTTCAGGATAATCAGTTCTGTTGTCTCCTGGTTGGCGACAGCACTGTCGCTGGTTGGTGCCGCCACTTGAATGTGTCTGTACTTTCACTCTGCAGCTCAATCTAAGCCTTTCAAGTGCAGTGCAACTTCGACAGATCACCTTGTTCTGTGTAACTTTGTTTACATTAATCGTGTAAAGTAAAGGCAGTGTGAGTGATAAACCCATGAAAACTGACGATGCCCCAAAGTGGGAATGTTCAGAATGTCTGTCACAGAGAGTAAAAAATGCCATTTTCATGTATGCGTTCACCATTATATGTAAACCAATCAGAATTATAAAAATTGCGGTGTAGACCTGGCAAAAAATAATGTTTCATTTCTATAATTTTTATTTTGATATTCATTACCATTTTGTAGATGATAGAAAATGTTACTCCATGAACTTGCTATCAGCACATTAGTATATACTTTATCACTTCACATTATTAAAATAACGAAGTTGTTTGTGATTAGCTGGATTAAGATTTGATTTGATTGTCCACTTTAGTTTGCATTTCCAAAAGACTATGTCAGACGTTGTTTAGTATTTGTAAAGGTGACTGATAAGGCCTGTATATCATCTTCTCATATGCTACTCGTAGCAAACCATATCACAGTAATAGAATAAATAAAATTTTAAAAAAAAATGATCCACAATGCAAACTAATGTTAATCTAGCCAATCAAAAAGAACTTTCTGATTGTGTTACTGCAGAATTAATATTTAAATTTTAATTGCATACCAGTATATTTTCTATAATTCCCATATAGGCAGATCCAGGCGGGGCTGGGCTCCCGGCCCCCCTTTCCACACCAAAATCCTTATTTTCATAGGGTTTTTGGCATGTTTGCTATCAATCGCTCGCATGATACCCATATGAGATACCCAAAGTCCACCCCCCCCCCACCCCTTTCTCTATGTTTTCTGGAAGCAATGAAATCATATTAACAGAGGAATCAACACGTGTAGAAGAAATCATACCCATTTCACTGTGTCAGCTTATTTTAATAATGTGAACTGATAAAATATATACTAGTGCGTAAATCAAGTCTAAAACGGATGCCCTAGCTCCCATGTTATCTGTGCCTGTTATTACCCTCTTCTATTTAATAGTAGTAGTGTGTATGGCATAGTGTTTGTAAATCATGGTAGTTTAAATGGTAGTTTAATACCACACCCACCCATGGTCTTGGTTGATGATCATGGCTGTTATTTTTTGGTGGGTCGCAATGGCTGTTATCGGACAGTGATAATTGCTATTAGAAATGTATGTAATTTTAGTGTGATAATTGACTACTAGGAATGTATGTAATTCTAAATGTTATGTATGAAATGAAAAAATCTTTTTAACCAATGTTTTACAATATCCTTTTCCACTTAAGGGTACTATGAACTCTTTAAGGGAAAAATATTCTATTTTCAGCTTTTTAATATTTATTATACTGTAAACTATGAAGAACAACATGTTTTGAAATGAACCTTTTATCTTCAATAGTTTTCCCACTACAACCCATTTCGTGAAGACCAACCCGGAGTGAAAAACAATGACTCATTCTTTGCAGGCTTATAAGGTTATATGGGCTAAAAATTAAATTTTTACATTTTCATTGTTTTGTATGCTATAAATGACAAAGAAAAACATCTTTTCAAAATGAACCTTTTATCATCAATAGTTTTTCTTATATGATACATTTTATAGACAGCAACTACTATCAATGTATATTGATTGGCCATGTTTAAAGCCCATTTTCTCAAAACTAAGTTTGCATAGTGGATTAATTTTTCTTTTTATATTTCTCTAACCGTGAAATCAAATTTTCACAAACGTGTATATATTTGAAGATATATGCATTCTGAAGAAAACCTTACTAGGCATTTTGATTTTTTTATTTCGTTGATGAATTATGAATGTTTTTGTATTGATTTGCAAGAAAATTCGGAAAATAAGTGGTTTTAAAACTTAAAATGCATGTAAAATGATAAATGGGAAAAATATAAAAAATTTAAGGCAAGGTTTTCTAGATAAATATACAAATTTTGTAACTGAATAGTGATTTCGGTCATTTTGATGTTTTACTATCAGTTATATGCTTCACAGGCAAAGTTGTAAATTTTTCACTAATTGCTTTGTAAAAAAAATGTTTATCAATCTATACAATTCAAAACATGTTGTGTCATTAGATGTGATAATTATCTACAAAATAAGGTGTAATTTATAAGAATTGAAGCAATAATGAGTGAGAAAATCAAAGTTTAATAAAATCGTAAGAAAAGGGTTCACAGTCCCCAGTCCCCTTAAAATTAAATTAAAAAATGACTGTTATTTCATTGCATTTTAAAATTTAATTGTTGATATACATTTTCAAAGGGAAATCATGGTGAAGATGTGAAAGAATGTTACTATTATCTAGATGGAACACCTGACCACAAATATAGCAAAGCTTTATATAAATATCCTCAAAATGAATTTCCTTATGAACAGCTTATTAAAGAAAATGCATCTCGAGGGAAATTAGACGATGAATATGAATTATTAGATACAGGTAAAAACATATTTATATGTTTCTTAAATGTAATGAATGATATTTAGGAAAATCATTGTTATTATAGCTACTTTTGTCTTTTTATTAGAATTTTCAGAAATAGTGAATACTGGGATGTTGAAGTTGAGTATGCTAAACAATCTGACAATTTATTTGTGATGCGATATACAGTTTACAATCGAAGTTCGCAAGCAGCAACACTGCATGTCCTTCAGAATTTGTGGTTCAGGTATAACTTGATAAAGATGACATAAACATGACTTGGTTTAGGAATGTAATTTGTTATAAATTATAAGCAAATGAAGTTCATCACTTATATTATATTTCTATCTCTTTGAAATGAAGTTATTGTTATTGAAATATAACTGATTGGATAGACATATTTCTACTCTAAACACAGCTGATGTGTAATAAACGCATGCCAATACTGGGTGAAATGTAACATTCCATAATTGAGTTAAATTAATCTCATAATCAACTTAAAGATGATGCAAATCTAATGTTACAGGAATACATGGTCATTTGAAAAGAATGACGAAAATGAGATTCCTGAAATTAAGAAAACATGCAGTAATAAAGCATCTTGCACACATCCCATTCTTGGTAGGTACTTATAATACATTGTAATTCTGATGGAAGTTCATTTATCCTGGATTTGATGACAAAGGTTATCATTATATAGTTTTTAATCAGGATAATACAAAGCAATTTAGACTAAGCTTTCAACAACCTCTGCTGTCTTGGTCGCAGTGATGACGTCATTCGTCGTCACTGGGATCTCGGGAATTTGTGTATTGTAATTGTTATTATTACGCTGGCCGGCTTAAATGCTCTACAGTGGGGTTGGAGGCTGGCGGACAATTGTGAAAAGTTAATTTCAGAATCATCCTCGGGTAGTAAGAGAATATAGGATGGAAACATTATGCTAAAACTACATGTACTTTTATCTAAAGACTTATTTTATGATAAATCCAGCATTTTAGCTTACAAACTTCAAAATTTTTGGTCTTGTCATCTAAAGTTTGTAACTTAAAATGCTGGATTTATCATAAGATAAGTCTTTACATACTATCGGAAGAAATTAGATGAAATTGTATGATACATGTACTTTTATATATACTATTATTTCGATCAGCACAGGAAAGGGCCCTAGTAAGAATACATTTCCAAACAAATTAAATCAGTAACATTTTATCATTTTTATTACATTTGATGTATATATCATAAAGCAGTACATGTATATCCAGAAATGTTTTCCAGGTGAATATGTATTTGAAGCTCTTCCACTTATGGAAATGGATGAGCCACAACTGTTGTTCACAAATAATGATACAAGAAAAGATGGTGGTGGCATTTGGGATAAGAATCAGAGAGGCAGTTCAACATATGCGAAGGATGCCTTTCATCACTATGTGATAAATGGTATTGTTCTATTTAAATATTGCTGGTCACAAAACACTTTAGGTGACATTGTGAATGGAAAAATAAATCTTTACTAGATATTTTTTGTATTTGATAGACTTTGGTTGTAACATACAGATTACTAGAATAATGAAAATGCATTCTATTGCTAGAACATTAATAAAACAGATAACAATTTAAGTAATTCTCCAAGAATTATCAAAGTATATCATCTGAGATTATTGATATCTGACAATATTTTAGTTTAGTTTTTTTATAATAGGTATTCTTAATGTTAATGTTTGAGTTTTACAGTAATTATTATGTGGCTTCTTTTATTGTAAAGTGTCAATGAGCGTATGGATATTGGTATGATAAATACATCCATATTATATTTATTATTGTAATTTTTATAAGGTGATGCTGCCGCAGTATGTCCAGAAAATAAGGGAACAAAGTGTGGTGCTCTGTATAAATGCAACGTAGAAAGAAATTCTTCTGTGATTATTGACTGCTGTTTAAAACGCCAACCAGAAGGTGAAGAAAAAATGACAAGTTCTAGGGTGACCACAATAATAAACACTGCAAAAAAAGAAGCTGATAGATTTTATGAAAATGTAAGTACTTGTAAATTGTTTCACTATAAAATATTGTTGTGACAATATATGCTTAAAGTTGCCAGTGAGGAGGTTTATTGCAGCTTGGCCACAAGTATAAAGTAGCACTGGATGTAAGTTTCACTGAACTAGGTACTGCTTGATCCCCAGTCACACATACTTTTTGTATCATAAAAATTCTTTTTTATTATTATAACTGCTAATAGATTAGAGAACAGTATACTTCAGCACTGGTTCACTAGCAATAGAGCTCAGTTCTTAAGGAGGACAACATCTTTAAGGGACTGGCAACCAGATCTCAGCAGAGATTGGGGCCTTGCTATCTTAGTTACTAGAATAAGGGTGAACAACCAGCTGGATTGGATTCCTTGACCGATGAGCCATGAGGGGCGGTTTGAGTTTGTATTTTGGTATCAGTATATAGTAAGCCATTGGTATATAAGCATTATGATTGCATGTAGTTGTAAAGAACACATAAGATCAAAAGTGCTCAGAGACCACACCATCACTAGAACAACTGTGACTCATGGGTAATTAAGCGGATATAACTGGATACTTTAAACTGGATACATGTGATGGCCTCTAGGTATGTAAACATTGCACCAAGTTTGAATGTTTTATTTCAAGCAGTATTTAAGATATTGCAAAAAATGTAAAAAAGAATGGACCACAAATGGCCACGTGGAAAGCACTCCATCGACAGACATTTTATGCAATTAAGTATTATGTTCAGTTATCAATACATTTTAAAAGATATATAGTTTTACAATGAAGCAATATATATATATATTACCAGATCTGCAATTAAATGACTTGTATTTGATTTGTAGTTATTACCTCGAAATTTGACGCTGTGTGAATATAAGGTGGCGAGAGCAGCATATGCGGGCTTATGCTGGAGTAAACAGCTATATAAATATGATGTAGCAGCTATGCTAGCAGGTTTGGATTTGTGATATAAAAGATATAGATTAACTAAAATCTGGTTTGTTTATGGAATACTCATCTGCTCAAACCACACACACTAATTCTCTTGATTAAACCAACTTTTGAGCCATTTTGTCAAGCCAATGCATGTATAGAATGCTTTCAATCCTTCTAAATCTTGGTCAGTTTGCAGCCTATTCGCCTCGTGAAAGGGATGTAACATCATCGTGTAACATCATATGTATTTATACACATTTCAGTCCCGGATCCCACGCATTTATATGTACCAAATTAGCCTCAAGCCAGACCTCAATAAGGACTTGGGTACTCTAGATTGGCCAGCCATCTTCACCAATGCCAATGTCCCCATTACTATTTTGTAATAAATAGGTGGCCGACCCTGGAGGAATGAAAGCCTTCTAAGCAGTCTTTGAAAATAGCTCAAAAGTTGGTTTAATTAAGAGAATTATTGTATTTGCAATCAATATTAACTATAATGACAACTTAAATATTCCTTTTCTGTTTTCTACACATTTGATTATTATAAATATGCTTTACTTCTATATTTCATATGCTCTATAGTTCTTCTATTTCTATATTTCATAGCAACTGAAGGTGGGTTCCAGTGGAACAAATCTTGGCAAACTGCAAAGCCAAATCATTTAATTGCTGTCTGTGATACATGGGAATTTCCTTGGGTATCTGCTCGTTTATTTTTTGTTGATAGTTTAATGAGTGCATCAGAGCCCTGCATAGATGACAAAGTTCTGCTTCGATGAACGACTCACATCCACAAATTATTGAAAATGCACTCACAAGTCTGTACATGTACCTTCATATTTATGACCACCTCATTTATCACAAATCTAGTTTGCACTAGACCCTGCACCCACAGTTTACCAAAGAAGAACCTGCATAAAACCTGCAAAAACCTGGACAAAAACCTAGATATCTTTTATGGACCCAACAAGAACAGCAATGACAGAATGGAATTACTTCTTACACCTTTCCTACACTCATTTCAAGGAGACTTTCCAACATCTAAAAGCACATTCATATTCTTACCACTACACAACACCTAGGAATAGAATTTTTATTGGATGTTTCTTAAAGAAATATAATTTCAGTTTAAGTTTGTGGATAAGAAGGCATTAAAGCATATGAATATATGACTTGGTATAAAAAGAATAGGAAGTGTGGAATAGTGGCTATGCATGAGGGTTTCTTTACTGATTTTGATAATATTCTTTTAGACCGCAAAAAGCTCACAATGCAATTTTTGTATTGACGAACAATTACATCCACGTCCACCGTAAAAGTTGCCATTTATTCCGCATATTTACAAGTGCGTGTTGTGGGAGACCGCGCAGGGCTCTGGAGTGGATTTCTTTAGCATTCTTTAGTTCAAAATCAAGCTAATTAAATTATTGAATGATACATCAGACTTAAGCCATTCACAACCGTTTTTGATGACTGGTAAATATTTTCCTATTTTTTAGTTTGCAACTTGGGATACGTGTTTCCAAATGGTAGTTTATGCTGAGATGGACCCTCAATTTGCAAAGAATCAACTGATGCTTTTCTTGAGAGATGATTATATGCTACCTTCTGGACAGGTAATATAGTGGGAAGTTAAAAGATTTGTCTTGGTAACAGTTAACTACACAATTGAATCTAATTTATTGAGCTTGTCAGCCACCAAGTGCTACGCTACGTAAGGGATGATTTACATTTTGTAACATTCCAAAAAAGTGGAACGGTGTTCCACTTTGCGGGTCCAAGATTTTTTCGCACTTGCTAAAATTTTCACATGTGCTGAAAATTTCATATCAGGATTCATCTATTTGTTATTTGAATGTGGGATTAGAAATCAATATTTATGAGAATATATAGAATCTTCACCCATACATTATAGATATGAACAGACAATCAATTATCAAAGAATACATAATGTGTGTACAACTGTATATTAACTGTATATTAACAACATTAATCACACACATATATATATATATATATATATATGTATAATTAATTAATTGAACAAGATCTAGTCCATTTTGGATTTGTTTATTTGGTACATCAATGTTTCATGCTTATTGCACTCATCAGCCAAATGGTTATTATATAAGCTCTAACATAAATACATCTTATGTTTAGTTATATTGTTGCCTTTGCATTAGTTGATTTATACTATGGAGGTTTTAATAGTACACAAATTGATTGGACTGCGATGATACATACTTAATATTCTATATTATAAAGTTTTTCAAGTTAATAGTCTAATAATTTGCCTAAGTTATTTTGCTAACCAGAATAAAATTTGTACATAATGCACTACATGTTATACTGAATCTATGATTAACTTATACACGATGCAAACAGTACAGAATGAACAGGGACAGTCATATTAGGAATTGCAGGTTTTCATGTGATGCTTGATAGTAATTTCTTTTTCCGGTGTCTGCAGAAGCTTGCAAGTTCGTTTCGGTAATTGAGTGATGACATGGTAGGTTTGCAAATTATGAAAAAAATTTCGGTAAGGCACAGGTTGTACAATTTTGTCTTGGTTGAGTATGTGTTTGCTTGGGTGATCATTTTCCATGTTATTGTGTGGTTGATGCCTCTGTCCTTCAGTTTCCAGATGTATTGTTATTACTGGGGTTTTGGGTGTTTCTCTGCAATTCCTAATATGACTGTCCCTGTTCATTCTGTACTGTTTGCATCGTGTATAAGTTAATCATAGATTCAGTATAACATGTAGTGCATTATGTACAAATTTTATTCTGGTTAGCAAAATAACTTAGGCAAATTATTAGACTATTAACTTGAAAAACTTTATAATATAGAATATTAAGTATGTATCATCGCAGTCCAATCAATTTGTGTACTATTAAAACCTCCATAGTATAAATCAACTAATGCAAAGGCAACAATATAACTAAACATAAGATGTATTTATGTTAGAGCTTATATAATAACCATTTGGCTGATGAGTGCAATAAGCATGAAACATTGATGTACCAAATAAACAAATCCAAAATGGACTAGATCTTGTTCAATTAATTAATTATAAATAGCTCCTATAAAAAAAGCACTATATCAAATCTGATTGCATCTATATATATATATATATATATATATATATATATATATATATATATATATATATATAATATATATATATATATATATATATATATATATATATATATATATACTCATATCTACAGACAGTACTGTTTCGTCCTATTGGGACTCATCAGTGCAGAGCAGAGTAATGAGGTTGGGACTGGTAGCAACAAAGAGTGTAAGCTCTCGAAGCATATTTAAGCCAGACCCCCTGCATATTTGCCAGAGTGCTCAAACTGACGAGCAGTGAGCGTAGCACAAGGCATTGGCAAAAGTAGCACCTCAATAGAGTGCTCAACCGAACACGAAGTAAGGGAGCGTAATACTCATATCTACAGACAGTACTGTTTATAGTCCTTATTGGGACTCATCATATATATATATATATATATATATATATATATATATATATATATATATATATATATGAATTGTGATTGATATGTATTTTTGAATTGTATGTATGTCTCCGGACAAGCTAGCAGGCGTACCGATGAACCGATTTCGTTCAAACTTTACACCACTATGAGGTATGAGGCGACACCAAAGTGATTTGATTTTGGACAATCTGCCATTCTATCATTCCGTGCAAAAATCACCGCCAATAACCCACGCTGATTGGTCAATCAGCGTGCTCAATTATACGATTAACTGCACGCTCCAGTGATGGACTGCATGCTACGACACCACCAAAGTGATTGACTGCATGCTACGACACCACCAAAAAAAGTCTAATCATTAACCTATAGTTGTTGTATTTATTATTTCTTGGTGTCAAAAATCAATTGCATATTGGTCTTTTAACATTCACAAATGTTTTTACAGTGGATAATTTTGAAACTACGCTAAATTTAAAGGTTTTAACCGAATACCAGTCTCATTCTATCATTACTAAAATCCACACTAAATGGGTGTCTGATTCATTTTTATTTTGAAATAAATCATATCATAACGGTCTCATTGCCATTTTGATCATGCGACGTCACGGACCACAGTTAACACTAGACTAATACCGTCACATTTTCTATACAGCTGCTGACGTCGCACGGTCAAATGACAATGAGACCGTTATGATATGATTTATTTCAAAATAAAAACAAACAGACACCTCATTTAGTGTGGATTTTAGTCATGATGAAACAATTGTCGGTCAATCTTCTGAGACCGTTATGATAAATATGATTTATCAATTTCAAAATTACAAAAACTGTGGGTTTCTAGAAGACATTCATGAATGGATTCTTACATATTAATGCAATTAAGTCATGAAAAATCAATATTCAACCAAGCATGCAAATATTGATCATTGGGCTTGAAACTGATATTGATTAAGGTGTTAGAAATATTCTGGATTTTGCATTCTGTGAAATAAGACCCTCGGTCAGATTGAGGGAGGGTCTTATTTCACAGAATGCAAAATCCAAGGTGATTATCGGACTTAATACATAGTTCGAAAATACTCACTGCTCTCTGTATTAATAAGTGATGAGTACTAAATCACTAAAATGTTAATTGAATTTTTTAAAATAAAGGTATCACACCTCATGCAAATGGACTCTTCCAATTAATTATAACCCAAATATTGATCTTTGACAATTATGAATCACATTCATATTACTATTTGCATGCACAATTAAAATCAATATCCATGGTCCACTTAGTTCATGAGGGTATTATTTAACGAGGGGGTCATATAGCAAAAATGTGATTGGAGATTTGCCCTAAATCTTGAACGTGAATTGTGAATTGCCCATTTTTAAGTGCGTGAAATGTGATGGAACCTAGTATTGGTGACTGGTGATCTGCTCGTTACAAATGCTGTGATTGGTGATTTGCCCTAAATCTTGAGTGTGAATGGTGAATTGCCTGTATTTAAATGTGTGAACTGTGATGAAAATGTGATGCAACCGATTCAGTTACCATTTCTGGTGATTGGTGAAAGACATTGAAATGTATTGGTGATTCAGGAAAAAAATGTTGGTGAATGGATTTTCATCAAGGCTATATACCTTCCTCTTTAACCAAGGAGGGCATTATTTTTCAGAATGTCCCTCTGACCTATAAACAATCTATTCAAGTGGTGTTGATTAACTCTAATAATACCCTGACACAAACAAAAGAACTATGCATTAATATCTGTTATCTATTGTATTGCAACACAAACAGCTTTTCCCTGGATATATTGATTGTCATTCATTCTGATGTTTTCTCCTCAAATTCATTTCTTGATTGTAAAGTATACATCATTTCAGTATATATCTTAATTGCCCATAAGTCAACGTTGTTCTAGCGACACAGTGTTCTTTGAACACTTTGATCTAGTTATAATGTAGTTTTTATGTTAGTGTCACATGTACTATACATTAAATATGATTATTATATGTGTATGCAAAGGTAAATTTTGAATGAATGATGTGGTCCCGATATGCAAAATACTGTGTAGATGTTTTTCTATTATGTCACACATCTGATATTTTTACTTTAGCGGGGAGGGGGGCGGGGAGTCAAGCAAAAGGAGAACATTGTTCTACTTTTGCGGAGTGTGACAAAATGTACATCATCCCCATAAGTAATCATAAGTATGTTTTTAGATTCCTGGCTGTGAGTTTGACCTAAGCGACCCTAATCCTCCTCTCCATGCGTGGGCCATTCTTAAAGTTTTTAAGGAGGAGGCCCGACAAATGGGAAAGAAGGATTTCACTTTTTTGGAAGAATCATTAAAAAAATTGGAAAAAAATCACAGTTGGTAAGAACCTTTTAGATTTGTTCATTACAAAACTACCGAACTACTAGATAATGTTTAACAAAATGTGTTAAAAGAGATGGAATGTAAGAAATGATAAAGAGTAATCTTTGTATCGTATACTGGTAGATCTGTTCAGCATATCATAGTAGATGGGGTCTACAGCAGGTGCATCCCTCATTCTGACAGCATCCATCGCTGCTGTTGCTGCTATATAACTATGCCGCCCCCCTCCCCGCCCTATTCTGACAGCCCCCAAACCTGTCCTAATAGCAGCCCCAAAACATAAAATTACACCATGATTACAAATGAATCTGCCTACACTATTTGACATACATACACTATACACATAGTCTTGGTCATAGCCCAGATATGGGGTTAGATATAAACGCAATTTAGATACAAATACACACTGCAGATTGGCATCTCTAGGGCTGCAGGCCTCATGTAGTCCTAATAGAGAGGTGGTCTCTTTATGGAGATTTGCAATGGTCTTTTTGTGAAGACTTGAGACTGTAAGAAAATCATCTTATTATAGAGGTGTTCTTAAAGGTTATGCTCAGTGGCCGAACAAGTATGCTTGAACAGAAGCTATATGATGTGTTCTGTTCATTCTGAAAGTTTATTCCATTTAAACAGCATATATTCCACACCATAAACAACCGGCTAGAAACCCAGTAAAATACGTTAGGCGAGAAATGTAAACCGAATGATTTTCATCAGACGTAACTTGCACGGTTCATGTAAGAAGGGGTCTATCTCTTACATGTTAAATGGGACGTCTATCTCTTACATGTTAAATGCTCGGTAGGTCTGGCGAAATTCATTCGATTATGCAATATTATGTGACCTTGTGTTTTAGCTGACAATTTATAACAGTAGTTTTATAGGTGTAATAAATACTAAACGTAAAAAATATGAATCTTAATTCCCTTATACTTCCAATGGAAAAGACATCATTTATTGATCCTGGATTTTACAGAAACACATATTTTTTGACTGTGGATTATCTTTAATTGAAAGTTCTATTGTAGATACATCTCAAGTGACAAGGTGGCTGTAATCCCTTATTGGCTGCATTGGCTGATTAATATCTGAACCCATGATGCCAAATGACTCCAGATGGCAGTCATCGTCTGTAATTCTTTTTAAAAGATTCCCAGTAGACAGCAGCCAACCCTTTTGACCACCAGAAACACAAACTTGCACAGCTCCCCTGTACCATGAATTATTGTCCATGGCCCGATTGCGCCAACCGGAATTAGTCACGTTTGGGAGGAGTTCGCTGGACAAGCTTAAGTCAGCATATTAATATATAGATATGCGACTGTAAAGCCGTGGAGGACTATTGTACAGTTATATCAAAAGGCTTGTTTTAATATTTTCTGAAATCCCGTACGTACTATCTGTGTGTTTGGCTGTTCATTTGATACATGAATGTTGCATGTAATGCCCTGCTTTAGTGGCAAGTAATGGTCTATCCTTTATCATATTATACCTGGCAGTAGCATGGCTGATGCAAGCTGATCAATTTTAAGTTGCACGTAAAGGCTGCTATTTTGGTTGCACGTAGAATTTGGTTTCGAAACGTGACCATGATGTTATTATATGTATATTTGAACAACAAATGTTAAATGCAAATGAGGAAAGAATTGAAGATATGTTATTTATTTCATTAAAATGTCTTTCCTTTAGGTGGAAAGAAAACAAAAGCTGCAGTTTGAATTATCTCTTTACTGGTGGCTTTTTGGGATTAGACAATATCTCCTGCCTTGATAGATCGATGCCTCCTGTAAATTGGCAAATCAGACAGGTAATTAATCATATGTATAGGATCTAACAAAGGGATTCTGAATATTCATCACACGCATACATGTATGGTACCCACATTGATTAATGTTGTGTGCTGGAAATTTTGAATTGCATAAATTTCAAAAATTCATCCAATGTATAATTTCCAATTTTTATAAATGTGCTATTGTGCATGGCGTCATTATGACACACGTTTTCAAAGCAACACACAAACAGGTTTCCATTTGAGAATGTGTGTCGGAATGAGGGTGTGCATATCTAACTGTTTTTTTTTTTATGTTCATAAAAATGTTATATGTGATATTATATTCAGGTTGATGCCACCAGCTGGGTTGCATTGATGAGCTTGAATTTAGCAGAAATTGCCATAGAGCTTGCCAATCACTCATATGCAACAAATAAACAATTTGGTCTTAAACTCTACTCAGATAAAGCATTGCAGTACTTAAAATTTTTCAATGACATTTATTTAACAATTAACAGTTGTAATGAAAATATTGGTAAGGTTCTTTGTTTTGAAATTTGAATGTGTTCGAAATTTTAATCATTTCATTATTTTTGATATAAATGTATAATTCCTATTCTTTTCCATTGTAGGTTTATGGGATGAAGAGGATGGTATATATTATGATCAAATTGTTCCCACTAAAAGCAGTATGGAACAAACTCAAATCAAACTGAAAGTCCAGTCACTTGTTGGGCTTTCGCCATTAGTAGCATCTTCTTATATTAGTGAAGAAGATGTAAGAAACTTGCCACGTGTTAAAGCATATTTACAGAGCATGCAGATTTGTAAAGAGGAAAATAAAGGATATGGCTATCACCTAAGTCTTGTTAACCAATCCAAGTTCGACAAGCTAATGAAGCATGTTTTCAATAAAGAAGAGTTCCTATCCACGTATGGAATTCGTGCGCTGTCCAAGGTTTGTGTACATGTTTATACAATGACTGTATACAAAATCTAAATGGATGTCTGAGTGGCTGTCTTTTCTTTAGTAATCATTTGTTGGGATGGGTGTTCTCAATAGTAGTTTGAAAAATCTATAGTACAATCAAACATTCAATAGTAAAGAAAAAAAACATCAGGGTTTGGTTCTTAGTGCACAGCTGTTTATCATAGTCCTAGAAGCCCTCTCTTGGGAGTTCCACTTAGGGTCCCCATAGGCACCGCTCTTCGGTGACGACCTTATCATTATGGCTAAGTCTGTTAAAGAGCTATCAGATAAGGTGAATGCATGGAAGATGGAAGATGGGTACGGAGGCCAAGAGATGTATGTAAACATGGGTAAAACCAAATGTCTGTTCTCTGGGTCACACTTCGACAAGCTACTCAAACGTGGAGAATACCCATGAGCTGCATGCCTGAATTGGTGATAAGAAACTTCATTTTACTACTGTGGCAGCTAGGTGCCTATGGTGGGTACTCAAGCGTTGTAGTGGAATTGAAGGTGGCCTTAAGCCTGACCCTGACTACTAAGTCCAAGATATTGTGGCGATGCCTGGCAAATTGATGATAGGCCAATCAAGGAGGTTTATGTAGGTGCAGCTTAAAGGGGGTAACCGAGTTCTGTTAGGTGACCTGGTAGTCAAAGCCAGGGGCCACACCCTCAATTTGATAATAATTTTGATTGCCTACTTTTCAACTGTCCCCTTCAGGCTTTTCTATCATTTGGATTTGTTTGATCCAAAGGCAACTGGTTTGATCCATACCCAGACATGCTAGATCAATAATAAGGCCTGTCCAAATAAATTCAGCATTTGATTGATTGCAAAATTTCATAGATGGATAATGGCAAATATTTGAGGTTGTGAATTAAAAAAGTTTTTCAGTTATGCCCATTTCCAATGGTACTAAATACCCCGCCCTATTCCAGTAACAATACTGGTATACATGTATAGATGATCTTTATTGCAGCTACATTTAAATGATCCATGTGTTCTCCAATTTGCTGGTAAAAGTTACAGTGCTAACTATTGGCCTGGAGAATCACAGTCTGATATGTATGGTGGTAACAGCAACTGGAGAGGAACCATATGGTTTTGTAGTAAGTATCCATATAATAAAATTGGTTAAGAATTTCTTTTGCATGTAAACAAATTATCTTCAAAGATAATATTTCAAAGTGCTTATACAAAGGTGTCAATTATATTAAGGCAGTTATTGCCTAACAATTTTCAGATGATTTACCATATTTCTTTTGTATTTATTCTGGCAGAACATTTCTGATCAAGCTTTATGATATTCTGACACTTCGGATGTGTGTGAGTTAGAAAGTGATATTGGTACTGCTTGGGTTCTTGGGCAAGGTTTTAGATTTTTAATTCAAGGAGACCTGCTATATAGGACCGGTTGGAAGGGGCATGTTTAACCTCTGGCATTTAATTGGAGTAGGCCATGTTAAGTGGTAAAAAGAACAGAGTTCTCAAAAAGAGGAGATAGAGAATGAACCATTGGAGTAATGTAGTTGCACGCCATTATAAAACTGTTTGATGTAGAGTATCAATCGCACTGTTTGGACATACACACAATCTGTGAATTTTACGTATGGCGCCACTCCCCGTTATAAAGGTCACTTGTATAATGCTGGTTTTAGCGATTGGTGCTCTACCTTCTGTCAACGAAGAGATGTAAACGGAAATAGAATAATGTACTGTATTTTCTTTTAGTGAACTACATATTGTTAGAAGCAATTGAGAAAAGAGTGAGCTGGAAACCTGACTTGTGCATAAGCAAACATATTTGTGAGACCTACAAAGGTCTTACAAGTATCTTCTTTCCTGATGAAAATGGTGACAGGCCTTGCCACGGTAAATATAACTTAAATAATTTTCCATTGATCTATCTTCTCATTGGATCCAGGAAGCAATATATGTCATATCTAGATCAAAACATTTAGTGTCTATTCATCAATTTCGCTGAAGAAACCAGAATGTTGGTGAAGCATTTCGTAAGGAAATGTAAAGCATAATCTAGTGTCTCAAAATTAAATGTGCCCTAGATAATTTTCTAATAAAATTATTTTGAATGAGTCCAAAATATACTTTATTTGCTACAGTACAAATCCATTTAGACAAACTTAATTTTTTGGCTCGTACAATTCATTTACAGCAAAATCGTCATTGTATCGAGAAGATTCAAATTTCAAGGATTTAGTGCTGTTTTATGAATATTTTCATGGGGATACTGGAAGAGGGTGCGGTGCAAGGTAATTAAACATGTGCTTAAAACTAGACCTAGATTTAAACAGTACTTTGGATTATGTGAGTGTTCATACTGTATTTCTGCGTTTTGTAGCCTGTGCCCAAATTGTAGCTTTTCAAATAAACTCCGCGTTAGACACAATCTTATATCAATAAACGCCTCCCTCATATAAACACCTTCCTCAAAAACGCATATATGAGAATAGTGGAAATAGGTGGGTGAACTACATGAAAGAGATTGAATTTACGCTACTTAACGTCTTAGTCAAATAGATGCCTCCCTCATTCAAACCAAGATCACGGAGTCCCAACGTTTACATGGAGATGGAAAAACTGGTTAGTGTAGTTTTTCCATCTCCATGGGACCCAGTGATCATAGTTTAAATGGCTATGGTAGACAATGTTTTGAAAACAATTAACACCTACTTGTAGGCTCCAAAACGCAGAAATATGATAAAAAGATTACTTACCACAAGTTATTTTGAGTAGCTAAAGATGCTATGTTTCGTTACAAGCATATGTATTAGAAGTATACATTGAACATAAATTGTAATGGTGGAATAAATTATTTATGTATTGTAAATCTTTTTCAGCCACCAAACTGGATGGACAGCTTTAGCTGCCACACTGTTAAGAAAAGTTGCAGCAAAGAGATTGTTATAATTTATATAAATTCTCTATACATTGCAGTCCAAAATAAATTTGTAACTTTTCACAAATATTAAACTTATAGTTAGTTATATGATTGTAAACAAATCTAGTGGAGTAAAGTGCAGTTTTCAATTTATTCACCAACCAATTAGAATACAAATTATGTATGAAAAGAAATTTTACCAAAGGTCTCATGATTCAACTGATTTGTAAAAGCAATGTAAATCTGGTTACTAGTATTTAGTCGCAATTCACTTTTATCGTGTGCTAGCTACGTGTCAGAGCCCTACGCGGATACCTGCAGTCCGGAGTCTGTAACCGCTAATTTGTCCTTGTTTCTGTGGGTATGGTTGCAGGTTTGAAGTTCTTATGTGGGTGCAAGTGTGGGTGTTAATGTTGCATTGCCTTATAGTCTATTAGGCAGATAAACTTGATAAAAAACTAAAACTAGATTTTAAAATTTATTTAATTATGTAGAATTTACCATAGTATAATGTTGATTGAGTAATGCAGTGCCTATTGGTTCTTAAAGCATAGTTTTTAGTTATTATATAGCTTAAATAAATGTATTACAATTAATCTTAAATGCCTAGTGGTTACCATCATCAGTGTACCAGGAATATACAAAATCTGAGCACTTTTGTTGAAGTTTGATCACCCACTGTGTTAGTGTGTTTGATATGTTTGCAGATGCTTGCATTTATAACCAATTGTTGTAATTACAAAGCAAACCATTATATTATATTTTAGAAATGTATCAAGTGACATAACACTTGTTAGGCAGCAGAGAATATTATTCCTTTTAAAATTGCCATATACTTGAATACAAATGTATCATGTTACAAATGTATATTATCTGTAGCGCTGGTCAGCTCGCAGGCATGTATTCAATGTACCAACCAAATATTCAAGTATTCTGGAGATCTTTACAATTAATGCTATACAAGCCAGATTGTAAACACTCTGGAAATATTGAAATTTGTTCAACTATCAAATCATGTATTTTAATTTTTTAATTTATAGATCTAGTCATTAGAAAGAATATATACTATTTAAATTTTAGATAATATGTAAGCTTGTAGTTATATTTGAAATGGAATCATTTAAGGGCTGTACTGTACAGAGTTCGGAAATTATTCTTTCATGGTATACATATACCGGTATAATAATGAGCAACTATTGTATATTGATCGTTCATATATCATGCATGTGCAAGTCAGGAAACCTGGTTTAATTAAAAGTGCATAGTAGAATAAAGAACAGAGTATAAAAACTATGAATTCAGTATATTATTTTATTAATTTTTTTAAGCTTGTATACTTGTAAGTACCCACTTTGAAATTATATTTTTCATTCATAACTGAAGCACTGGCACTGTTTGGTTGAATGGTTAATAATAAATAACTTGTCTTGCATAGAATACAAATAAAAAGGAAGGCTCAATGCCAGTATGCTGGTCCAGTCTAGAGTGGCTTACTGAGAAAATGGTTTGTGAGAGGTTTGTGTAGGGAACTATCCTGAGAGCGTAGAAAGTGAGCTAGAATGAGCTTACAATTTCGATACCTATACTATTGAGTACAATAAAACATTAGAAAACTTCATGTCAGGTTTTCTTGAATAAGCCAAGTCCAGAGAAGTCATAGAGTCGATAACACAAACCATATAACACTGAACACGCGTGACAGTGCCATGTGCATACATCATACTATCTACATGTAAATATGAATAAAGTGATATTCTTATCAAAAGAACAATCATTCAACAAAAAATATTAACAATGAAAAAAATTCTTAGACAAAAGTAACTAACATAAAACCATCAAAAATATAATTATTACAATAGACATAAAAATTTCCGATATTAAAAGAGTGAACTGAACAATGATATAATACAACAACTATAAAATGAGATCATATGCATTACAAATATATTATATTGATGAGATTCATCTATACAAAATTGAATATCATTAACACAATTTACACACTTTATTTCACTGGATAATTTTAATTTTTATGTAAGCTATCGGGTTTTGTTCAGTTCTAACGCCATGATCGCATGTGTGACGTGATAAAGTCATAACGCGCGCAAGATGAGTTGGCGACACATTGATTCTGATACACAATGTGTTATGACTAATGTCACACAATGTGATCATGGCACCAAAAGCTGAAAAAAATTAAGAATTATCAGATAATATATAATGTGTAAATTTTGTTTATGATAAGATATATTAGTTATAACAATATCACAAGCTTTTTCTACCCATGTCAATGCGCAAACTTACACAATAGCTGCGTTACTGTGATAAGATCCTATTGGTGATACTCCTATAGAACCCGTGTTAATTGAGCCGTAAGATCCTATATTAGGTTTGGTATGTTCTGATGTGTCATCAACACCATATGTTTGTGTGCAAGGCATAGATCTTGTTGATTTTGGATGTTGGTCATTTTTGTTTTGTTCACCATGTTCTGTTCCTCGAAGAAGCTGACGCTGAACCAAACGTGCATAAAGCCCTTTTTTATCCTTCAAGAGTTCTTGGTGGCTACCTACAAGATTGAGAGCACTTAATCGTAAAAATAAAAGATCAAAATGTTGTTGATTTTGATTATTTGGACTTGGAAATATATTTTATGTAATATACATTCATATGCCTTATAACTCAAAATCAGGTTAAGACTATATTACATAGATTCAAATCAATCACCATATGTCACCAAATCATATAAAAATTCAGACTGATCAGTCTATTTTGGCACTGGAGCTCAGCTTAGAATCAAAGTTCAAATGGTGGGGCTCCGCTACCAAAGTGGACTGGTCAGTCTGAATTGTAAGGCGATTTGGTGCCAAAAATTATATGGTTGTATTGTACAAAAGTTTTCAAGTGTGCAATTTAAATATGCTACACTGTAGATCTAATAGTATTTGAGAATCCGTTTTATCAGTTACTTTTGTCACTTATGTTTAAAGTGGTTTCCAAAGAACTATGCAAAAATATTTTGATCATATAAATCATTCATTGTGTTAACAATTTTAGAATGTATTTTCTTGAAATATGTGCCCATATACTCTATCAACTATAAGGAATAAAGTAATAAATTACCCTGTTGCATCACTTCTCCCTTGTCGATTACTATAATCCTATCTGCCCTCTCTACAGTTGAAAGTCTATGAGCAATTAGAATCACTGTTCTTCCAGTGAGGTTCCGATAAATGGCCTGTTGCACCTGTATGAAAATAAACAAATTTTCTATTTAGACACTTTCACACAGAGCCCATAGGTCACACACAAAAAATGCACCTGGTATGTCTATTCAAAGATTTGAAAATTTGCACAATTACGTTTTCTTTTAACTGGTCTAATATTTTATAGTATAATTGTTTCATTATTTTATCTAAATGCTTGTCAGTTTTAAGTTTTGAGAAACATTAAATAATTCATGTGAATTACAAATAAAAAAATCAAGCTTACTGCATGTTCTGATTCGGAGTCCAATGCACTTGTGGCTTCATCCAATAAAAGAATAGAGGGATGTCTCACAATTGCTCTTGCGATTGCAATCCGTTGCTTTTGACCACCTTAAAAATAAATTGCAATGTATAGAAATGATTGCAAATGTATCCAAGAATTTAAAAATTGTTTTTTCTTTTAAATGACCGAATTTTCGACTATCTTATTGAAACTGAATTAAAACAGAGAAATATTGTACATATCCACGTGCACTGTCGTGCACTCACTTTTCCAGCACAGCAATTTTCATTTTTTATGACCGCAATTTATTTCACATTTAAAATATCTTGTATTGTTTACAAACTGTTTCATTAGCGTAATAACTATGTGAAACACAGCGAGGCACGTTAATCAATAAACACATCAAATACAAGGTACACAATGGTTTGTACATTTATTGTCTTGCATACAATATGTTAATGAGTCATAAACTATGAGTTATTTTTAAATAGTCTCGATCACTCAAATATTTGGTGGTTATCAAAGTGCTCCTAACCTCCGAAAGAGGAATAGTTTGGTTGAAAAAGCTCTTTAAATGAGGCTGTCTTAAAATCCACGACAGAAATAGCAATTGAAACAAGCTTTCAAATTTCTTGGTTCATAGGCTAAATAAAACAATAAGTAAATAGATATTGCATGAATAGCATATTCAGAACAGCGTTCATCTTTGAACTTGAACTTTGAATGCGTAAATAAAGTGTAAATGAATTTATGTAAATCTATGTTGGATGTGGTCTGTTAGTAAAAAAAAATCCAATTATTGTTATGTTTATAATTTTATATTTCAAGTAGGCATTAACAAGATAAACAGTTACAGATACACACTGCAAGCTGCAATGAAATATAGATTACCTGAAAGTTGAATTCCCTTCTCCCCGCTTTGTGTGTCATAGCCATCATTGAGTTCCATAATGAACGTATGAGCATTAGCCATGTTTGCTGCCACTTTTATATCTTCATCCTTACAGTCTGTTAGACCGTAAGCAATATTTTCTTTAATACTCCTTGCATAAAGAACTGGCTCTTGACCAACGAGAGCAACCTAGTTTGTAATAATGTGATTATATGTAAAATGAAATTCATGCAAATTGCATTTTTTTGTATCATTTTTCTTACACATTTCAAATATTGATTGAACAAAATAATCATGCATAATCAATATGGTAATGATCTCACCTTTCGATGATAATAATGATGATCATATTTATGAACTGGTAATCCATCAATGAGAACTTGTCCACTTTGAGTATCATAGAAGTGTTGCAGAAGATTAATGCAAGAACTTTTTCCACCACCAGAAGGTCCGACTAAAGCCACAACCTCACCAGGGTTGATTGTAAAACTAACCTCCTATCAGTCAAATGAAACAAATTGTAAAGACAATTGCTGTGATTGAGGATACTGGTATAATGTAGATGTCCTACATTTGTAATTTGCCTTTTAATTATCATCAAAATATGAACTATGACTCAAACATTATGAGCCAAATCATCACCCGTCCAACAGCTACATTGAGGAATAAACACTTTAAATAGGATTTTGTCAGTTAGCTTTTAAAAACTTTCAGGAAGGACTAGTACATGTCACTAAAGTATGAAAGTTTTATAGCCCTCTATTGTGTGAACCCTAACCATCCATCAACCATAACCCTTAGAATTCATTGATCCAGTTTTCACACTTATTAAAAATACATCCTTAGGTGCAGAGCAAGATCTTTGATCCAGCAAAAAAATTCACTAATGCTTTAGCCCTGTGTGCGAGCATATGGCCATATAATCATGTATGGTGATAACATTTGTGGATTAAGAAAACAAGTGTATATTTCAAACATAATAATATAAAAATACCTTTAAAACAGGGGAGTCTATCCTTGTTGGATATGAAAATGACACATTCCTGAATTCAATTTTACCATCCAAATTTTCTGGTGCATGGTTGTCACATGGCTGAATATCAGGTTTTCTATCCATATATTGAAAAACCTTGTGTGAAGCTCCAATTGCCTGCATTAATCCTGTATAGACACTACCTATGCTCTGCAAACATACATACGATTATACAAGATTCGTGAAATATGGTATGCAGCATGTGGTCGCATTTTCTTTTATTCTTTCTTCTATTTCTGCTGCTTTAATGCGATCTAAATTAAATCTATGTTGGTCCAAATGTTTTATATATTTTTAGGGCTGCCAACCCCTCAATAGCCATTTCTGTACTCAGGATGTCAAAAATTAGTATTTTAGGGGTATTCCGTGGTGGAACGGCAAACAGTCTACAAAAATCCTGGGTATAAAAAGAAATCCATACCGGTACTCGTAGAACTGATATGTATGTATTTCTGGTGTAATGTAACCAATATTCAGGGCTTTTAACACCAATCACAAGCACACATATCTATGTTGGGATGCAGTTTCTGTGCTTTCATTTCATAAAAAGTAATTATTTATGAAAAATACACAAAAAATGGAGAAATCTGTATTTTTAAATGTAGAATTAGTATTTGGGTATTTTGGGTCGGAAATCTGTATTAATACTCGGCATATCTGCACTACTTGGCAGCCCTGTATTTTTATTTACTGTATTTACTCTTTCGACATGTTTCAATACCATCAGTATCCTTCTCAAATTCAAATTTCAAAATATTAGTAAAAAAAAACACTAATATTTTGAAATTTGAATTTGAGGAGGATACTGATGGTATTGAAATATTTCGAAAGAGTAAATAGAGTAAATAAAAATATATAAAACATTTGGACCAACATAGATTTAATTTAGACCACATTAGAGCAGCAGAAATAGAAGAATAAAAGAAAATACATACGAATGATTATTTTATTTTAATTACAAAAATTTAATAACACAGTCCTGTTCTATTTTCTAAGATAAATAAATGCTTATGGAGAGGGATTAAATCAAAGGCACCTGCATCAATGGGCTTTGAGAAATCAGAAAATTAAAACAAATTAAAACTCTTTTCAAAGCCCATTGTCAATTGATGCAATTGCCTTTGGATTAAAATACTTTACAAGTCTTTTGAGTGTACTTACAACTACAACTAGATTAAAAGTGTTCAAAGAACACTGCGTCGCTAGAACGACGTTGACTATTCAATTAAGATATATACTGAAATAATGTATACTTTACAATCAAGAAATTTATGAATTTGAGAAAACATCAGAATGAATTAGAATCAATATATCCAGCAAAAAGATATTTGTGTTGCCATACAATAGTACTGAATAACAAGATGATAATCAATATCAGTTTCAAATTCAATAATCAATTTTGCTGCTTGGTTGGTATATTGATTTTTTTTGCTGGCTAAGTGCATTGAATATCATTAGAAATGTCATAAAAGCGCTTCTAGAAAGCAAAATTTAATTGGCAGAGCGCCCAAAATCGAATCACTTGGGTGTCGCCTCATATCTCATAGTTGTGTAAAGTTTGAACGAAATCGGTGCAACGGTTAAAGCTCTAGCTTGTCCTGAGACATACATACATACATGGTTAGTTAGTTAGTTACAAACAAACGAAATACAATGCTTGCTTCAGCAGCTGAGCTGAAGCGACGCAACTAGAGACAACGTTGTTTCATGCCAGGTGGCACTCATCTTTGTAGGGAGATGTCTTATCTCTAGTTGTCATAAATATCATTTATTGCTCCTCATAACTAGTTGAGCACTTTTTGCAATTTTGATTTGAATTTATTGCTTTATTAAAATACTTACTTCAATAGCATGTCCAAGGTTCACTTGATACAGAATGAATGATATCAATGTACCACCATTAATAAAATTATCCATGACTAGTTTTCCTCCATAATACAATGACGACACTGATAGAAGAAATGAAAACATCTGCAAAATATAAAATATAACATTACCAAATATATTTAAATGCATGGCAATAATTTTCTACTTAATAACATAGTCCAAGCACCAAGCCATTACCTGCACAGACATCATATATGTTGCATATACAAATGCTTCTCTTTTCTTTAAAGCATAGGTTTCATCAAGTTTGTCAGAGTATCTTTTTGCTTCTGCAATTTCATTTGCAAAACTTCGGATAGTTCTCATGGTTGATGTTGTTTCTTCAGCAACCTCATTGGCTTTTGCAAACATATCTTGAACTTTCTTTGATAGTTGCTAGTATAACCAGAATTAAACAGAATCAATGAATAAGCTTTTAACACACGCATACACACTTGAAAAATAGTGAAATGCTTTATTTTTAAATCACTTCAATTTAATGACTTTCATATTGGGTTTTGCCAATCGACTTTCTATAGTTTTCAATTCTTGCATTAATGTACATGTACAATGTAGCTAGATTTTACCTGAAAATATTGGCCATATACTTTAGAGAATCCTATGACGATAGGAAGACCAATAAATGTTACCAGTGAGAGACGCCAACTTAGTTTGAACATGAAAACACAAATTCCAACTACAATAAAACATAACGAATGAAATCAAAACAATGATCATAAATTCATGGGCGTATATTTATCAGTGATTGATCCGACGACTCAACACACGACAGAACAGCTATTTTTGTACTTTTTTTGAAATTTTCAGTATATGCTGTTAATTGACTTTTCAAATACCAGTATAGTCTACCCTGAACACTATTAAGTTATGAAAAATAATATTCATTATATTCTTATTGTATTTGAGCACACGCAGACAGCACAGTAATTGGTCGTTTGATCGTCAGACGACTTATGTTTTGTCAGGGTGATTCGGACTTCAAATTGACTAGTCTGGAAGGGCAACCCACATTTCATGTTCTTTGCGAGTTCAAAATCTTGTATAAAACAAGCAATTTTTTGCCAGACAATATTTTTTTTTCATATCAGCATACATCTTGCACATAAACATGGGATTCTTTCATCATTTACTGGTGAAAATTAAACTTTAGAACACACTGAGTATCAGATGTCCTGAAGAGACCTCTGACACATAACTATTCTCATTAATAAAAATTCTGACCAACCACAGGCTGTTAATCTGTAATCATCACAGGGCTGTGATGAATAAAAATGAGGTCAAGTCATCAATCCCAGCTGAGTATCAGATGGGTGTGGCGAGTTCAACCAATCAGGTTGCAATATTTAAACAGGTCATATAAAGTGATAAATTATGTTAATCCACTCTCAAGCGAAACATTTCAGAGGTCAATTTGCTTGACATGTGATACTCAAAGTGCTTTAGAAGCAAGTTAATCAAGGATTTATTTTTTGAACGACCCAGAATTTCACCCAACCGACTTAGGTTTTGAGTTTGATCGTCCAGTTGAGCGACCTAGGTTTAAGAATTACTGTGCTAACACTGTTTTACCCTGGTTGTTTTGTTTAACCCATAAATTACCATACGCAGGATGCAACAAGTGAACATGGCAATGAAAAAACACAAGCAAATCTTGCCGGTGTGAATTATATGCAATCTGGGTAATTTAAATAAATAAAAATTTTAAATATTTCACACAAACGCCACCATATGTATATTTACCTGCTTCAATTAAATTCCTCAAAAAAAATGTTGGTATTTAAGAGAGAGCATCTGACATTGTTGTTGTGTCAGATGTTAACCGAGAAGTGATATCACCTGTAAATGAGACAAATTAGCTTTTAATAATGGAGTATTACATCAGACCTTTCATGTAAATAAGAGAGCTATGCATAAAAAGCAATTTCATCATATATAAAAATGCAGATGATTGTATTCTAAAATTGTATTATTTGCAAGTTTGGCTGTCAATATAAATGTTTAACTGTGTTAATAAATCAAGTATATTCCAATGAAATAAGCACACCACGAATAACGTCAGCTGATTGCTTTATTTTATTGTCAACCAATACAATGTGTCATTAAGCAGCATATGTTGAATGTTCATTCGTCCAAGTTTTGATATGATTACCATGTTTAAACTAAACATGAACATGCTTTTTTAGTAGTAGCTTTTGGTCAAGTCACTTGATCTTTGTCAACAGAGCCTGTTCATTACAATATCGGGGTGTTATGACATTGGTCCACAAGTTTGTCGTACATGTAGATTGCCAGTAGAGTGCTCACTAACAAAAATCTTACTAATTGAGTACTTGAATCACAGTTCTCGCCTCGTACTTTGTACTTGGTCAGTTCCAAAGAGGTCACTAATTATCTGCAACATTTGTTTAAAATATAGAAATCTTATGAGTCAAACGGCACTACCCATGATTGGTTGTTGGTTATACCTGTAATTCCCCACGACAGTAATTTCATGTTTTGGTGGTACTAGTAGTGCTGTAGTGCTGTGTATGAAACAAAGGCAATCCAGTATATTACCAATAAATATAAATGTAAATGTGGTCGTTAATAGTCATGATCCAAGTATTTTGCTCTCTACATTTTACACCAAGTCATTGTCATCCTTGTCACACTATATCTTTCTCAACTCCCTTGGAAGCATACAGCACATTGCTACCATAGCGCAATCATGCTTATCACTCACATTTGCATTCACTAACATGTGCCTATTTAACGTGTAGGTACCACGGAGCAGTGTGCAACCTGTTAGGGGTAAGTTTGCTCAACACCTACCACCAGGCCCAACTGGGAATCGAACCTACGACCTCGCTTCTGGTCCAATTCCCTATCCATTCAGCCACGGAAGCACACGAATACGGCTCTTGGGGGTCAAACTGAGCTAGCTGTAATTGTTCATTGGGAGTCTTATACCTGAATTTCCCCACAAGACTTGTAATCGAGTAATGCATATATTTGACTGGACGAGTACTCCAGGTATCTGTGAGAGAAAAGTGCATGTGGCTACCCACATCCGCAAATTCAAAACGGACTTGAACAAGATTGTGGACACACACAAACTCCCAGCCATCTACAATATTATGGTGGCCAATGTCATTACACTATGATCTTGTGAAAAGGCTCTGTTGACAAACGTCATATTACCTGACCGAAAGTTACAGGTGACTTTTGTTAAAAACACATGTTCAAAGTACAGGGTCGGTTATCTCAAATTTACCACTAGTGGTCTATAGTCTCGAAAACCTATCCATCACCATTGAGGCATGTAAAAACTGCTGTCATGGTAACTACGCAACACTTAATTATATTACACAGGTTAAAAGCACAACACTGACAGACAAAAGATGCAGCCATTTAACCAAAGTGCTTGCACTTTGTGATTTGACCATCAGGTCCTACTACCTACCAGAGCCCTGCAATGGGTCGCTTCGGTTCAGTTCGTGTTGGCGTACCCGTTTCCGCGGTAAGGGTACAGGTACCCAAACGCAAAAGTCTGCGGGTACGGGTTGGGTACGAGTAGCATTTTTCAAAAAGTATATGGTTACGGTTCGGTTACGGGTACCATTCCACCGGGTATGTTTGGTCACGGTTCCTAGGATTTATGGGCCCTACCCGTGTTGAACCATGATGTACCCATGGTTGGATTTTCTTATAATGGTAGCTATCCAATATCGAGTTTATAATATAATGGTAGCATTTCTCATTATACATGGATATCATCATCCTTAATGCCAGGCTATATCCTGTTTTAGAACAGAACTTAATTAAACAGCTTGTACCACAATTGTTGATTGTGTCACAATTGTCTGGTCATTTTCATCATTTTACTAGGTAGATAGTTACTTAGTTCTGCCTGGTTGGATTGCCAATGCTCAACAAAAATCCACACTCATAGAGATACTTTCCTTTAAAAATACTTCAAGGCTCAATTAAATGTTTGCTTCAGAAAAATGATATCAATATTTTTCTCTTCCATACTTATCTGTCAATGTATGATTTAATTCTATCATTTTATGATTTATTTCTCTTATATGGGTAAAAAATGGGTAGTTGTATGGGTACGGTTCGGATATGGTTTTTGAAACCATGGGTATGGTTTATGTATGGGTTGAATGGTTGCTGGTACGGTTAGGTACGGGTAGTATCTTAGAAAGTTACAAGGGTACGGGTTGGGTACGTGTAGCCGCACCACGGGTACGGTTCGGTGCGGTTTGATAATTTCCTACCCGTGCAGGGCTCTGCTTGAACCTACTAAATCAATTTAAAACATGGTATCAATTAAAACAGGATACCGTAGTCAAATTTTAATAGTTAGTGATGCATATTTGAGAAAAGTTCACATCAAACTATGGTCTTTTGAATGGTACTATGTATATAGAGCAAGTCTAAAATTATGGAAATGTATATCACCAGTTCTAGAATTGTCAAAAAAGCCAATTTCTTGTTGTACTATAGAAGCAAATAACTTTCTTCTGACTCTCAAATTAAATCTTGAAATGGCAAGCCTGAAACAACCTCCCCTAATTCCTCCAGCAATTGCACTGCAAACAAAAATGCATACATAGTTAAATCTTGTTGGAACCTGTACCTACATTGTTCGCGAGACTTTCATTGCTATCTCAAAGCTTAAAAACCTAAGTTGGTCACATGGTCACCATGGTGGCAGCACTCATGTGACAGCAGATACAAGTAGACT
>CM032660.1:23415554-23426751 GCA_019095985.1 Streblospio benedicti | reverse complement strand
CGCCAATATAGAGGAGGAAGGTGTTCTGCTGGAGAGCTTTTATTCAAGAGAACAGGTAACGACAACGACTACAACTGGCCAACTACAACTTGCCACGTGGCCACAGGATACGGAACTACATAGTACACAATGCAATACCTTGTAGACCTACAAATGTATATTAGCAGGTTTATAGGTACGTTTGACGTACATGCATATATAGATCTACAGCCATACCCTGGCGCTATCTTTTTCCTTCTTTTTTGCAAACTTACCTAACACACAAGTTAAAACACAAGTTAATAAAGTACAATTATAAACAATGTAACTAATTAGCACATATATGCAACAATACAACATTACTAACACAAACTAAACGTCATGATAAACCACACCTCTGTCACTTCAAGTCCAGCTGGTAACAAAGTCTTTATAACGGGAGTTAGGAAACCTTTTCCTGCCAGAGCGGCGCACCGCTTGCTTGTCCATTTCAGCGGCGATAGAGGTAGTGTCTGTTGAGGCTTCCTGGTTCACCATTTGATCCATCTGCGTGGCGTCATTGTCAATGTCATTCACCACTTTAACATCGGGTGACCGGTAGTTATCCAACGCGTCTTCCTGAGCGTGGTCGATCATCAACGTATCTGTAGCCTCATCACTACCAAGAACATTACCATCGCAACCAAGAACATTATATTCAGGGTCCATGTCATCATCATCTAAGTCAGGATTTTCAGCACTTGGTTCACGTGCTGGTACAGACACAGGTATCTTATAGCAGGAGGTCCGTTTAACTTCGGTATAGCCGTTTCATCAGTGAAGATCCTGAAAACTTTTGCAAGTTGCACCATAATCCATCAACTGAAGCAACTAGATAGCGATCACGTGTACGGTGCTTAGAGCCATCATCAATTAAGTACACTACATCTCCTTTTTGTAATATTGGTGCCATGCGAGGCTGGGCACGCGGTTCTTGGATCGCATACTAGGGCCATGGTTGGCGATGCGGTCAACATGTTGCGCTTCTATGAGAACTTCATCAGAAACTGAGTTGATTTGCGAGAAAGTATACTGGTCTCGCATGAACAGCATTTCACGTGATGACAAACCGCGTGAGCGGATTCTGGAGTTCAAGGTAGCTGTAGCAATGACTAGTTGAGTAGGCGTTACCGGTGCCCCACCAGGAGAAACACGCTTTATTTCTGCTTCTAGCTCCTGAATGGCTCGCTCAGCAATGGGGTTCTTATTTTCATTTTTGTGATCGCCAATTTCAATGGTCACATTGTGGGAAGCTAAAAGTTCATCATCCTCAAGGGCTTGAAAACAAGGTGCGGGGTCAGTGCGTAATACTGAAGGCGGGCCCTGCAGAGGTATCAGTGGAAGCACAAGTTGAAGTAACGCTTGTCTCACACAATTCGCTGTTTCAGATTCAATCAACATTGACGATGTAAAAGATGTCACTGCTTCCCGTACCACATTTTTTTGTGCCCTCCTCATAACATCGACTGCAAGGGCTCTACCAATGCCAGCAGGTGGAGATGATGTGCTTTGTTCCCGCTGTTGTTTGGGAAAGGACCGCAGACTGACACAAGTGTGACATGATTGAGTGAGTCTTTCAATGGCTGTCTTCATGTCTAAGGCGAAATAAAATCTGCCAACTACCTGACACAGCTGATGAGCGGATGGATGATTTAGTTTGATGTGAAGTGCCACTAGTAGACATCAATAGCCGATCTTGGTGCAACAATGGCTTCGCTGGGGGGGCCTAACAAACTTGTGTCCCTTCACTACCAAGAGGCCATCGGATGACACTGTACAGTGCCTCAAGTACCTCTTGGTATCCCTCATCTTAGTAAGCTTTTTGTTTGGCCGGGTGCCATTTGTAAGGTATGCTACAGTCGTGGAGATGTCTTCACAGTCCTTTTTGATTTGTAGCCATGCCTGTCGACTCACATATGGCATCGGGGAGCGATGGTCCAGAATATCTCTAACATTTAGGTCACACACTGATATTTGTTGCAGCCGGTCCACAAAAACAACACACCTGGCAGCTTTCATTTTCACAAGGTGGTACATTCCTACTTTCATAGTCTGCAACTAGGTTCTTGAATCCAGCAAGATGGCGGATTGATAGATGGAAGCGACTGGCCGTGGATAACATAGTAGATACTCTTGGGGAAGTGCTAAATTCACCTCGGCACAATTTTTTCATATGCTTGGCAGCATGGCTTGCTGTCTGTGAGGCAGACTGTTTGGTGTGCTGATTGAATGATGTAAGCCCCAAAAAACTTTGAGGCGCTGGCAATCGCAAGGGCCTCTATTTCACATGGAAGCCATGAAATCTGATGTTTCTTCAATTTTTGCACTGAAGAAGCCCGCTGGGAGAAGGCGACTGTTTCTTTCAACGTATAATGTTGCTCCAACGCCGGGTATTTCACTGCACCATCCGTGACGAGCCATAAGTGGTCATCAGTGCGTGGTAAAGTAATAGTCTTAGCTTCCCCAGGTGTTTTTGAGCTGCTCGAAGGACTCCGTGAGGGATTCAGACCAGGTAATGCCTTCTTTGGATTCACGACCACCTACTGCTTCATCCAAAGGGGTAATGAATTGGGCGCTGCCTGAATCACTCTAGACAAGGCTTTATAAGCCCCAATGAAGGACCGGAGCCCCTTTACTGTGGATGGTAGATCACAACTGCTGAGTGCTGAACAACGGTGAGTAGTCGGTCGAAGAGTGCCCTTCTCCCACAACCACCCAAGAATTACGGTTTTAGCAGGGCAGATGACTGTCTTCTTAGCAGATAGCTTTAGGTTTGCCTTATCCAAGAGATCGAGTACCTTCCGCCAGTTTCTCAGCAGATCATCAACAGAGTTGCCTCCAACATACATATCGTCTGCTACTTTTGCCATGTACCCCTCTAGCATGCAGGACCCTAATACACGGCTCATGACCTCCTTGATATTTGGATCATTTTGATAAGGATTGCATGGTAAGAAGAACAAATATATACATTTGATATGAAATTCAAGTTTGGTAACTTCATATATTTAAGTCGGCTAAAAGCCGCGTCCCACTGGTTCCGACGCACTGGGAACTAACGCCCAGCTGATAAAAATCGGTCAGATAGCCAGATTTTTTCTTTTACGCTAAGCATCTGCCGACTATGCTGACCTTACCCCGACTCAACGTTCCTTTTCAGCTGTACGTGTGTGTGACGTTCATGTGACGCTCGCTGCCAGTATTATTTCTAGGAAGATTATCGATCGGTCTCTTCTTTTACGCTGCCAATACTTTGGGCTGCTCAAAACATCGAAAGCGTAAACTGCATACGCTAATCGATAATCCATTGATTTTTTATGCCGACCGTATGCCAAACATACATCAAACATACGCCAAACATGCGCCGCGTATTGGGAGCAGATGCTCGGCAGATAAAAACTTTGGCGTAAGTTTGGGCACCTTGTGCGTACGATGGTGTACATTCAGCAGGCGTTCAACGTATTGTAGACGTATGTTCAGCGGGTAGCAGACAGTGAACGCAAGGTCAGCGTAACCCCGACGCACGTCACACCCAGACTTTTTTGTTGTGCGTCGGGGTTACGCTGACCTTTCTTTCACCGTCTGATTTTCTTACGCTGGGTTTGCGCCAGCTGTGAGTTGACTATGTGCTGGGGGGAAAAATCATTTAATGCCAAAAGGGGTTATCTATCAGCAGATGCTCGACGTACAAATTTTTGTGCCTGGAAATCCCTAGAATTTATGCGCAGAAATGAGTGGGACCCAGCCTTAAAGAAGCTGAGTCACTACTGTCAGCCTAAAATAGAATAAAGCAGAACCTCTATTAGGCCACCCATTGACATTGGGACTGGCCACAACTGGTCTCGGTACAGAGGTGGTCTCTAAATGGAGGTTAACTTTGGCCTTTTTATGGAAGCTTAGTAATGTTAAAATGGCCTCATTATAGAGGTGGTCTTAATTGGAGGTTTTATTGTAAATGATAATTATTTGTTAGAAAGAAGTACAGGTTCTGTGTATGTAGTGTATTAATTAGCCTACTTTAGGCAGTCATAGTAGTAATTTACAACTACTTTAGCCACTAAAACTAAATAGTTAATCAATTATGATTTTTTACTTACCTAATGAGCACAATGTGAGAAAAGTGAATGCTATGAGAAGTATTGGCCAATCAGGTGCAGATATTGTTAACATCCTAAATAAATTTCGTTTGGCATTTTCCTTTGCGAGATTATTTTCAACTTCCTCATCTTCGTCGTCGTTTGCCAGCAAAGGCGCTCTCTCATAGTCACTTTCATTTATAAGATTTTTTTTCTTTGCAAAGTTGAATGTACTGCATAGGAGCTTCCATTCAATATAAAATACAATGGCCATCACTAATGACCAAGCAAATAAGCTCCAGAAGAAAAGATCGTTAACTTCAACATTTGGATTTTCAAAACGTAAAAGCAGTTTTATCAATGTGTAAGACCACATACATACTGCTAACAGAAGAACCAAAGGAAAGAATTTTTTCAAACGATTACAGCCTTCTTGCTTATCATGATTTTTAAGAATTCCAAGAACAAATCCTGTTGTCAATGAAAATCTAACAAGACTAAATATCCATAATTCCAATACTGACTTGGTAATGTCAAAATAGTATGTGTTTAGTACAAAATTGTAACGAAATTCTTTTCCTTTAGAAAATAAGAAAAAAGATGTTATGATATCTATCAAAGTTATTGTAGCTATAACAGCATATTTTCGAATCATGATGAAGATAAATACTCAATGGCATTGACAATGCCAACAATGGTGAAGTCGATAGATCTGGAATATTATTGTCTAAAACAGCTCCAGCAAAATATTCTGTTTCTCTGTTCACTCATTTAGTAATCTGTAATCTAGTAGACTACTGGATAGTACTCATGACTAAGTCTAAGTATTAGACCCTAGATCCATTCAATGTGCACAACACTCTGACACTCATAAGTCTCATTCACAAGACAAAACATAAGTCTCATTCACAAGACAAGACAGCACATTATTGACGATTGACCCAGCTTGGGAGTCTGTGGTTGTAAGGTTGATATTTTCATACATCCAACATAACTATATTGGCAGTAGGAAATTAATTCATGTATAACTACTAGTACTAAAAATAGAATGTCAACAAATCATTTCATGACAATTTGTTGACTTGGGTCTTCCTAGTACCACTCTGTCCTTTCCCACTGCATGTTGCGATTTATAATATTAAAGACCAACCAAAATATATGCACAACGCCTCTATCTATCACGTCGTCATGAAAGTGTTATAATAATATAAGAAAAACTAGAATCCAAAAATCTAAAGATTTTTCAACCATAGGTGTACAGACGATATTTACATACTAAACATTTCACGTATCTATGGAATAACATGGCATACCCGGCATCGATCTGAACCCCGCCCATAAATCCATATTGACCAATCAAAACGTAGTACATGCTTCTAATAAGCAAACCACGTGTTACTGGGAATGAAGCACTCATAGTTCATGCGGCTGTGATCATGAAATAGAGAATGCATCAAATTGACATCTATGTGGGTTTATGAAAAACGTTTGTCTGATGTCCACACAAAGTCGTGTACTTGAGTACTTTTATAATGCATTTATAAAGTAGTGTAAAATCGGTTGTCACTTAATTGTAAATACAATTGGAAACTTGTGTGCAATGTATTTGAAAGTGATAGATTATAATTTTAGATGATAACGTCCTTTGTAGCTGTGGGGGAAATATATCAATATGGGATCAATTACTAAGCGGCATTAAATACACACTTTTTGCCCTATGTTTTGTTCACATTTGTGTCCCCCTAGGCCTGCAGCTGCAAAATTCAGAACATCCCTCACGCCACTGCTCTTCAAAGTCTTCAAACGCATGCCATGGGTGACCAAAATCGGATAAGGAAGGTACTACTACTAGATTATTAGAGCCATATGTATTTGGTTAGGGTGACTTAAGCCAGCTAGGGACACAACCAGCCTTGTAGATATTGTGGCCACAATGTTTTTTAAGATCTGCGGCATTTTCCACATGCAGTGGCAAACGTAAAGTCATGGGCACATGCGGCACTGGCTCAGAGCGTTATCAGTATTGTGGCAGTCAACATTATTTCATTGTGGGGGCCGTTAGATCAACATGCATCAAGTGTGCGTTCCACTCACTGTAAAACTTACATGATGTTACGTACACTAGGTGATTCCTAAACCATGGTTGATGTACTATCTACTGTACGGGCAACACACTGCGCCAGTACTATAAAGGTACCGACAAACTTTCTACCAAAAAACCAAGATACAAGAACCAGAGGACATAAACTCAAACTCAAGAAATCACATGCCCACAGTAATCTCAGGCTGAAATTCTTCAGCATGAGAGTTGTCAATACCTGGAATGACCTTCCCGAAGAAGTTGTGACAGCACCTAACTTACAGTCTTTCGAGAGGAGGCTGGATAAAGTATGGAAGAATCATCCAGTCCTATATGACTATACTGCAGATATAGCGCATAATGGAAGTGACCTCCACAGAGCTGAAGTCTGCAGTGATACTGAGCTGGATACAGAGGCAACCACAGCCTGAGTCCAGAAGTGTACTATGTGACTATGTAAAAGTAGTCCGATTGACAACTAACCATATACGGATTCCGTATATGGTTAGTCCGTATACAACATTTTTACACGGCAGTTCTGGGGGTCGATATCGACTGAAAATACATGCAAAAGACTGATAAAGATCTAGGGCAGTTGACGTAAGGTCACCTTACTGCCTAAATACGAGCAGACGACTGCTGACATTAGCCACAGCAGAAGTTTGGCATGTCAAACTTCTGCCGCCACTGTGTACTGCATTAAAAAAAAGTTAGGACTGCTGCACTGTAAACTTACTGATCATAAAGGTCTACATATGAGTTTTTGGCAGTAGACTGACCTTGTGGCTGGATGTGCCCTAGGCATTATGATAGATAGCCTTCTTTAGAGCTAAAATAAATTTAAAACTTTCCCATTATTCCATTATTGCGAAAATTCTATGTACAAATGACAATCACTAAATTGTGTAACTTTTTGTTCAATTACATAATTACAATCAGTATTATTTTATATTTATATATTGTTACACAATTACAATTATTTGTTATGTAATTTTTCATAGGTCTTACTACTGGACCATATGATTTTAATAAATGATTCTGATTATCTGTATTTTTGTTAGGGTTGTAGTTGCCCCTTAAAAACTTAAACTTATAGTTAGTTACCCGTTGCTGTCAATGAAAATAATAATTATAACATGTTGAAACATTTATTTCTTTATATAAAACTGATTTGAAAAATACTTTTTATACACCAAGTAATACCCTTTTTTATTTAATGTCTGCTTAAAATATTTCAACAAAAGATCAGAAATAACTTCCACCATTTTACCTTATTTTTTCATGACAATAGTATAGGATTAGCATATTACAAACTGCTATATAATTTGCCAGCCAAAGCCAGATCAATATTTCCATCAATAATGCATACACTTTACATGGACATGTACAAACAAGCAAACAAAACGTATCAGTGTAATGAACAGTATCTAAATGAGTTACACAGGGAACTTTTTTAATAATGCATGATTGATGCACACAGAAATGTGTTACTTAGTATAACATTTCCTCAATCGCCAAAAAGATAATTGGTAGATAGGTGATAAAAATAATACACATATTCTTTTACTTTGTCTGGGAAACGTGTTCAAAATATTGACAAAAAAGGATCACAGTTTAGCTAGTTTGACACATCTAAAAATCATAAAAATTTTGCCATCAAGACAGAATTGGAATACCTAAATACATGTGTATTTACAAAATACTTCACAAATAATAAAATGACCACTGACTTATTGCACTTTTTTTGTTGTGTGCGACTTGGAATGGTGTCTGCAGGTTTTCAAGTATCTAAGTTTTTACATTTTTCGAACTGAGCAACAAAATACAATGAAGTGTGAAATAATTAGTATTTAAAATAAACATAAACATGGCTTGTAACCATTTCGGTATATGCCTTAACCACCAACTTACAACTAGTTGTATAAATTTGAATACTTAAATATGATACATATTATAGAACATTTGAAAATCTCCAATGTCAGCCACCCTTGATAAAGATAAGCGCAATCAGTATAGTACTTTTTCAATGCACTCTAGAGTATGATAAAATCCTCTTTCACCAGTTTATGATAATTATATAAATACAGTACCATCACCATACTTATTGGACTCAAAACAACATAACATACAATAATTATATTGATGTACTGTTACAAACATATCAAAGTGAAAGTGAATCATTATTCCGAGTCAGTAGGACGACGTTTTAGTTAACAGCTGGGGGAGGGGGAGGAGGGCCATCATCCTGTCCACCCTGAAAATTGATTAATATCATTCTATTAATACAGCAAATACAACACTATCAACATTTTAAATGCATTATGATCAAGAAAATTAAACCTAGTATAAATTAGCAGCCATATATTATCTTTATCATTAAATCCTTACTATATTATGCTGTTCAATTTCTGAACGCATGAATGATAAATGGCACAAATGCTTTCCAATCACTACCTGAAACAAATACTTACGCCTGAAGGAGCTGGCTTTTGGTCACCAGGATTCCTAAGACTGTTCGGCCTCATCAGAAAGAGGGCAGTAGCAACAACCAGCCATCCAAGCATGACCATCATCATACTCATCCCACCAGCCGCTGGGTCCCCATTTGGACCAGGCACTATAAAATGGCAATATTCAACATTGTATTTTTAAAATTATATAAATAATTGTAAATGTGGTTATTTATAGTCGCAATTCACTGTTATCGTGCTCTAGCAACTTTACATATAAATAAATCAATTGTGCCACAAATATTTTCCATAAATAAATGAAAAAAATTATGTATCAGTGATTATTTCATAACGCTTATTTACAGTAATTACATGTATGCTTATATTGTCTGACAAAGAAAAATATTAATAAAATGTAATATAATAATAAATACATACAGTCCTGAATGCACTCATTGTCAGCACAATATCCCTGGGAATTCCTGAGCTAAAAATATAAAAATAAGTAAATTTACTTAAGATATATCATATATATGTATAAAATACGTACACATTAAAGGGAATAGCATACACGTGCATAGTACACAGAACTTAGATTCAAGCAGGCACAGCTAAATAAGTGAACTGATCTAATTGTTGATTACAATTTAAAAACAATTGTAATTAATAAAAAAAGAATTTAATCTATTAATATCAAGTAGATTAAAATCAAATCAAATTTTGCAATCTAATGTATAGACTGCAAATACTTTTTGAAAGACTGAAAAGGTTTTTGTAAAATAGCACTAACTGTCTGCTACTAGACCAAGAGCAGCGAAACTATCCAGTGTGTTTAAAATTTGCAATTCTGCTTTTCTTTGAGCTATCAATCATGTTTGCAAATAATTGAAAAATTGGATATTTTTCAAAAAATACAAAGAGTAAATGTCTAAAATATATTGTTCAGGGTTCAAAACTAACACTAGCTTCCTTGTGGGTATGTTTGAAGGTATGCTTGTGCATATGTTGTATCTAATCTAACTTACCAGATTTAGCAATCTTTGCATTGCATGCTCATGATTCCAAATACACTCGCAAGGGTCAAAGTCTGCCATCACAGAATGCAATATCAAACCTAATAATAGAAAACATTTTGTATTATTATGTTTTATATCAGTGTACAAGTAATTATTTTGCCAAAAATATGAAAACACTACATATTTTTATGGACATTTGTCAGAATACTTTCAGTGCACTGCTTCCGCAATACATGAAAGTTACATAAATGTTGGACATTCATGATAACTCATCCACGTTCCTATACTAATATCAGTCCATTATATAAAACATTCCTGATTATTATAATGCATCCCAGTTCTGTGGCAATATACATATATATGAAAAAAGTGATGTGCCCCAGTTTTGCTGGGTGTTATAATGTTGACCATGCACAGCAAATCAACTCACATGCCAAGTGAACGTTCGGGAGCCTATAGTACTATTTAAAATGTATACAAACAAACTAAGCTTGCTGAAGGAAATCCTTGCCTAACTTTTCTGGTCCCCCACCCCTTGGTTTGTGTAAAATGATGGAGATACCTGTCACAGTTTACTTACAGTATTTGATGACGCACAATATTTCTCCCAAGGATTCCAAGATAAAATTTGAAGAAGACCTAGGCCGAAGACTTTTTTATAAACTATTAAAACTAACAATGTTTAGTCTTCTATTGTCTTTGCTAGTCAAAACATTGATAAAGACAACAAAAGTAGATACAAGAGAAAAACTAATAGATGCATGCAGAAGCTGCTATTCCAACACGCGTGTTCTAGTTTAGATGACGTCAGAAAGATGTGCATGGTCTTAAGAATCATGAATGCAGATCAGAATCATGGTTGCTGCATCTTCGGTAAAAAAATGGGTCCCTCACTGCCATAAAAAACTTTTCTGGTCCTCCTTGCCCTTGCCACCCCTCTCCACGCAAAAGAACTCACCTAGTATGAAAACAATAGCTAGTGTGATCTCACCCCCGAGGCTCAGTTTGTTAGCTGACCTGCCTCTAGCCGTATGATATACAGCGTATATTCGTTCGTAGCCTCTCTCCACTGAGGTATACAGGGTATTAAATCACCCCTACATGTAGGCCTAACCTGCCTCTGGAGGCTCTTGTTACAAACATCCGTGGCCCCTACTTGCATAATCTTCAAGAATGAAGGAGCAAGTCATACAGAAGAAGCCTATGATACTCAGTATGTCATAGGAACCAAATGGCATATAAAATCTGGGGCGTCGGATATTTATCATTTACAACCTGTAACTGAGTCGCGTATTTGTGGTTAGGTGAAACAATTTGATAAATATTGCTCCAATTTGATAAATACTGCAATATCCATAGAAAGGGTATCCACATACAACCAATACATGGCAAACAACAATATTATGCTAACTCATTTTTCCCAAGGTCTATTTCAGATTGAATTAGAATACCCGAAGAAGCCCTCCTAGCCAGAGTCTGGAAGCATTTAAATCAAATGTTTCCATGCAGACTGTCACACCTTCTACCATTTTAACTTTACTTTTATCCTACACTTTA
>CM032660.1:23392669-23415454 GCA_019095985.1 Streblospio benedicti | reverse complement strand
CTCCAGTTTTGCAATGTTCTTCTTGGTGAGGGTCCCATTCTTGGCTGAACGGCCAGTGAAAAGTATGCTAGTTCTTTCAGATCTCTTGAGCATTGAGACAGATTGCGTCTGATGATTTGGTTGCATCTCGCAGCTACCTTGTCAATGTGTGAGCTTCAGTTGGTTGTTGATGAGCACACCAAGATATATTGAAGCTGGTACCTGTTCTAAAATCTGATCACCAATTGTGTAAGAACTTTCCAGCGGTGACTTAGACCTGCTGATGCGAAGAAGCTGACATTTGGACCCGTTAGAGCGCATGCCCCAGTCTTCAGCCCAGCGTTGCAGATGATTGAGATCATTCTGAAAGACCAATTGGTCCTGGAATGATCTAATTGGGTGGTAAACAAGGCAGTCATCAGCAAAAAGTCTACACTGAGACTGAATGGCAGAGGGAAGATCGTTGATGTGAGCAAGGAAGAGAAGTGGGCCGAGCACCGTGCCTTGAGGAACTCCAGAGTTGACATGGACTCAGTCCGAGTGAGCTCCATCCACCACAACTCTTTGCTCTCGAGTCTTCAAGAAAGAGACTATCCATCTGGTCAGCTGTTCACCAATTCCGTAGTGGCGTAGCTTATGGAGGAGTCAATTGTGTGGTACAGTGTCAACAGCTTTGGAGAAGTCGAGAATTATTACATCAATTTGAGAATTACTGTCTTTGTATGTCATCAGATCATGAATTGTGGTGATTAGCTGGGTGACACAGGAGTGAGCTGCGCGGAAGCCATGCTGTAGACATATCAGGATGTCATTGGTTTCAAAATGAGTTAGCATGTGTTTGAGCACAACATGTTCAAGGATTTTGCAACACACACAGTTTAATGATACAGGCCTGTAATTCTCAGCTTTGTTGGTGTTCCCCTTTTTAAAGATGGGTGCAACATTAGCTTTCACCCAGTCTGTTGGTAGCGTACCAGTTCTGAGGGATTGATTGAAAATGAAGGTAAGGATCGGAGCAATATCTTCAGCAAGCTCTCGTAATGCATAGCATGGCAGGTTATCTGGTCCTGTGGCCTTTTTTTATTTTCAGTAATGATAGGAGTTTCTTTACTCCGTCCACTTTGACTACCAGAGCACCACAAGTGGCTATATATAGTCATAAACAGGAGTATACAAAGCAAGTTACAGTGAGCTTTCAACAGCCTCTGCTGTCTTGGTGTCAGTGAAGACGTCATTTGTTGTCATTGGGATCTCAGGAAATCACCACCTCTTGGCTTTGGGCAGCACATCGTTCCAGATGGAAGGAAGCTAGCACCTGCTGCTATCTCTATTCAGTGAGGGCTTCAATTTCCTGATCTGAATTAGCTCTTTCACACTCCGTTCAAAGTATTTGGTTCCACACACAAAATGCTCGTCCATTCCAGTGAAAAACTGTGTCCTGTATTGTCAGTATGTAATTAGTCAGTATGTAAGTGACTTCAAGTCCTGTGGAACTTGGTCTTCTGTGCTTGATAAATCTGGTTCTTAAAGCTTTGTTCAGTCTCCTCCATATGAAGCCGCACAGGCCTGACACTCAATCTGATACACAGGGTCAATAACATGCTCTTTGTCTAAAAGGTCTTTTGGTCTTAACATTAACTGTCTTGGTGTTCAAAAACACTGGTACATTTGATTGGTACATGTACATTACCTCCTTATGTGTGCCTACATTCCACTAACATATGGTATTACTACCAAAGTTCTTTTGACGTAATCCAACTCTGCACCGTGATCGTGCATTAGGGACCATTCAGTATTTGTGACAGGGTGGGGTAGGAGGATTTTCCCAAATTGCTGTGAAAAAAATAATAGCCCCCCCCCCCCTCAAACCTCTGTGAAAAATTTGGTAGCCCCCCCTCAATTTCATGTGACAAAAATTGATGCCCCCCCCCCCAACTGTTAACGCAATCATTGTCGGTTAACTAAAATACTATTTAATGGATATCCATAATATAAAAAACACAGTAAATTTTAGTACAGAATCTCTAAAAAATAGGGGTAAATTTTCTGTGAAAAATTTGATAGCCCCCATCAAAAGTGTGTGAAAAAATTGTGACAAAAGTTCATTGCCCGTCCTAAAATCCTCCTACCCCACCCTGTCATAAATACTGAATGGTCCCCTATAGGTCTTTCTTTAGGCTTCCTGTTTGTCATCACATTTCTGGAGCATCCATTGAAACCAAGCACTTTCTTAAGATACTTCTCATTCACTTGTGTCACTAATCACACGCTCAGCTCTGTGATTTAGCGTCAAGACTACTCCAGATTTATGTTCCGTTGGGTGGTTGCTACTATGATTAAGATACTGCTCAGTACGTGTTTTTTTTCTGTACACTCGTAGGCGAAGTTACCCCTCATTGTTCACAATAATCAGAAGAGTTCTTTCCCCATTTACTATACACTATCTCTCTGTGGTCCACTGAATTCACCCATCAACTGAGTTCAGATGTTGTTGAAATTAGGCAGCGTCCTCTCTCTACTGAATAACTGTATATATCTATTTTCCCCCAAGTTTGCTTGTGAATTCAATTCTACTCTCACTGTTCTGCCAAGCAAGCTCCTGCCACTGTATTGACATAGCTGAAGAGACATCTCTTCCATTTTACTATATCATTAATTAAGTGGCCCTGACGGGACTCGAACTCACGACCCAAATTTAAGGTTGTGAGACCAGAATGATACCATCATCCCAAGCAGCGGGCTGTTAAAAGGTTACACGGACGAACCGATGTCTCTGTAACCCCAGCCTACATACTTGGTCAATTATCATATCAACCCAGAGGTCGTGGGTTCGAATAACAGCTATTACATAATCGAGGTGGATGGAGGGCTGATTCTAGGGTCGTTCTTTCAAACTCCTCCAAATACAGATTGCGTAACATGAGAGCTGATCACTGCCCCGCGGATCTAAAGACAAATAAATCTTGGAATGTGAAATACGTGCACCTCAGACACAAACATAACAATCTTGTGACTTCGTCGGGCCTAAGCGTCGTGCAGTTAGACAATGTGACATATGCCAATCCCTCCTCAATTACCTCTAAGACGTTCTCCTCTGGTACACTCGTGAAGAGCGCACTTACATCAAAGATCTTAGTTCCTCATCCGAATCTCATGAATATGATCTGATCTCTCCAGAAAACCCCTCTGAGTTTTTGAAATGTCTAGTCAGCCCTACCAACGGCGAAAGTACAGTACAAAGATACTTGCGGTAAGCCATAAAATCTTGGTTGTTGATCTGTAGTAGGGTATAATCTACAATGAAGTGCAACATCTAAGGACCCCCATTGTTTCAACTCGAGCCACACGAGGAGACCTCCCTGCGCTCCGCCATCAAGCTCACCAGCGTTGATAATGGGTACATCATTGACACTAACCTTTTAGCATTGGCTATAAGTTTTGCTCACACTGTCAAAGGTTTATGCCTTTCAAACGACATAGATGTTGCCCTACTTATTTCTAAAAACTAGTATAGTTTAGCTGCATTAGTTCTTCATATATGAAAAATACCAACACATTGGCAATCGATAAAAATAACATTAAATGTTGAATTTATATGAAATATCTGAAAGCCGGACAGCGAAGAACATGCTCTTCTAATAACTCACATCGGTTACTATAATGTAGGACTCCTTATTCATCAAGACTTCTGCCCTATAGCAACGATTTCTGACCATTAAATATACCCGTGTAGGTGTAGCCTTGGACACACTGGCTGATATGACATCTTAGCAGGTCGCAACCACACAAGAATATGGATGATCTAGACTGTTGTAGGCGTTAGGGAGGTTTGATTAAAAAAAACGTTCATGAGTCTAAAATAGTTGTTCCCCTGAATTTCGGAACATATAGATCTATGATTCCGTTAGAAGGTTCCAAATCAGTGCCAGAATCCGGAAGAATTCCAAAATTTCAGAGTAGTTGACTGGTCCGCAGTAGGAAAACATTTTGACATGCTTTCTAAAATAGAGATCAGTGCAGTGGTTTGATGAAAGCAAAAAATATACTCTTACTAGTAGTACACTGAATGCAGGACTTCACCTCAAAGATATTAAGTCTATGAAAGGGCACATCAAAACGCATGTTTTAAAGGAGAACCTACGCCCATACACACAGCACAGGCAATTAATTAACAATATGTTACACAAGAAAATGCTATTTATACCCCTCCCCTTGTACAGCTTTCAAGATATGGCATAATAAGAATCACCCTAGGTTTGTTGTTATTTTAAACTTCTATAGGTTCTCAGCTTATTTCATTCAAATTACTTGTTAATCTAAGAATTTCAGCTATCATAATCTATTTATATATAAATTCCCATAGAATGGAATAAATTTGGTGATCATTATATCACCAATTACCATAAAAACTCAAGAGTTTTTGTCACCTTCAATGTCACTTTTGGTAGCCATCTTTGTGAAAACTGCTGTAGAATTGGGATTGCTTCTGTAGGACAATCAATATCCCAGTAGGTTTGAGTAAACCCCCAAAGACCATCCATTGTACCTACACGGTGTCTCGTAAGACATAGCATGGTAGGTTAGCTGGTCTTGTGGCCTTGTTTGTTTTCAGTGATGACAGGAGTTTCTTTACTCCGTCCACATTTACTACCAGAGCTCCACAAGTGGGGTTGGGGGCACCGACTAGGTTTGGCATTGGTGCATCATTTTCTTTAGTAAAACACATTGAAATTGTCTATTGAGAATGTCTGTCTTTTCTCTGTTATTTGTGAACAGAATACCATCTTCTTTGAGTGGTGCTACATCAACACTCTCTTGAGTCTGGCTTTTTACATATTGCCAGAATAGCTTGTTAATTGTTGTTTTCTAAGCCTTCTTGGAGGGCTATGTTCACGTAATTCCATCTTGCCTCACATAGCTTTCTGTGTGTCCTTTTGTGCTTGCCTGAACTTTGAGCAGAATGATGGTGAACCAGGTTTTATTTGCCATGTTGAAGAGACGCTGCTTGCGGCATATTAGGCGCTTTAACTTTTGGTTTCACCAAGGAAGTTTCTTGGATGAGTCCCAATTATGTTTGTTTACGTTTTTTGGAGTCACGAGTCTCAATGTTTGTTTACATCTAGAGACCCGACCCACCGTAGGTAGGTCAGGGTGTGTGTCTCTAGATGACTTTGTAAACAAACATTAGGACTCGTGAGATAGGTAGGAGTGTGTGTCTCTAGATGTAAAAAAACATAATTAGAAGGTTAATGCAACCACGTATCATGTATCAGAGTGAAGTGCAATTTCAAAGGTGTGCTTACATCACTATCACTAACGAAGTTGATGTTGACACCCAGATTTTATGTAGTTCTATATTTATTTTTCTTGGAGAATATAAAAGATACATATTAAATCTAAAAAACCTTTATCATGGATTTGAAGTAGTTGACTTTATATCTACATTAACAAAAAATAACATAGTAATGCATAGAGGTTTGTCTGGAAAGATTATTATCCTTTTAAATATTGATTCACTATGCACCCACCTTGCCAGCAAAGAGGTTATTTCACATTATTGTTATCTATTTTTGTTATAGTTATATATTACTAGCCTTCCCCCGTCTCCTACGGAGACATAACGCACGCAGCAACAGAGACAAACGCACGCAGTAACGCACACAGCAACAACGATGGCTGAAATAGCAAGCAGCAACAGACAAACATAACACACGCAGCATTTCTAAAACCGTGAGACAGACACATGCAGAAACAGACAAACATAACGCACGCACTTGTGATGCCAAGACCGGAAGTGAGTCGGAGAAAAAAAAACAATCATTTGTACTCGATTTTTGACAGTAAGTCAGTTTTCTCGTCAATACTGATGAAAGCAAGCGCACGAAGAACAACTAAACCCGTAAAAGTTGATATCCCATAAAGTGCAACACTCAAAATGCATGAAAGCGCCCCAGGAAAGTGATTGCAGGCGAATATATATATTTAAAAAAACATGGCCACGCCCATCTCTTTGTAATTATATATAGACGCAAGTGCGTAATAAAAAGAAGATATTATGAACACAGCCACTATTGGCTGTGTCTATAACTATATAGAGGTTTATCTCTACTACTTGTGTGCGTCCTCAACAAATTTTTGTATACTTTATGATCATCTTTCATATTCATTCATCATATTCATTATCATAATGTTTCTTTTCCCTTAAATTTTCTGCACATAAACAAGACATAATATGGGGGATTTGGTCCTTAAGCAACTGCTTATGTAACTATACATATTGTGTAAATAATCGAGTTCTATTCTTCTTTCGCACACATCTACAGATATAGATTTCGGAACATATTATGTGGTGTGGAGGAAGTGATCTTTCCCATCCCCGAGGCTTTGTTGGTACTAACTCTAAGCTATAGAAAGGAGGAATTAACCTGGCAAAAGGAAAGGGAAAGCCATGATAGCCATAGTATCACCCATCTTCCAAGAAGGTTATCGGATACTTGTGGATCATGATAATCAATGAAATTACATGAAAAATAATGATAAATGTATTTATTTGTGGTAAAATTTATCATTGCGCGCGCTTGTGATAAACATTATAACACATTTATCCTCACCTCACCAAAACAACAGATTAAAGATTCATACACTAGCATAGATGCAAGTGTGTAATTGCATGGGCTTTTGGACCCTGTTTAATTGGTAAGTAACATGAAAGTTATAGCATTGTTATTGTAAATGGGCTTATAAATATTTAAAGGGAATAACCGTGTAGACAGTTACGTTTGCCAGTGCTGTTCAGGTGCTGGATGTTTGAACACATGTGAAGAGCAATAATCAGTTTATTTTTAATCATTTTGTTGTGAAAGGGGCTGCAAGAATATTTTGTGTGGGTTTTATGTATTAGTTTCTTAGACGTGTGAAAATATACACACTGAAATAAACACTAGAATAAATGCGCGGATATGTTGCGAATGATTAACTCATGCTCGCGAATTTAGTTCATGATGAGCAGACATACTCACAAAATAGTTGTTGAGATAAATCCAGTGCACTCTATGGTTAGTGATACCAATGCTAGATTAAGCTTGAAGCTGCCTACTATTCAAGTGTCACATCATGCTCAAGATATATCACCAAGGTTGAAACAGGCTAGATCCCTTCTCAACAAAGAAGCAGAAGTTCTCCAATCCACTTCTCTTCAAAACCTTGCGCAGTTTGAAGTCTATGATGTTGACACGAAACCGGTTCTTTTACACAATAACCATGTGTTGAAAAATGGACGCCCAAAGGTTTTGCCAGTGATCAAAGATGTCGATTGCAGAGATAGCGAACATAATGAATGTGATGGACTTAACTCAAACCACACGGTAACCAATGTGGGGTGTTTGGACAGAGTGGACCACTCCACTAAACCCAAACACATAGCACAAGCTAAACGTGAGTTTTCGCGCCATGTCGAACACGTGGACGAAAACGGCCTTGGGCTCAGTCGACGTAAACTCAAAATTCAGAACAAGCTGAATCTAGTTTGAGCCCCCGATGAAGAGAACGGTCACCCGAATACAGAAATCATGGACGTATACGACAGGCTTTGTAGGAAGCACAGAGAGCTGTTTAAGTTGCAGGACTCTGGATATTGGAGTCCTAGGTCGCAAGAAAAGATTCACCAAAAAGAGGCCACAGACAAGCATCTGAAAGGTCTCACCTGTCACTCTGGAAGCCAGGTAAGATTTAGAATAAAAACATAAAAAATACGGTAGTTAAGTAGCAATAGAGAGCCGAAATTGTACGTTCAAAATAATTGGATATATTAGTTAGATTAGCGAAGGTTGACGTGCAGTTCGCTCCATATGATGTGCGCGCGCGTATATTGCATGTGGGTGCGTGCGTGCGCGCGCGCACATGTCTGCAGGGTTAATGCAGTGGTTTATAGATGGGCTAAGGAATTCCTGAGTAGCAAAGATCTTTCTGGAAATATTGAAACTGGGATCTCACCATAAGACGTACCCCGTGGATTCCGGGCGTTAGATGTCATATCTCTGGCCGCATTCCTGGCTCTCTGACACCGTTGTTCATGGCTCCTGGTTCGGAAAATGTATGTACGTATTTTTGTCACATGGAATGGCTGTAATTGTAGGCCACAACAATGAGGTTTGCGATGTAACGTTAAAAATAGCATTAAGTGTGAAGTGTTGCGGTTCGGGTGGGTATAGTGGTGGTGAAACCTCTGATATCGTGTGGCATCTTTATTTAAGGGTTTGTGCTAAATGTTGGCGTTTGTCATCCTACATATTATCACAATCACCACACTTGGTTTCACGTGAATCATTCGTTATTGTTGTCATACTCACGAAGAAGGTCGCTAATTGATTGAAATTAATCGCACGTAGCGTTGCTCATGTACCGACATTTGCAAATGCTTTAAAAATTCATACGGTTGGAAGCAACCGACTGCCGACCAGCATTGATGTAACGTCTTTAATTATTATTTATTTCACTTAAGATCATAGAAATAGCTAGCGTATAAGGCTATCAAGATTCATACAGCTACGGGATGAAATAGTGAGTTGTGGATATTGGAATTTTGTCCTAATCTACTATCTGTAGCCACCAATAAAATGAAAGCAATAATTGGAGGTGTGGAGGTGTGGGATGGGGTGAGATAACAGTTGATGCTTGTGCAGTAGACGTCAAGAGGCCGTGTCATTAAACGAGCGTGTCTGGAGATCAGGGCGCTACCCAAGAGTGACGTAATCGGCTAAACTCGAGTTTAAACCTGGTTTACATATTCATATTAATGAATTCTGCCTACGTATAGCTCTACGTGCACTGACGAACTGGCAAAGTCGTCAAGAAATTTTGAACATGTTCAAAATTCGCTAACGAATATACTGGTTGGTTAAGGTTCGTTAAAAATAGTTATGTTGCGTCTATGGATCGCAAAGCATTCGCACGTATAACAAGTAACACTTCGTTTGGCTCCGCAACGTGCCGCATCGTACATTTTTACTACGTTCAATGCCGCCTCAATACGCTCAAGTTGACGACTTGACACAATACGTGCATAGGTGTGTTGCATAGATTTGCATATGAGCGTGTATGTGTAAAGCGGGTTTTAGGTGATGCTCAGTGGAGCTTCAGTTTGTTCAGCTGCAGTGATGAAGGGGTTCTATTCAGAACTGGTTAAGTTGTCGCCTATTGTGCATGGCGATAATCTCCATAAAACACGTCTTCACCAATTCGGGGTTCTAAGAATACACGATTGATAGATGTTACTTTTCTAAAAACCCGCTTTACACATAGGCGATCATATGCGAATCAGTGCAATGCATAAAGACGATTTTGGCCAGGTTCTCAACTTGGGCGTACTGCGGCGACATTGAACGTAGTAAAAATGCTTCTTGTAACGAGTTGCTGAGCCAAACGAAGTGTTACTTATATGTGCGAATGTTCTGCGATTCCTAGACCCAACAAACTATTTGTAATGGACTTTAACTAAGAATAATCGTCAACAAATTTTGAACATGTTCAAAATTTTCTGACTAATTTGCCAGTTCGCCAGTGCACGTAGAGCTACGTAGGTGGAATTCGCTAATGTGCAAAGCGGGTTTAAGGCAAGATGCATAATACAGCGACAGCTCCTGTACGAATCTCCTGTCCACGCTGCTGTTGTGTGCAGGTGATGAGCCAGCTGATGAGTCCGGGGCGGTGGCGTGGTGAGGACCCGGACGACCAGCTGCTGCCCGCCTCGTCGGTGACGCTGCCGCGGATTGAGGCAGTGCTGCGGTCCGAGGGCCTCAAGCCGCTCAGCATCAGCGAGCAGATCGACAGGATCCGCGACAGATACAAACGGTGAGCGCTGACGTCACGCCCCGGAGTTGATAATAGCGTGTTTCGGAAAATACCGTATTCGTTCTTATAAACGCACCTGCCCTATTAAGCGCACCACCCTGTTTAAACAGATTCAATTAAATAAATCTTGCTATTTTTTTGTCTGGCAGAAAGAAATCTCTCATAACATGTTAGCTCTGGTGTTATCATGTTCTGGGTCTTGGACTTGGGTGCAAATTACTTGCACGCTTGAAATAATGTAACTGCAATAAGCAGGAAGTATACACATTAATTTCTATTGTTTTAAACTCATACCATGTGTGAGATCAAACTAGCTAATTTTACGTAGACCATGGGACATGAATTGCAACCCTCAAAATAGTCACAATACCAAGTGATGTTTATATATCACTATCGAATATAGGCTACATGTAGTCTACTGTTACTCAAGATTTTGTAGTTACAATGCAGTTGCCACGATTGTAAAAAGTAGGTCTAACAATGCAATTAAAATACATGGCTTAGTATAGCATGCCGCAGAGAAAGTTATATTGCTCCAAAATTCATGTTATTGCCTTTCTTTATACAATGTACAGCACAAACCTTCTGCAGGTGAATAATTAATGAATGAGTTTACAGCCAGGTTTAAAACCAGGTAATGTTATTGAGCTGTTTGGCCAGTCCCTTTCCACTTAATCACACATTACGTAATGTATATTTCAGACTAAGTACTTCTGAAATACACTATCCTCAAAAGTGGAAAAAAGATCGCAGCACAAAATTGTCAACGCCCAGGGATTGGAATAAAGCTGGCACCACAGAACACGGTACGTCCTGCGGGTGAATACTAGTTTCAAACGGCAAACTTTCCAAAATAATGTTCACCAAAGTGTCTGCACGTTTCCAACGTGTTCTTAGGCCAAACAAGCTAAAGAAGACTTTGATGAAGTTGCACAGGATTTCAGAAAAGAAAAAAAGAGAAAAACAACAACAACAACAACAACAACATAAACAAACAAACAAACAAACAAACAAACCCCACCATGACATACTTCTTTGGAAAGTGAGTTGTATGGGGAATTTTACCATCAAAGACCTACAGTCTTGCTTTTAAATACACAATATACATGTATGACCTGCATTTTGTCACGATCCCCTGTCCATTTCTTATATTTCAAAGAACTCAACAAAAAGAGATGGTTGTCTTTTCTTGTGTGGATACTCTGCAGCCATCAATTCTGAGGATCATTGTAAGGTTGTCACATCGTCGGTTCACGGGAATCTCTTTTACACGGTTCATAAGTAGTCTTACAATTTCATTATGTTAAAACTCGCCGTGAAATGAATACAATTCCAAAAATAGATTAGGACGAGAAGTTTGATGTCGTCTGCTTCCAGCCACGGAGCATGCGCGCGCGGACCTAGAAGCGTTCCTGCGCGACATCGAGGCCACGCGCTGGTTGTCTCACCAGCAGCTCGAGCTGAGTGAGCAGGCTGCCGCCGTGGGCACCAGCGGCAGTGACCAGGCCTTCGACATGCCCAGGGTCGTGGTAAGATGGCCACCGCCGGAGGGGTTTGATCTAAAACAGAAGTATGAAGGGTTCTTTTTACTATTAAAGGCTTAAATCTGAACGTGCACATTTTATCGATCACAATTGTGTTCCAATGTGCACTTTATAAAGCATGTAATAATTGTAATATATATTACAATTACCAATAGTGATCGATGGTTATCCTCTAAAACCCGTTTCCATGTTAATTTTGTAAGTTATGATTTGTTAGAATTGTTAAAAAAAAATCAAAATTAAAGCATAATATTTCAGCTGATTCCCAACAACATTCCGAACAGTGATACTTTGGTGAACGACGTTATTCTCAAGAAGGAAACTCTTCTAGTCATACATTACGTAAATATCATTCTAAGATGGATTTCTTTAGTCATATTTTGTCATAGTCCAATATGATTTATTTCTAGTATTTATTTCAAGTAAAATTTAAAGTGAGATTATTCCATTCTAGGATTTTGATGACAGTTCATACAACAGTCTTCTACAACTGATCCGCAACGCTTTGCAGATATATCATGCGGGATGCAAAGCAAGGTCCATCTTAATATATTGTCAGGTATATGAGCTTTAGCCGTACACTTTTCAAATATAAATCTATAAAACTTTCATCATTTTCAATTTAAAACGTACATTATATTTGAATTACTATTGAAGGGCGGGCCAGGATATCTCTATCTTGTAAAGAGAAAAATTGTCACCTCACAGAAAATACGAAAGAAGAGACATACAGATCTAATTGAGTATGTAGTTTTTTAAAATATTTTTATGCACTCGATTTTATAATGAAGATCTATGATTAAGACAACATGAGAATAGATAAAAGCAGTCGATCTGTAGATAATTTATAATCATTAGTTGTGAACTAATCGAGTATAATAATGTTGAACTGTTAAACACGCAATCTCCTGTACACGATATACCGATCATAATATGCGTATTTAGGCGTCTTATCCATTGGACCAACCTTCCCACACGTTTGGAGGCGTCGAAGTGGCAGCCTTGGAGACAGACAGCTCTTAAACCCCTTCGGGACTATCAGTTCTGCTGACCTTTGCTCGGCGCTGCCATTGTGGCGGGTTGATGACACCACTGTAATGTGTCTGCACCTTGCTCAGAATATTTCTAATCCATCAGGTGCGCGTGCGACTCAACAAGAGACCGCCGTGCCCTGAACCACGTTGTTTACAATATACATTTGATTCAGATATTCTAAATGGCGAAAACCATATAAATCCATGTTGTCTATATCACTTTCAAAGACACCATGAAACAGTGGCAAAGAAAACTATTGAAATCTCCTCCTTACCTCGTTAGGTTTTGGCGTGAGGTCGGGCTGATGATGACTAAGGTGCGGCCAGACGAGACGTTCATCCACTTCATGGGCTGTGACCTACTCGGCGCACCGCAAGGTCACGAGGTCTGGTGGGCGCCGCCGCTGCACGGGGGCATTGTTTTGTTAGCCTTTCTTACAACAACTGACCATGAACAATTGTAAGGGTTCCATATGGGGACAATGTACGGGTTTTGGATAAGAACAAAAGTACCAAGGGAAATGCTTGTCATACACAGGGGGCGGATTTTTATGCATTGTTTCTTTTTTCCAGCTGTTTGATGAACTGAAGAAAATCATGCATCCAAACGTAGTACATTTAGAAGTTCCAAATGCCGCCACAGTGACCGGCCACGAAACATTGAGTCACTACATGGACTATGATAAATACTTGGTGTGGGTGGAAAAAATGAGCTCAGCCACAGAAGAAACAGTTTCGGCTAGGTGATGACTTTAGTCTGATGTAAATAAACGTATTCATAAAAATATATGAAAAGGTTGTCACTTAAGGAATAACATAATTTTTTGTTTGCAGTGCCGAGACATCTAGCCTTGCAGCGTTACTAACTTCGCCGTTCACATCGCAACTGTTCAATAGGATCTTGGCTGGTTTACAGCTGAAAGAAGAGACTGGAGCAGTGCATCATGGGATCACACGACCAATGAGAAAAGACAAAGATCTGGGGACAACGCATGATGTCGTTATACCACGAGAAAATGCAGATACTGCCCAATTGGATACATCCAAAAACGTGCCATTGGTCAAGAAACCCGTAACCCCAAAACGGAAGGAGGAAAAACCTCCAATTAATAGCAGTCAGCATGAAACAAAAATTTGCGTAAAACAAAAGTCTACAGAAACATTGCATCAGTCCAAACCTAACAAAATCAGATCTCAAAGAAGACGTAGGGATTCGACTACAGAAGTGCCCATGAAAAATAGACTTGAAAGGGATAAACATACTGATATTATAGAACGGGACGAACAAGAACAAAACTCTATAGATGAAAGTCTCACTAAAGAAAACCAATCTAACAAGCTACCAACAGAATCTGTCGAACTAACAGAAAAAACTAATCCCATGGGTCAAACTGTGGAGAAGCATGTTCAATCAAGTGACGCACTAGATACAAACAATTATAATCCAGAAAACCAGTCCAAGAATAAAGAGACGGGGAAAAAGAGGAGACAGTCTGAGCTCTCCATTACATATAAGCACAGTAAAATGCAAAAAGAAAGAGAAAGACACACGATATCAGAAAAGAGCTACTGTAGAAGACCGAAAGAAGCAGAAACCACCAAAGTTCACTATAACTACACCGACGGTGCCCCAATTAGGAACGACTACGTTGATGCCAAAGACACGTCGCCCCTCACTATGGGCAGTACCAAGATGGACTTGGCTCCTGTTAAGATTCCGTATAGTCGAGGCAACACCATCGAGTTCGCTATACGTAGTGTACGTGCATACAACATGCCCTGTCTGGAAAATGGATAGCTGAATGATTATTATGAGTATTTATAGGTCTGATGTTATCATTTGTTTGAAAACCGTTCATTGACATATGTTCATTTGCATATGGAATCAAGTTCATTTGTAGCCGCCCACTGTTTTATTACTTTGTTTTATATTATATGTGTATAGTAAAAGTATTATAATGCATTCTACTTTACCCAACAATTGTTAAGAACTAAAATAAAGAAAGAGAGAGCTTCCATCCCGTCTCGCGAGTATCCCACTTATTAATGGATAGAAGTGTGTAATGTCATGCTGGTCCTGTAAGGATGTGTGCCAGGATAAAAAACAATGCACCTTTTGTACTGAACATGCACTCGTTTTGACTACATAACACATGCTATTACTACATAGGAAAGTAGGCAACTTTAGCAACTAGGGAACAAAGTGGTAAATAAATAAAATGCATTATTTGCCGATGAGCCGAGGCTTTGAAATAGTGTTATTTGTCAGGAACATTTTTGTTTGTTTGTTTACTACACATTAGAAGCATTCATATCTCTCACTTAATATGTAAACGCACAGTTTGCACCGTCTCACAGGTGTGAGAGAGCCACGCTATACATACCACAGCAACATTTTTATGACAGCCTTTTTTGTTTTGAAAAATTAATTATTATTAAACTACTTCTAACAACACGAACATAATTATTATGGTTATATCCTTATATACAATGAAAAAGTGAACTAATAAGCGTGTTTGAATAACAAGGACAAAGTGTCAATATGCCATCTAAATATTTTTATGCAAACATGTTATTAGCGAACCGATCGCTTTTGTAATCTGCAAGTCTCTTGTTTACAAACGGATCCAGATAAAGAAATCTTTGTGCGGGATAATGTTTATCCTTCAGCTTAGTTGTCACCACACCACTTTTCTTTGGACTACCTGATGTAGACATTAAACAAAGGCAGATTAAATGAAGCATTACTAAGTTGGAATTTGCTTATTCGTCATTCCAGATTGTAGATGCCAGTTTGATTGCATAACCGGCACGCACATTGGTTCAAAATCTATTATACCTAGTGTACATGCGAGGATATCCTTATTATAGAGAACAAGAATCAATTAATAAGAATGTAAATCATTAGAATTTAACAGTATGAAGAAAATGTTGAAGCATTACTCTTTAATTCTTTGCCTCGTTTGGTATGCTGCGGTCTGTCACGGACAGGGATTAGTGCCTTCAGGTATGTCATCATCTCAAATCGCTAACACGCGTTTCACCAATTAACATTAATAGGAACGTCTTGACGCAAGTCCCAAGACTACATAGTGACAAATACGAGGTAAGCTCACCCAATTTTTACCATCTCCATGTTCCCAGCGTATGCTATACGGACTAAATGTATACAAAATGGAGGTTAACTTCTAAACTTCTGCAAAAATTTGTTTTCACAAAAAATATTTCAATGTGATTGTTTAACAACAAAACTTAATTCACATAAACATAGTAAAGATAATATTTCAAATAAAAAAGGCTACATTTGAAACACCTATCTAAATCACCCCCTTACTTTTGTTAGATAAAATTGCATGATGAATGTTGGTCGCTGCTAATATCTCGCAGTATTTCACTAGTCAAAATGAAAAGTGCTTTATGATATATGATAATCATATACATATGCTCACATAAAACAAACAAAATATGTAAAATCCACTGCACTTGCCTCTTGCTGTTATAAATGTAACAGTAAGAGGTGTACATTGGCGTTTCTATAAACCTCAAATCTACCCCCATCGTCGGTTTTCACAGCTTGATATTTCACGCAGCCTTTACAAGTTCATTTTCATATCAACTTCGTATATATGTAGCCGTGAGATATGACGATTATCTACCCCTAGGTGACGTCAATTTTCACGCCTATTTTTATTACATATTGTGTTAATGGGCATTAAATTTTGTGGCTATTATTTTTAGGTTATATATTTTAGACGACTGCTCGTCACTACAAAAGCCGTCTGACACCGATTTATACCAGTTTCTAGCAACTTTAGTCATTCTATGACAACTATTGTTAGTTTATTTTTCACATATATAGATATAGATTACATTTTAATAAATTCCGTGGAAACATTTTTTGCTGATGCCTACAGGTAAAATAAGTATTCACACAAGTCAGCTGTAGGATGATGAAATTGAATAGGGAAAGGTAGAAGTGAAAAGTGTTCTCATAAGACAGGTGTCATTAAGCTCACAGTATTCACGTGGACAGATTCCAGTGAAATAAAAGCCTAGACACATTATTATGCCTAAAAATAAATTGTGAAATTCTAATTTGAAAACTGAGGCTATCGCTGTTGCACGTGGCCATTCATATGGTACAACCAATAAACATTGGTCACCAGAAAAGTTAAAAAAATACGTGGGTTTTCAGAATTGTACCCAAGAAATATATTCATTTTTAATAACAGAAAAACACACACAAGCACGCACACAGACGCACCTACCATAAACACAATGCGAGCTTTACCAAAATAATGTTGTCACTTACAACATCCGCCTGATGTTTCTGCTATCAGTATGTGGAGCCAATGACTATGTGGGAGAAGGAATGGGCACAGCCTGGTATGATGACTACACGACAGCTGACTACATCATCGGTGATGGCACGGCCGAATGGACACAGCAGTTCTCAGTCATCGACTGCTACGGGACCGTCAAGGTGAGTGTTTGACTAATATAAAAAGAGGTAACTATTGTTTCCCCCCTTTCTCTCCAGGATGTGCAAGGCCACCGTGATTTTCTAACTTATTGGTGACGATACGGAAGATACACTTGCACGTTTATCACAATGTGAGGAATGATTTTGTTCATGAAAGCCACCGACCCAGCGAATCCCTTTCTTTCTGTCACGACTACACCTTTTCAGATGTACTGATTGACCTCGTGACATGGATCCCAGATTATTATGAAACTTAAGACCATTTTGACTTCTGTAACAAAATTCCATATTGAGTTTAGGTCAGTAGAACATTCACATAACACCTCATCCAAACTGAATTGCCGATTCCTCACTTGGCTTTCTAATGTCACAAACTACATGACAATGCCCAGCAACACAGCACTACGGTGAACACAGAGGCCCCGACTTCCAGGAAATCCTGAATCTAACACTAACATTTCCTCTCAGAAATGTGAGTAAACCTCAAATGTAGAAGACCAATGAAAAAATAGTACAAATGTGTTCTCGTTGATTTTCAGTATTTCGAATATAAGTGCCGTAACCGGGGGACAACAGGACAAGTGGGCTTCTCTGTGTGGCGACAGGGCGGCGGCGGAGGGTGGACAATGCTGGGAGAATACCTGCACACCGTGGACTGCCAGGATGAAAGTTAGCTCTTCTCTGTAGCATCTGTACTTTTGTGGTCATTCGTGCTCATAATTATACCAGGGGTCTACAATATTAAGTTTAGTGTGTAGATAATGGACCAATGGATTCTGAATTATTTATTAGACAACTGTAAAAAAAACTACAGAACAAGACTAAAGCAGATATCAAAATGGACCCTTTTAAAGAAGGTTAGCGTGTACTGGGAGAGTCACTGGTCCACCAGTGCGTACAGGTATATTGCACAAGCAAACTGATTCATAATGCCAATTGATGCCTCTATTTGATTTCAGATACGAATTATAGAACGGAAGACAAGTACAAATGGCAGCAGATCCCAGTACGGCCGGGCGACCGAGTGGCCTTGTGAGTGTCACGCCGTGGTCCGCACTAGTGTCCCAGCGGTTCATCCTGGGCTCTATGGGTCGGACCACAGCTAAAATTTCGGCCAGAGTTTCATAATGCTGACCACGTCCTTTCTAGAAAATCCTGTATCTGGAGCTGTATGCAATGCTCATTTCTACTCCTGATGATGAAGATAAAAAGCAACGGTTTAAACAGATTTTCAAATTTAGCCTTAGTACAATTCTAGACACCAATTTTGGCATCCAATATCAAAGCCCAATGCACAACCAGATTTGTGACTTAAGAGTTCTAGAGTCCTCCACAAGATACCTACGCCTTCTGTATAAATGTAGCATTACATTGTTAAATTGTCTTTAAATTGCAATGCCTTCAGCTATGTCTTCAAAATCTGTATTGCATTGCGATTTACTTACTTTGATGTTCCCATATGGTATATACTTTTGTCAACGCTCTAGAGTGAGGACATTATATTTTCTAGCCGCGATTATGATGCTGCTAGTCGCATTCAAATGTTCCTATACACAACTGGCTGTGGCAACTGTGTTTACGCCACGGTGAATCCCGTCTCTGGCGCTGTTGGAGCATTTCAAGACCGTAGATTCAACCTGCGAGCTGTTGTAGGACCTGGTGTGTTAACTTCATTCCCTTTTCATTATACATTTTTTGTATTCGTAAGCAATATTAAAGTGATATTGCTAATATGACAATAATTGGTACACAACACATAGTCTATATATGCAAATTTTTAATAATACACATCATGTTAATACTAAGATCTCTGTTGTCTGGTAGGCCTACTAATGATAAGGTCTGTGTCGTCTGCATAAAAGTAAAGCCTTGGCGCAAAAGGTGCCGACAATAAGACTGCCATATAGACCATGATAACATACAATACACGTTTAAATAAAGTCAAAAAGGTACGAAATGTTTATTTTCTACAAATGTTCGCTCCATCAGCGTTTCTTCAGGTATAAAATTTTATACCTGAAGAAGCTCTGACGGAGCGAAAATTTGTAGAAAATAGATATTTCGTACCTTTTTGACTTTATTTACACTTGTATTGTATTTTATTATGGTACGAGCAGCACCTAGAACATTTTGTAATACCATGATAAAATCTTCTGTCTCAGGCGAGACCCCGAAATTCGCCGATCTTCCCACAACCATTTGGGTGAAGGAATCCGAATTAGCTGGAAAGGAAATCTATAGGGTATGACAGCGTGTTTGGCCTCATTTACGTATATCAATATAGACGTTGAATTTAGTTAAAACTCTAAACAGTAGTTCAAAATGAAAGTTCCAGTATCACAAACGTAAAGAAAGAAGGACACAACAAAGTAGAAATATCAGCTGGGAATTTAAATAATCCGTTTCCTTTAAGTAGACTCACATTTTACAACTTAGATGGGACTACTCCGTCTTCAATTTGACGCTGATTAGCGAGTATCTGTGGTTGATATTGAGATATTGAGAATAATATATTCTTATCTCACACTCTCCCTGCCGTCCTGCAGGTGCAGGTGAGTGACGAGAACCGCGACGGGCTGCTAGGCCTCACTGGAGCTGCCGGCGACACGCTCGTGTATGGAGACTTCAACGCGCCGGGGTTCAACCTGGACAAGAACACAGGTTCATAACGCACCCATTAAAAGCATAGTTCTTTTTTTTTTCTTTTTTGTTATCAATTTTTAAAAACTTCCATGCGATATGCATTCATCACCACGAAAAGCAGAAATGAAACAATGCTTGTGAATGGTGACCTCCTTATCATTTTGACGTGCTTTCTTGCAAACAATGCTTCTATTATTGCAGGAGCGATAACCCTTGCCAACCAACTGGACTACGAGACGGCCACGGTGCACTACGTGTCCGTGGTGGTGCACGACGGCGGCACGACGGCGGCACCGGACGGTCTGAGCGCCACGGCCACGCTCACCGTGTCCGTGGTGGACGTGGACGAGGCGCACACGGCGCTCAACCTGCCACAGACCACCTACATCGTCGCTGCCGACTACCCCGTGGGCACCAATGTAGGCAAACCTTCACTGGAGGGTTGTTGTAGAGAGATCTCATTCAATTTCAAATATATCAACATCGTATCGTCATATGCATTTCGCGGTGCACTAAATCAAACGTTTTATTATGGCTGAAGACAAGAAGTGCATTTTAGTATACATGGAGTAAAAATGGGTTCCTTTCTCCAGATCTACCAGGTGGCCGTGACAGCCGACAATGACGGTACCCTCACGGGCCCCTACACGTACACTATACAGTCGCAAACAGAAACAGGACTCTTTACCATTGACCCCAATACAGGTGCGTAATATATGGATAATAATTGCACCGTGTCGAGTACTGCAATTAGGATAGCATTCAGAACGTACAATATCAATTGGGGTTCTATGCTGTTCTATGCCGGTGTAATTGAAGCTTATTGACAAAACGTAGACGATAGGCCCGAGAATGATCCTCAATATGATCCAGATCACATCATTAGTGAAAAATTCTCAGAAATACATAGCATTGTTTAGCAATTGTATGACGTTTTATTATATATCATACCAAACTATATTCCATGTATTGGATAATGTTATGAATCCAGATTTGCAAATTATAGGTGAAGTATCAGCAGCACAAGATCTCACTACTGCCACGTCTACACAGACTCACGTGCTTAACATCTACGCCACAGACAACACCTTCACATTTGGTACCCAGGTGAGCACTTTGAAACTCATTATCCATGTGGTGATATTAGGACTACACCAGTTTGGAAAATGTAACCTTTAAATCAGAGTAACGGTAAAAAAAACCTCGCAAAATGCTGCGACATCTCTTTCCAAATCACATTGACAAGTGCTGCAATATTCCTTGATCGGAAACACGCACATATATGATCACAAATCACTGCACAACTACAAATAACTACTTTGCCTCACCCGCCAGACGCTGACCATTGAGATCGTGGACGCCAACACGGTGCCCGTGTGGGACAACCCCACGTGGTTAACGTCTGTGTATGAGAACCACGTGGTCGGCTACGACGTCTTTGATGTAAGTACACCGCTTAGTGGGATTCACGCACAGTGCATGCTTCCTCAAAACTGAACTGGGTTTGTGGTACATTTAGTCTACCGCCTTATACTTCTGTACGGCAAACGCATATCTTATATCTGACAAGTCCGACAGGACGGGTCGGATAAGACAAATGCGTGTGGCGTATACAAGTCTGGATTATACGGCGGTTACAGAGCACGATAACCCAGGAAATTATGCATCAGTGTATGATACATATATTATATGTAGCTGTGGAAAACCACATGTTAGCAAGATTGCTGTATGTTCCGTTTCACCAGAAGTTGGTTGGAGGGAGTTAAATAGTTTGATAAAATAGTTTAGCTGCAACTTATTCGGCTGATTACAAGTATGCATGAAACGTGTGGTGTATTTGAAAATAATATGTTCTAGATTGACGCCATTGATAATGAAGGAGACTCACTTACCTATTCACCAGTGGAGTTCAACCCGCCTATAGGACAGGACATCTTCTTTGTTGACTCTACGAGTAAGTGGCCCATTTGTATTAAACAAATACAATAACACTGTGAACTTGTTGCATTCATAAGCTTATTATACTACAATTTATCTGTAGTTGATAGCAAACATCCACTATGATTAGTACCTCTACCTTTCGTTCAGTTTATATCACTGGTTTATATATGTAGTTAAATGTCCGTATGGAAAACTTCACCATTCTCGAAATATTTCTATTTTGGACGGAATGTTTAGCAACAGCATTTTTGTTTGCTTATACTGGCCCAGATATACCCTCTCGGTATCATCTTGAAGCTTATTGCATACTCTATATGCATTGAAGTACCACAGATTGTGTGCAGACACCATACATATCATTATATGACAAATGCTTCATACTATAAGATTACATAAGTCAAAATATTAAATGCCAACGCAAGATCACCGCCGATTGAACGTAAAAAATGTAAAAACAAAACAAAAACAAAACTCATAACGTGTTCGCTGTAATTCAGCCGGTATTGTGACCATGATCAGCAACCCCGGCCTGGACTTTGAGACGATCCCGTCGTACGAGATAAAGGTGATTGTGGTGGACACGGCTGCCAACACGGCCACCACCACGGTCACGGTGAACGTGCTGGATGTGAACGAGCCGCCCTACTTTACCACCCAATACTACGAGGACACTGTGGATGATACCAGGGTAAATTCATGTTATAGAGGACATGGTTGCGTAATGATTTTGTAATTGAGTTTGGCATTGATAATATAGATGGTATATCATATTTGTATCCTAATACTTCTCTGTTTATGGATGTCAATGTCTTTTTATTTCAGGATCCCAAGGCCGTAAGCATTTATTCACTTCACATCAATAGACATAGTATTAGTGCTGGGGCTGTGTAAGTGACACTTACAGTTACTTGATATCTGATAATATAACGGATAATAATATGATACACACTAACAGTTGTATCATCCCATTAAAACATAATAAAAACGCAAACTGTAAAATCAACGTTTATAATAAGATTAGTAAGTATATCGTCTTCGTTCCACATCAAATTGAACATAATAATACTATATGGATTTGTCAAGTGACGTCCGTTTTCAGACAACCCTTGGAATACCTGATCTTCAACAACGTGATCTTTGCGCCACTGATCCAGACGGCGACAACCTCGAGTACGAGATCGAAGGTGGCTACGGCGCGTCTGTTCTACCTGGATGCAGCCGACAATTACCAAGCTCAAATCGGACGACTTCTTCCAGTACAACACGCTGTGGACGTACCCATTCCTTCTGAATCATTAGGTACAAAGGGAAC
>CM032660.1:23356240-23392569 GCA_019095985.1 Streblospio benedicti | reverse complement strand
TCTGGAACATCCGGAACCAATCTGCCAACAGATTTACTGTAACATGTGCAAACCCGCCCGTGGGCAGTGACACTCACCCAAGGCTCACGCCTATGACCTCGGGGGCCGCGTGACCCTGGCTGCGTTGCAGACATTCCTCAGCTAGACTACTCCTCGTTGTGTCTCCTTAACCTACACGTGCTCCACATACCAGGACCGCCGGCGGTCCATAGGTCGTAGGGTGTATTACCCGGGTTTCACGAGAGGCCTCCACGCGGGCAGGACTTCACACCGGTGCTAACACGCTTTGCTACGGGCCTCCCCTACGCACAGCCACGGTAGACCAAGTCCACGACAGTGAGGGAGGAAGGCCATGGGCCGGCCTCGGCATGTAACAAGTAAAGAGGGCCTAGGGCCTATTCCCATCGGGAATAGGTTGCAAGCCCTACATGCTGCTTTACCAGCGTCTAAGAGGGAACTGCCGCTAATCGGCTCAACCCAGTACAAGAGAGTACTGGTTCCTAATCCTACAGTGGCCATAGTAAAGGACAACAACAAAGCCCTATCAAGGTGAATGTAACTAGGTTATTAACCTAGTCCAGTGCAACTTATACTATAGGGGAATTTATATTTTGCGGTCATGCTGCAATGAACCCGCACTGGAGGCCCTAACAACTTTTGTTACACACTCCCCCAGATTCCATGAGGATGGAAGACTCTGCTTTTTAGAGAGTGAGACACTCGCATGGAAACTCCCCCAACCCATATCCTCGAGTATCCTAAACACAGGTGGCTTCCAGTCATGAACAGGTTCCTTCTTCACGGAGTGTGCGTCGTGCACGCCCCGACGTCAGGCCGACGCGACTGCTATGCAGGTAAGTCTGCCAATAGACGCTCCACCCTTCCTGCCCTGAGAGGTCCGCCAAAGAGGCTCATCCCCATGGAAATCGCGCCTTGCCAGGTAAGCCTGAAACATACAAGCAAAACATGCACAGGCCTCCCCCTCCCTCCCCCACAGTCCAACTACATTCATACCAGTGATATGCGACGGCTCACTTCTGCCACTGTTGCTCCGTGCAACGGTTGCTTGCTTTTCACACTTTATCACAGATATACAGCGCGAACACATCGCGCAGCACACCCTTGCGCTAAGGACTTATACTACAATGAAGAGGGGGGGCGAGGCACACATTCACGCACAACATTCAGCCTGTGTCGTCTCACACACACACACAAAAAGGGCCAACAAAGGCAATCTGGGGAACTCATCGCAATCTACGAGTACAGAGTGGCCGTGTAGAGCCAAATTAGAATGTGATAGAAATGGCCACTGTCTTCATGTTACTCTTTGACTGACAAGTCCGGGGCTACTCCGAGAACCTTGCACTGGCAACAACGCGTGGTTTCGTGAGAGCAATATGACCTGCTGTGTGGCATCGCGTCCGACGTCACGGGGGCGCGATCGACTTGTCCTGCCGACCGCTCTCCTCTCCAACTACGCGAGGGATCTTGTCAGGGCTCGCCTGCAGCTGGAGACCTTGATGATCCATCTTTAAGGATCACCCTTGCGGAGCGCACTCCGCGAATGGGCCCTACTTGCAGGTACCGCCTCCTTGTGGAGGTAGCTCTTTGCTGCGGGACGAGCGCCACCTGCATCGGGGATCACTTCCGGAACTGGCAGCCGCTGGAGCTGTCGTCCTGCTGAGCCTGGGTGGAAAGTCGTCTAGGAGACACTCTGAAGTCGCCTCGTCAACGGACTCGTCTGCTGCTGAGGTGAGCCCGGGACTGGACTCTGGATCCTGGCTTGTGGGTCTGGTGATGCTCGAAGTCCCCTGTCCGCTGGACACAGTCGCCGCTATTGTGGTTGTCGCTGCTGCAGTAGCTGTTGTCACCGTGTCGGCTCCTGGCAGGGGTGGTAGGGCACGCCCAACCTGCTGCTCCTGACCGATGGCGTGACACTGTGGCTTCACGGTCACTACTGCGTTCAACATCTCTTCAAGAGCACTCTTCAGTGCCCTTCCTTCTCAACTTCCTGGGGTCGCTGACCAACTTCCACTTGTTGATCAGTAGTAATGCAGCCGGCGCCGACACTACGCATGGAGACCGCGAGCTCTCGCACGTTGTCTGCATACTGGGCTTCACACCATGCCTACTTTCTTATTTACAAACACGCCTCGGTTCAAAAGTTCATCATATCGCACTGTTGTCATGTGATGAATCTTTCACAGCTGCGCTGCGCTCTGACTCAAGGGTGACACTGTCAGCCTTGTACTTTGTCGCGCGCGCCGGTTCCTTGTCGCAGTCTGCAATCCACAAAGTTCATCTACTTTAGTTGGCGGTCCTGCCGCACGTGTCTGCTTTCCCGGGGGATCATCACTAAGCCCACCGGTACTCATCTTCTGGCTCTTACTACCTCGGCCGTGTCCAGAGAGTCGGAACGGTCGCGCTTCCAGCCGGATGGAGGGGCCCGCCCTTGCTGCTAGGGAGGCAACTGCCTCATCTTCAGCTTCTGGCCACCAGGTGACCCTCCGCACGTCGCTGGAGCGGTCCTGGCTATGGCAATGATGCTGCTCAACTCCTTCATGGCAGCGAAACTGGTTGCGGCACTCGTGCTACCCGAAAGCGTTGCCGAGGCCAACTGACTGTCTCTGGAATATCTCCTGTGCGATTGAGCAAAGGTCTTTAAAAGCCTCTGTAGTTGCAAAATGTTTTGCTAATTTGACGTCATTTACTAAAAAGCACATGGCTTCTATTTTAGAAGCAGCAGTCCAGCTGTAGTTGGGGTATTTTCCCGTTTAAGCACGTGGTACTGTTTATTTGTAATATGTTTCTGGTTGATTAATTCACACATAAGCCAGCCCCAGCTAGTAACAGAAGCTTTAGCATGTGGTACTGTTTATTTAAATTGGGGAATGTTTGATGACGTTCTGTTTTGTAATAGTTTGTTTATTTGATACTCTATTGTTATCTGATTATGGATAATGAAGCAATTAGACATAGCTTGCAAAAGATTGGATATGAGGTTGAAGTCTGACATCCTTATTTGTTTTTATTGATGTACTGTAGTTGACTTTTGGGGGACTATTATTTGGAGGTGTATCCATTTTGGTAAAAACAAACAAAGTCATACATGTACAAGTAACTGAGAAACACATCAAGATTACATATTTAATATCTTGGCTGATCACCCATGCATGTTGCTGCAGTGTCTTAGCTGACCCTTACCTGATCACCCATGCATACATGTTCTGCTGCTTCAGCAGCTGTTGCTAGTGATTACTCTGGTTTTAAAGGCTAACAGGGCAGGATGTTTGAGGCTGCATATTTAATATCAGTGGAATTCCTAGGGTTTTGTAAAAGACCTTATATCTATTAGAGCTAGAAGCTGTCACAATTGCACTTGCTCTTTATCTTTGCATTTAATATATGGTTGACACGAAGTGTTTATGTAATAATAGAAATAACAACTATTAGATATTTTGAAGGTCTGCCATCTTCCTACAGCGTGCCTGAATCAGGGGAACAAAGAAGAATGAGATTCAACATGCTGCAATCTGTGACCTCGCGATGCAGCAACCCGCTATCCTTGCTGAGTAACGCCTGCGGCTGTGGCAGGACGTTCTCCGGTTCGTCTAGAGCTTCCCAAGGCTCACAACCGGGACGGGGCAGCGCATCCCAGCTCTCATCCAGGTGGCGTGCAGAGACTGTATCCCCTCCTGGGTGACATGGTCGATGGGCAGCTGTGGAACTGGAATCCTGACGTCAGGCCACAGCATTGGGAACCCGGTGTGTCCACCCTTGGTTACCACCGCTACTACTTCTCTCCACCAACCCTCATGAGTACGGTCTGGGGTGCGAGTATCTCGTGAACCCTGTCCCGTCCACTCTGGTTGCTCCAACAGAATCTCCTCAAGTACAACATGTCCTGTGTTTACGGATCACTATAGAACCACTGCACCTCGCCCACCGTGGGCTATCGCTTTCACAAAGGTGCGTGGATGCGTCGCTCCTGCCCGACTGCCTTCGCGGTCGTCTGTCGTGTGTATCCCCTTCCTCATATGAGTCTTCCGATTCACCGGTCACGGAGTCATCGCCCCCGACTGATCCCTTCTGGGACTCAGCCGACGACGAGGCCGCATCATCATCTTCCTCGAGGCCGGGTGCCTGAGAGCTAGCTTCTCCAGCCGAGCCCCCAGCAACCTCGCCCTCTGCTGCGTCCATGGTGCCCTCGTTCTCCACGCCGGGTCCCAACACTGCCAAGTCTGTTTCTCCATTCTGGGACGTCTCGACCGCTACCCGCAAGTGCTGCGCTGCGTCCTCAGCATCGGTGACTAGGGAGGGCATTGGCCCGTCCCCCGATCTCCAGACTCTACCGCCTGGGGGACAGCCATGGGCCTAAGCCCCACTTCTGCCCAACTGCTACTGTTGGGAACTGTATCAGCCACCGTGGCTTCTACAAGCCCATAACAAACACTGAAAAAGGTCGCAGCAACTCAAATTCCAGCAACACTTCTATGTACATCAAGCTAGAAAATAAACTCCAGATCAACGATCAGCTGCCAAAAACCGTCAACAGCTCAAAAAGTAGCACTCTGGTCATGAGACCGCCCAAACACCTCCGCGCATCACTGCACTTGCCTATCACCAGCCATTATCCCACCACTTGACCATCGCCCTCTACAGTATCCCGCCTCCACGTGGAAGCTTTGTTTACATAAACCAGCGTGACCGCCTGCCCACCTGCGACATGTCCCGAGCGCGACGATCCTCCGTTGTTTACTAAAGCTGCCGCGAGTCGCCCAACCGTGACCTACCTCCTGCACGACAAGCCTCCAATGTTAACTTAAGCAGCGCGAGCCGCCGCGGCCAGTTAAAGCATATTGCGACCCCGCCACTTTGCTGGTAGTAACCTACTGCAAACGACCTTTCGCCTTTTTGTTCGATTCCACGATTCTCCTCTTTTAGTGGTGTGTCCGCCTACTAACGTAAAGCATTTGGCTCAACCCCGCGATGTCCATATGTGCGGCGCAAAACCACTGTCCCTTGTCAACCAAAAGGACAAAAACGCGTACACTTCGGTGACCTATGCAACGTATTTTTGCCGTCCATGGCCCACGTCATCCTCTCCATCGGTGTCTACGACTTTCCATACCATGACTTCCCGATGCAATTCACTGAATCAAAAAGGCTTGATTCTCGTTACAACGACACCACAGCCGGGCTTCTCGCACCCATCTCCGACTCATCTGAACCTACTATCGGCATTCGCCTATACATGGTGACAGAATGAACGACCACACCCACCGGTCATCACTTCGCCACTAGATCTCGCTTCAGTTGGATTTCGTTACAGTCGGTGTTACTGCGTAACTACTAACTGGTGTACTGCAAGCAGCTTCTCATCTTTGTCTCGCGGACTGGATGTCATCTTTAACCGTACTACTGTCGTCATGTGGCCTCTAGCGCCCCTGTCGCCTTAAGTGAACAGGTCGCGTCACAGTAGGACCGCCATCTCCAACCGCGGTTGCGGTCGATCGCTCTTACGTTCCTTCTGCAGTTTGGCGCAACCCACTCCACTCTCCCCCAAGTTTCACAATGAAACACACGGCAGACGGGAGAAAATGAAATGATAGGTTGCTCTCTTATTCCACCCACATGTGAAACTTCCATCAAGTATGTGGGGTGGCGATCAGAAAATTGATCACTCGCCCCTCTAATACGTCGCACTCCAGTACCCTATGAATCTCGCCCTGTGTCCGGCTAGCAGATTCACAGAGTGCAAAGTGTCTTCCTTTACTGCTAAGATCGCGCCTTGCCCCAGTTCAAAAACCGGTTTGACACGATCAACATTCTCCTGTTGTTTCATCACCGGTTTGCGGCCTCTGACTTCCTTGGTGGGGGCAGGCTCGTGAAAAAATCCGGATCTGGGCCACATGATCATTGCAGACAGCAATAACCTGACGTGGCCCGGTCCATGGCCCCTTTTCTGCAACTCGTCTCGTCCGTGAGGAGGCGAAAGCACACCGACCCTCTTGTCGCGCAGCGGGAGAGCGTGAGAGCGGCTTTCCTGCCCCAGCTCCTGTCTTATTCTGCTGGCAAGTCAAACATGCCCGACACATCCGCCTCACATCCTCCGTCGTCCCCAGCCACAAGCGAAACAGCGACGTTAAGTCTCATAGACGCGTTCATAACCCAAGTGTTTAACACTGTGAACATGACACAACGCCATATGCTCTCTCGCCACGCGACCGGCACGAGACAGAATTGCACTCATTCCACCGGGCGGCCTTTCGCACGGATCACTTCATCCATGGTACAGACTCAATTTTTCTGCTTCACATAGACTGCTCCAACAGCGACAATATGCCTGAACTTCAGGACATCCCTTCTTCACCCCCTCCTCGTCGATCACATCGCTCCATCGTTCTTTCAATACTGCGACTCATCGCACACACTGGTCGCGCTGCATTGCACCAATCTGGATCTTTGTTTCCCGCGAGCACCCGCACACATTGCTTTTCAGCCTGGGCGGTGGATTGCTAATCCCGCATATCTCACCTCCTCAGACTCTTCGTTGGCACCACTTTCATTGGAAGATTCACCCACCACAAGCGGTTTCAGAACCGGCTGCCGTGCACTGCTAAAACTTGGCCATACAAGATACTGCGAGCTTCTCCAATGCGCACCATCTTAGTGGCACAATCGATGTTCACGCCATAAGTCGTCAACCAATCCATTCCCAGCAACAAGTCTAGCCCCTCCAACCGACCCACTTGGATCCGCTGATCGTAGAGGCCATCCCTGAGCCGGAACTTTGCGTCTACCGCTCCCTTGACGTTCAGCGACTCGCCGCCTGCTCCAGAGAGCTCCACTTGGGCGGGCTGCAACGGAGGTAGATCGCTCTGCAACTCCTCGGATACCTTGTTGGCCAACAAACTGAATGTCGCCCCTGTATCGATACAGGCCACCAGTGGTTTCCCCCTAATTCAACGGTGACTCTGTATACGAGCGCGGTTCCAGAGAGGCCCAGCGTTCTATGTACTTGTGCTAATTCGGCTTCCACTTCCTGGCATTGGTATTCCATCTCCCCATATCCCTCAGCTCTTGAAGATCCCTTCGACTCCGGCTCTGCGAGGTAACGGCCTCGCACTCCTAGGTCGTTCTGGCTATCCCCCGCTGCGGGTAGAGGGGAAGATGTGTGGCAATCAGCTTGTTCCACGCAATCCCCTGCACTCCCAATGGTGATGGTCTGTGGATCGAGAGTAGCGGAATATGGAAGTCCACCCCCAACCGACGGGTATTTACCAGGCGTCGGCCGAGCAGCAGGCCCCTCACCCTCAGGCTGTGAAATCTTACTTCCACCCCGGCTAGCTTTTATACCTGTGGTTGGCCCAAGCCTCTTGTTCGGTTTTGAAAACTGGCCCCCTCTGCGATTACTTCCTCGCTCATTCGGCCCCAGCTACGTCGACTGCTGCTGAATGCGAGATTCACATCCCCTGTCGTGCACAGGCGCCTCAGGAGGAGTGTCCCTCGCACCCAGCTTCCGCACTACCCCTGGCCCATCACTCCTACCCGGCGCGGAACTCCCTTCGCCCGCGACTGGGCGAGGATCACCAGACGTCTCGCAGTACGGATTGAAATTCTCCTCCAGCGACGGCCTCCCCTGGAAGATGAAGTTCTCAGTTGACAGGTACCAGAGAGCGGCAACACCGCTCGCGGGTGACCAGCCTTCCCAGTCCCTTTCCCCTCAAATGGGACTCCCCCCAGGCCCGCTTGTCCTACGACCATGGACTAAGCCACCTGGTGTTTCGAAGCGTCCAGACTCAGCACATGAAGATCCCGCCACCTCTGGCCCTGCGAGGTAACTGCCTCGCTCTCCTAAGTCGTTCTGGCTATCTCCCAGCGAATCGCATGATGAAAGCTGCAACACACCATCTGTGGCGAGATCCTTAACTTGCTTGCCGCTTGATACCAAACCAGGAGGGGGAATTCGCTGCCCAATTTCCCTGCTTAATCGTTTCCCGACGGCGGCTTAGCCGAAGTGGGCTGGTCAGACCCTACCCCAGCTGGAACCTCACTGGACAACTTCGCTTCCACTTGCGTTCGGCTGCCCGTTCAGCCACCCTCGTTCTGTTCGCGTCACCTACGCGCTTGGAGCCTCAATAGCTCAAATCTGTTCCGGCCGCGTCTGGGCACTGGTAGCGGTAGTGATCCCTCTGACCACACTTCAAACAGCTATCATCTAGGTCCAACAGCTCCGTGCCGCGACCCTGACTGGTCTTCTCCGTATTCTTGTGGGCACCTCCCCGGGGATCTCGCCCCTGTTGACCACCTCGCTGGGAGTCTGGTGCATTCTTAACTGTGTTCTTCTTGTTTCCAACATTCGCTTGCCCTGAAGCTTGCGCCGTGTTCCGCGTATCTATCACCTCCTTTAGCCTGGTGCCATTTGCCATAGAAGGGTTCTTCAGCTTCGCAGCATTCTCTCTCCCTTTCTCCTGCGCGATGTACGGCCGACACTTGCCGGGGTCATCATGACTCCCCTGTCGTACCAGTTTCCGCATCAATACCGTCAGCCCTACTGGCCCTGCTGTCGTTTTGTCATAAGTGCGCCGGAGGGAAGCAGTGCCCAGACCTAACATGATCCGTTTGATGACAGCTGCCTCTCACTTTTTGATGCCCTGTCCATGCGCCTCCCGCGCCAGGAACATCAGCTGCAAAATGAAATCTCGCACCGATTCCTCGTTGCCCTGCTTCCTCGTGTGGTGCTCCCCCCACCCCTCCGCCGTACGCACCTTGACTTCCGGGTGGAAATACAAGTTGTACGCCGTCACGAGGGTAGCCCAGTCGTTTCTTCTTCTTATGTCACATGTGTCGCCATGCATTGCCGCTAGCGGCGTATAATGTCGTCTGCTTTTATCTGGTCATGTATTTACTGTCGCCGTGCATTGCAACTCGCGGCGGCCACTTTCAGGCACGTTACGGCTACATATGCATCATTGTTGGCTCTCCTCGCGGACGTGGACCCAACCCGGTCGCGTTACCGCGACCCTAGTGTAGGGGACACTTCTGCCAAGTGATAACTGCGTTGTGGAGAGCTCCCTCGCTGGCTTGACGATGTGACTAGATTCCCGTGCGAGTATAGCCGCACGACTCGACTCTGTAAGCCCCACTCGCCCCTAATACCCCGCACATAGCTGTCACTGCTTCCCACGAAGTTGTAACTGCGTTGGGGGAAGTTCTCTCGCTTCCCCGGCGACTTGACGACCTCGTGTGCGAGGGTAGCTTGTCTGGCCCGCTTCTGCGGGACCTACTCGTAGCTGACATCCCCCACACGATTATAACTGATTTGTGCAACCTCTCGACGGACGTGGTCGCACCCAGGTCGCGTTTTCACGGCCCTGGCGTGCTTGACACTTCTCCACGGCGTTACTCTACTGCATCTGCAAATGGGAATTGAGAACAGCGACGGACAGATGGCTCGTTGTGTCCACTTTGCGGGGGAGACACTTCGCCTCGCTCTGCCCCACTCTGTCGCTACTAGATCGCTGGAATTCTTGGTCTGTGGCACTTGTTGCACTGCTCCTGAGTGTCCTGACCGGTCTGCTTTTATGAGGGACGGGACTTCCGTCTCTGCACGTCAGCTCGCACAACCGTACCCCCAGTCGTCTTTCTTCCTTGTCCCACGCCTCCGCTCCTGCTACAGTCGCCCTGAGGGAGACCAAAGAGTCGGGGCTGGGATACTACCGTTCTTTGCATGGTAACTTCTTGGTTCTACTTGATGGGTCGGGTTTTACAGGTCCGACTGCCTGCTGGCTACGGGAATGCGACGGCCACCTAAAGTCTCGTCGCTTCTCCTTCATGGGCTTGGCCACCGGTCGGTTCGTTAGACGAAGCGCCTGCTGACCAAGCTCTGACTCGCTCTCTGACACTAGATCATCCAGCGAGGTCTTCCGCGACTCTTATTCTGCAATACTCACTTGATGCCAGCCATCCAGCACTCTGCTCGTCCGCCGCCACACTCACGTCGCACCTTCATGGGGGGGGGTCCATCAGCCACTCCTAGCACGATGTCCACCTGGTTATTCCCGTGGAGTTCCGACAAAACCTATTGGTGGTATCTGAACTTAACAGACACCCTGACATCCCCGCTGACTTGCACCGCTACACCCTGAGCTTATGTCTATTCCCGGTACCACGTCATAGACGGGCCCAAAGTAAGAGACTCACTCAGTTTCGCCATCACATACATCATCTTGACAATCTCAATGGCAGAGGGCGATCCACTTTTCCATCTCACTTGCTGTCGCCGGTCCTCGCGGAAAGCTCTTCATTCCCGAGTCATGACCGCTTTTCCTCACACCGCCGTGAACCTGGTTTGTACTGATTCGAGTCTCCGACTTCATCTGGGGCTTCCCAGCTCGTTTCCCCACAGCTTCCATACCTTCCTGCGGCCTAAGCCTCTGTGCCCACTTTTCACTGGGTCTTCCGCCTCTGGTAACCCTGGCTTCTTGCCCTCAGGCGGTTCCACCAGGCCAGATCGACGGTCACCATCGCTCACTTCATCCTCGTCTTCATGCAGTACCTGCGTTCTCGCTCTCCTCCTGTGATCTCGTTTGAGGCAGAAGTTCCGCGTCGCCCGAAATGTCGCCTTCCAGTTTCAGCACCTTCACATTTGGTACCCAGGTGAGCACTTTGAAACTCATTATCCATGTCGTGATATTAGGACTATACAACACAGAGTGATATTACGACTACACCAGTTTGAAAAATGTAACCTTTAAATCAGAGTAACGGTAAAAAAAAACTCGCCAAATGCTGCGACATCTCTTTCCAAATCACATTGACAAGTGCTGCAATATTCCTTGATCGGAAACACGCACATATATGATCACAAATCACTGCACACCTACAAATAACTACTTTGCCTCACCCACCAGACGATGACCATTGAGATCGTGGACGCCAACACGGTGCCCGTGTGGGACAACCCCACGTGGGTAACGTCTGTGTATGAGAACCACGTGGTCGGCTACGACGTCTTTGATGTAAGTATACCGCTTAGTGGGATTCATGCACAGTGCATGCTTCCTCAAAACTGAACTGGGTTTGTGGTACATTTAGTCTACCGCCTTATACTTGTATACGGCAGACGCATATCGTATATCTGACGAGTCCGACAGGGCGGGTCGGATAAGACAAATGCGTAAGGCGTATACAGGTCTGGATTATAGAGCACAGAGCATGATACAGAGCACGATAATCCAAGAAATTATGCATCAGTGTATGATACATATATTATATGTAGCTGTGGAAAACCACATGTTAGCAAGATTGATGTATGTTCCGTTTCACTAGAAGTTGGTTGGAGGGAGTGAAATAGTTTGATAAAATAGTTTAGTTGCAACGTATTCGGCTGATTACAAGTATGCATGAAACGTGCGGTGTATTTGAAAATAATATGTTCTAGATTGACGCCATTGATAATGAAGGAGACTCACTTACCTATTCACCTGTGGAGTTCAACCCGCCTATAGGACAGGGCATCTTCTCTGTTGACTCTACGAGTAAGTGGCCCATTTGTATTAAACCAATAAAATAACGCTGTGAACTTGTTGCATTCATAAGCTTATTATACTACAATTTTAGTATGATTAGTACCTCTACCTTTCGTTCAGTTTATATATGTAGTTAAATGTCCGTATGGAAAACTGGTTCACCATTCTCGAAATATTTCTATTTTGGACGGAATGTTTAGCAACAGCATTTTTGTTTGCTTATACTGGCCCAGATATACCCTCTCGGTATCATCTTGAAGCTTATTGCATACTTTATATGCATTGAAGTACCACACATTTTGTGCAGACACCATACATATCATCGTATGACAAATGCTTCATACTATAAGATTACATAAGTCAAAATATTAAATGCCAACACAAGATCACCGCCGATTGAACGTAAAAAAATGTAAAAAAAAAAAAAAAAAAAAAAAAAACAAAAAACTCATAACGTGTTCCTGTAATTCAGCCGGCATTGTGACCATGATGAGCAACCCCGGCCTGGACTTTTCGACGATCCCGTCGTACGAGATAAAGGTGATCGTGGTGGACACGGCTGCCAACACGGCCACCACCACGGTCACGGTGAACGTGCTGGATGTGAACGAGCCGCCCTACTTTACCACCCACTACTACGAGGACACTGAGGACGATACCAGGGTAAATTCATGTTATAGAGGACATGGTTGCTTCATGATTTTGTAATTGAGTTTGGCATTGCTAATTTAGATGGTATATCATATTTGAATCCTAATACTTCGCTGTTTATGGATGTCAATGTCTTTTTATTTCAGGATCCCAAGGCCGTAAGCATTTATTCACTTCACATCAATAGACATATTATTAGTGCTGGAGCTGTGTAAGTGACACTTACAGTTACTTGATATCTGATAATATAACGGATAATAATATGACACACACTTACAGTTGTATCATCACATTAAAACATAATAAAAAAGCAAACTGCAAAATCAACGTTTATAATAAAAGTAATAAGTATATCTTCTTCGTTGCACATCAAATTGAACATAATAATACTATATGGATTTGTCAAGTGACGTCCGTTTTCAGACAACTCCTTGGAATACCTGGATCTTCAACAATGTGATCTTTGCGGCCACTGATCCAGACGGCGACAACCTCGACTACGAGATCGAAGGTGGCTACGGCGCGTCCAAGTTCTACCTGGATGCAGCCGACAATTACAAGCTCAAATCGGACGACTTCTTCCAGTACAACACGCTGTGGACGTACCCATTCCTTCTGACCATTAGGTACAAAGGGAACAGATTTGGTCACGATAATACAGGCACACACGTATTGCCAAGTTTCGAGCTACTTTCTATCACCATGCTGTGTCCTATAAAGTTTGTATGCAGCCACTTAACGCTTGGCTCACGCTTTACGGTAGTCTCTATTTGCAGCATTCTTTCCCAAATCAAAATCCCCAATATCTAGCCCCCATCCCGACTCCCAATTAGTTAGAGTGTCTCAAAACCCCAATTCATATATAGCAACACATATTTCACGCTAGAGATATAAAAATGCAGCACTCTGCAATTGCAACCTGTCACACGCACGTGAAATTGATGTCCTATCCGCAGGGTGAAGGACGTCAATGGTCTGTACGGCGACACGGCGCTCGTCAACGTGACGTGGATCAACGTGGACGACCAGCACACGGTGAGCAACGCGGCGCCCGCCGTCACCATCAACTGCCAGGACACGGTGGCCGGAGACACGGTGAGTAGGGTCCACTCCTTGCTACTAGACATGTTGCTATGTCACTTATATGATTCTTATAACGTACAGTAGAACCTCTCTGCCAGGACCACCATTGGGACCAGTGTCTGGTGGTCTCAATAGAAAGGTGTTCTCTAGAAGGAAGTTCATTCTGGTAGTTTTTATGAACGTTTGGTACCGTGAAATGTGGTCGTATAATAGAGGTGGTCTCATTATAGAGGTGGTCTTGATTGGAGGTTCTACTGTATACATATCATCTGATACATGTCTGATCGTAATTAAGTTGTGCTTCTGTGCTCGAGTGGATAGTAAGGAGTTGGGCACGTGGCCAGAAGTCATGCCTTTGGTGATGGTGTAGGTCGCGTTTGGTGATGGGTGTTGAACAAAGTCAGTCCTAAACAGGTACAGACCATGAAAATGAAGGCTCAAGTTTGATGATAAGCACTTCTGTTACTACGGTTACGATATGGTGTATGCTCTCCAGGGAGCTGGGAAAGATATAGTGTACACTAAATTATATGGTACGGAATTCCAGTACATAAAAATTTCAAAGCATGTTTCATTAATTGATGCAAAGCGTCATTTCGTGTAGTCCTAATGTCATTGGTTGCTAATTACAAGGATAAACTCTGCAACTAAGAATTGTTATTGAAATATGCACATAGATTTTAAAATAGAATAGAAATCAACACAAGATTACATGTCACATACTAGTACACTCTAAAGACAATTAACGTGAGATAGGGTGATAGATATAATCTCGGACGTCAGCAGTTATTCAATTACCGTCTGCGGACAAGACATCGAAAAAACATGGATGCGTTCTACTGCGAATACTATGCGGCCAACCCCGTGATCGAGCCTCGCTTCCCTGGAGAGGAGGAGCCCACCTTGGAGGTAACGCTAGCGATGAGCAAGGAGGAAAAGGCGGACCTCGTGTCCACGTACGTACAGGTCCACGTGGACACCATCCGCGTGAATGGGGACTTGAAACAGCTGAATATACGGCTGCACGACACGAAAGAGGAGGGCCGGGACATGCTAGAACAAGGCTATGACGAGGAGGACGTCGACAAATTCCTGTCGGAGGAGATGGCGCCTCTCCTGTGTGCCCGGCCGAACTGGACGAGGTGAAACAAGTGCCTTCATACCAAGGTCAAAGACCTGATACGACCGATGGAATGGCTCGGAGCCGGACATGTGCCCGGGGGATGAATTCCTCGACGGCGACGATGAGGACTGGTTTTTCTACCACATGTGAGCAGGTCAAAGCCTTGACCCTCACAAATACAACGGCCCTCTTGAGGACCACCCACTCACTTTTGAAGGTTTTTAGATGATTTCACTAATTCACAACGTACGTGCGTTGGACGTACACCCACTGCTCGTGTTCTATGTCCCATGTCCCAGTTGTCTCACGTCCAAAGGCCCGTGTTCGATGTCCCATGTCCCCTGATCCAAAAGTGTTTCCTGTCCCGTGGCCCACGTCCAAAGGCCCGTGTTCCATGTCCCCTGCTCCAAGTTCCCTTTTCCCAAAGCACGTGTTTCAACTCCCATGTCCCATGAATTGAGTTGAATAAATAAAGTCCATCGACATCTAGGTACTAGAAAAGACTAGACATGCTAGTTCTCAACGTTTGTATTATGCTTTGTTGATTCAAGATCTACGACATCTCGGCCCTGGTGGGCAACATCGAGCCGTTCGACGACTTCACGTACATTCTCAACAGCGTCACGCCCAGCGACGGCTACATGGAGCTCGACCCGGTCACCGGTAGGCCGCTAATCTATGTCATCACAGAGCATATAACGAAAACAAACATGTGACTTTGTGCATGTATATCACCTGTAAGGGTGAATTGAGGAAATTTACCATGTTTAGTAGTGGTATATCTGTTAAGTTGCACAAATTTGGGCAGTGAATTAACAGATATACCACTACTAAACATGGTATTTGTCTTCAATATGCCTAGATATGTAATTATGAGATGACTGAACAGCTAATCTACACTTTACAAGTTTGGATTAAAAATCTCTGCGCTCACAGTTTATTATGGGTGGGTTCTCTCGTCCCCGTGGTAACAACAATTAAGCCACCAATGTCAACAATATTAGAACGAAATTACGAAATTACATGTACAGTAGAATCTCTCTAAAACCACCTTTGGGAATAGTGCTATACTGCTATAGGTGGTCTCAATGAAGAGGGGTAGCTTTATGAAGGTTTGGGACCGTGAAAAGGGGTCTTATTGTAGAGGTGGTCTCAATAGAGAGGTGGTCTGAATGGGCGGTTCTATAGTACTAAAAGTATCCCCGATTTCGCCTGCCAGGTATCGTGAGCGCCTCGAGGAGCTTGGAGGACTGGATCTTCGCCGGCAACGACCAGTACGTGCTGTCCATCACGGTGCGGGACCGCACGCGCACCACGTATGACCGCGCCGTCACGCTCACCGTCACGCTCACCGGCTATAAGCGCAAGCCCTACTTCGCCGCCAACAACCTGGACGCCACCGTCAGCATCGCCGAGACCATCGCCGGCAATGAGCAGGTCTACCAGGTGAGCAGGCGTCGACGGCGGCGGTCACGACGAGGCTTTGATGTGGCTATGCATGGGGTAGCGGTGGACAGAACAGTAGTGTATGCAATACCATGTCCAACAGCCAGCGTCTCATATGATGGGACCCCGATAGTCGATGTCATGACCTTATTACCACACGTTAGTTGAGAGCTTGAGGTCTGAAATGATACACAACTGCTATAGTGTAAAATGTACATGTTTGTTGTGTTCCCCTGGTGCACAACTGCGTTTGCCATATTTGGGGAATATAATGTCATTTTCGAGCTAGGCTTGTTACCTTTAGAATCAATTCAATTGACCATCTTGTTGCATATGAATTAGTTAATGTTGTGGCCATGTCCATCACACATTGTCATTTTTTCTAATGATACCTTTTATGAGCTTCTGTTGTCTGATTTTCCATATTTATATTTACCTAAATGAGAAAATTATAAATTGCATTCTGTTGATAAACCGACAGTTAAGACCTTTTTTTAAATTCAAGTGTTTATTTATTGATGATCATGTATTGTATATAAACTGTATATATTTCCAATTATGAACAAATACTGTGGCAACTGACAAAGGAGCGTCTTCAAAATTATTTATCATGCATGTTTATGCAGGTTGTTGCCATTGATGACGACGATGATCCCATTCTGGACTATACCATGACTGCGTACACGCCTATGGATGCCATCGATAAGTTCACGTTTGACCCCTTAAGTATGTACTCGTGTTTCATAGGCAGATCCAGGGGGCGGGAACACAAGGGTCATGTGTGCCCATTTTCCAACAAAAACATTTCATTTTCATGTTGTTGTTTATTTCTTGGCATGTCCGTTCTCGACATCCTGAGAATGAGATAACAAAATATGACCTAACATCTGATTCTCAGTGTGGTTTTCGATCGCTCGTAAGAAGCCCATGAGATCTCTTAATTACCCCCCACCCCTTCCGTTTCCCAAAACCTGGTTCTGTCAGTGTGTGTTATTATTTTTTCACAATTAGTGAAATCGTGTCGTATTGCTATTGTAAGATAAGCTCCTTAATGTTCTAACTTGGTAAAGTGTAAGCCACTCTGTTCAAAGCTAAATATGCAAATCACCTACAACGTCATGAGCACCCACACTTTGGCTCTCTTCTTCAAGGCAAAGGACAAATATCCTATATTAGATATATGACCACTAGCTGAGTCCCTATGTTTATAGAGATGGGCAACTACCACAACTATCTCCCGCATATGGAGTAACTATACCAGAGAGCGTTATAGTAGCTGCCCCTCTCTATAAACACTGGGACTCAGTGATGGTGCTGAGATACATCTGTTTGAGTCAACCTTTCCATTCCCGCAGCCGGCATCCTGCGCGCCAAGCCGGGCCACACGCTGGCCGAGGACCTCAAGACGGGCGACTCGGTTTACACGTTCACGTTCACGGCGCGTGACGCGTTCCACACGTCGGATGAAGGCGTACTCACCGTCAACATCAACAACGTCAACGAGCCGCCCTACTTCGTGTTCACCGTCTACAACGGCACCACGCAGGAGGCCGCGGTGAGGGCGGTCGGGTAGCTGTGTTTTTGTGATTTGAGAAGGGTGTGGGTTTGTGTGTGTGTGTGCGTGCGTGCGTGCGTGCGTGCGTACATGTGTTAAACCAGCCTTGTGTAAAACGCGGACCAGGGGAAAGTCTGTGAATGTATTTTTACCTAGAACGAGTAACCTCCTATCATGGCTATAGCTCTTCAAGCTAGCTCCATCTCGTTGAAAGATGGCATTGGTAATTAATTGGTAAGTTGGTAATTTCACTGTAATGTTTGCATGCATAGGTCGACTGTTGCAGGTGGCGGGCACGGCCATCGTGATGAACCCACCGTACCGCGTGGAAGACCCGGACGGAAACGGCGTGACGTACGTGGAGCTGGCCGGGCCCTACAGCGACTACTTTGACGTGCAGGCGGACGGCACGATCGTGGCGGGAAACACGCCCACAGACTGCGACCTCCAGCAGAGCACGTATGTCAGCAGCTAGGAGAAGTGATAGCATGCCTTTCAATATACATGAATACATATATATAGACGTATACCATCAACTTATTTATTGCGGTACTTATCTAAAACACCCGTCACCCTTAAACGCAAAATTGAAACGAACGTTTGGCGCCCCCCCCGTTAAGTTCATATGGAAGATGCTGGTTCCAGATGCTCCAGAAGACGCCAGATTTGTTATTTTGCGGTGATTATGCTTTACATTTAAAGTGGTTCTGTAGTTTCTGGAGGGAATGACGCACTTCTGGCCTGTTCTTGACTAAAAAAAAACTTTTCTGAGAAGTGGCACGTGTTTATTGATTTGCTAATCTAGAACAGCTGCGCTTGTTTTTTTCTGGGTGGTCTGGAGGGTTATCTGGGGAACCTGGACTCTTCTGGAGCTCATTTGGGGGAGGGGGTCGATCCTGATGAGTTGCAACTGTTCTAAATTTTCAAGTTGCACTCCCGCCTCAATTGAGAAACATGTGCAAGCGGCAAAACTGTAGTTTGGTAGCGGGTAAGTTTTTTCTGTGGATTTCAGCGACATGTACCTAGAGGTCAGGTGCAGTGACGGCGCCGCCACGGATAAGGCAATGGTCTACATCACCGTGCAGTGCGTCAACGACCGAGCCGTCGTCTTTGAGAAGGACCTCTACACCGCCACCATACAGGGTGAGCGCAGCCAAACACAATGCAATCATTCGAGCATTTCATTTTCGTTGAACGAGGAAGGTCTCACTTTGAAAATCCGCGTTAATAATTTGGAATAATATTAGGCCTGTAGGCCAAAAGCATGGGTGGTGGATAGTGACTGACAGAGAATATAAAAACGCTTTAGAGAGACATATATAGTCTTGTTTAGTTCTGATTTTAATCAGACAGACGAGCGCCTTCATCAGGCATGTTATAATATTGCATTTGTGATTGGCTGCCGTGTTTGCAGAGAACACGTACGGTGGTGAGGGCATCTTGTTCGTGAAGGCGACGGACGCCGACTACCCGGCCATCCACTCCACCATCACGTACGACGTGACCGGCTACTACGTGAGCGACAAGGCGGACATCGGAGACCTCTTCTTTGATGTAAGGGAAGTGTATAGCAGAATGGGGATTTATTGTTACGAGAGCATTATGACACTGTGCTGTACTGAGTTTTGTCCGTGTACTCGGGAGGTACACTGCTATATCACAATCTTAATGTGATATGCATATGATGATACGAAAGGATTAAGTATGAATTTCAAACCCAGGTCCTGTAGACACTGTGTGCCACATAGGGTGTTTGACTCGAGCAGGATTGTGAAATATAGGTAGAGCATTCAGTGAGAGATATCTTTACATATATTGCTTCGAGGCTACAAAAGACCATAAAAGGCTCCCGTAAAACAATATTGCAATACATTAACCCATACATCATTTAAAAAACGAATGGAACATCATGAATACTTTGCAATACCTGTCTGTGCCATCTTTATTGACTGCGCCTTCACCATTATGTAGGTGGACGAGGTGACCGGTGAGATCTACGTGGCGCACCAGGTGGATTTCGAGAGCTTTACGTTCGTGGAGTTCGAGGTGACGGCCACGGACGGCGTGTACACGGACACGACCACTGTCCGCATCACTGTCACCGACGCCAACGACGTGCAGCCGCTGTTCCTGGACGAGTTCACCAGCACGGAAACGCCCGAATACGCGCCCGTGGGCACCAGTGTGGCGCAAGTAGCCGCCACGGACGTGGACACGTGTACGTTACTGATTCAATTGCTCAACCCATCGTTGTTGTTGTTGTATAAATATGAACGATTTCTATGCAGGTTTACATCCAATATACTTTCTTAATTTGATGATAAACTGATTGTAAGAGAACCCTGCCTGCCTGAAACTACAAATATAGCCTATATACTAGCGGTTACTAGTAAGTAGTTATGTAAATTTGTTAGTTCATTTGAACGGCTCTCTTCATTCTCGATCACAGCCCAGCGCGGTAACCTGACCTATTTCTTCCTAATGGATGAGAACTACGAGTACTTCTCCATCGACCCCGTGTCCGGCCTCATCACCGTGCACCAGCCGCTGCAGCCGGACGTGACGTACGTGCTGTACGTGTTCGCCCGGGACCAGACCAGCCAGCCGCTCATATCCACGTGAGTACTGAAGCTGACAAATGGGAGGCTTAAAACATACCACTATAAATTAATATATACAGTAGAACCTTTCTATTATGACCACCTTTGGGCCCAGTGTTATGGCCCAGTGTTATGTGATCTCAATAGAGAGGTTGTCTCTATACAGAGGTTCATGTTGGTAGTTTTATGAAGGTCTGGGGGCGTGAAAAGCAGGCCCGTAGGAAGCAAAATGAGATTGGTAAGGCTATTTGAAACAAACACACAAAGATGAGCAAATTGTATGTAACTTTGATTGGACTATTGCCGATTTGCTTGTCAAATTGATTGAAATAATTGTCTTTGTGTATTTCCCCAAGAGATATTAGCCAGGGCATAATTAGGCCTCTATATTCAAAACATAATAAATGTAAAATTACACTCACAAATTTAGCAATAGTAGATTAGCATCAATCAGATGTGACAGTTTCATACAATTACAATGTAGGTCAATTTCTGAAAGTGATCAGTAGCTTTTGCTTTTTATTTTGATTGCAGACATGTTAATTACTGTCCGTATCTAAGTGAAAACTATGTTGGATGTATGTATCATTCCAAACTATGCAGGCCCATAGGAAGCATAATGAGATTGGTAAGACCATTTAAAAGTTGTTGTCTATAATTGTGGATTTTTATATTTCACAAATGATTGGTCAGGCCATGATTGAATTATTGCATTATTTTTCCCCAAGCAAATTATTGGTCAGGCCATGGCCTTACCGCCTTAGCCCTTCCTACAGGCTTGAAAAGTGGTTTTATTATAGAGGTGGTCTCAATAGAGAGGCGGTCTTAATTAGAGGTTCTACTATAACAGCAATTAGAAAGATTATTGTAAGTTTGCAAGAATGACTCATTGGATATTCAAGTCAAGTAAGCGAAATAAGGACAATCTCAAAGGACGGGGTAGGCAATAGTGACTGTATAGTGTCCGTGACTATATGCCTATTCTGTTCACGTTTGTACAGTTCGTCGGTGATCCGGCTGGACTCGTTCAGCGGCTGGAAGTTCCTGATCGACATCCACACGAGCCTGTCGGTGGCCGATATCACGGCGCAGCAGGACGACTTCCTCGCCGCGCTCAACAACACGGTACGTACCCTACGCACACACGCCCTCACACGTGCCGCTGATGCACGCTCACACGCAGAGAACTGACACACCACCAACAAATTCAGTAAAATGGTCGGCGCACAATATAATAACACTAGTGGATCTACTTTTGTATGTAAATAGTAAATAAAGCAACACTATGCGCGGCAGTATGAATTAGTGCAACGTTTTTAGTTGGGTAGCTTTCACCCTGCTCAGCAGCTCTTCGTCTGCTATAGTTAATTTTGACAAAGTGGTTATATTATATTGAAATCAGTGAAAGGTGAAGAAACGTCGTCGGTCCTCGAAATCTCTTTTACACTGTACGGTTTGTATCCAACATGGTCTACAACATCTTATTTTCAATACATGTTACTTATCAATTGAATGATGAGCGCAACTTATGTAAGAATGGCGGAGGGTGATGCTGTCTGTGATGCTGTTCATGTTCATTGCCCTTCAATCGATAACAAGTTTTGGGAGGTAGTCGCTCGCGCTGTATGCTAATCTCTTGAGGTTGTGATACGTCACATGTTATATGTCGCAGGTGTCACCATGGTTTTGCCGGATTCAAGAGATTCGAGATGGTTCAGAAATTCCTGAAGGTACCAGATTTAGCAGGAATTTACTGCAAACGCAGGGAGCGTAAGTATTTTTGTTGCAGGTGCTTTGAAATCTGTTACAGGTTAGACCATTACTGCTTAGTATAAAAGGATAAAAACACGTTCCAATAAAACAAGATGTAAACATTAACCCCCCATGTTTTTTCTAATAGTTTCCAGTAAATTCTAAGTTCATGATATAATGAACATGGATACTTTTTTATCGTGTACTATGGTAAAATTCACAGCCATTTGTCATTTGTTTGATGTGTGTACACCTCTGTGTGACAATCAAAATTCCCTCACCGGCAAATAGTTAGATCTCATTAAGTGTAACTAAACCATTTATTATAATTATTTCATAGCTCTGCTCTGGGTAAACTAGATAGATCCTTACACACCAGCGTCCTACCTTTACTAATAAAAACGTTTACAGCATTGGGGGTAGTAATATCCTTTAGAGCATATTCGGCATTCATTTTTTCCGTCCATTTTTCAGGAGCATAGTGACGGTTTACGGCCTTGAAGACAAACTGGCAGACGACCAGACGTACATAGACGTGCACAAGAGTTTTGTGTGGAGGGATCAAATGCTCGCCAAATTGCGCAAAAATGTCTATGGTGAGCACACGCGATACATTGATAGCATATCTATTTTTACACAAAGTGGTGGTTCGTTTTCCTTTTGTTTTGTGTTCTTTTGAAATTGATGACCTACAGCAAATACGAAATGTGAATGTCCTCAACAACGGAACCCAAATTGCAGTCACAAATCCTTCCGTTGTAGAGGGTTTCCTTTGATTACTTCATCATTTACTTATATTAGTATAAGCTAATAAATGAGAAAAGTTTCCTTTATTCAGAGTTTACCCTACCTTTGTTGAGGATATTCACTGTAGCAGTAGGTTGATGGCTTGTCAACTATATGTATTTTGACGTAGGCTGAACCTGACCACATCCTAAAGCAGAAATTACTTGGAGCTCGTTTAAATAGTCACGGGCCTGTACTATAATTCGTTGTCCACATCATGAAACCCCAAGATATGTGCTAGTGAAAAGGATGAACAATAATGTACGCCAATGTACATACATCTACTGGCTATGCATAAACCGAGGGGAATGGTGGGGTGAAATGTTCTGATAAGCTTAAAATGAAGCAAAACTATTCACTGGGTATACACACAGCGTGCTGCACGCTCGCCTCACCTGTGCCCTGTTGCAGGCGAGCCGAGTGACGAGGCGACGAGCGGGCTCGCCGACTTCGGCGTCACCCAAGTGCAGCCCACGTACTCCATCTGGTGGGTGGACACGGTGGAGGGGCTGGCCACGATAGGCGTCCTCGCCTTCGTGCTGTGGCTGGCGCTCCTCACCGTCATGCTCGTCACGTGCTACTATTATCGTCTGCTGTGTTTCGCCGCGTGCGGCAGGTGGGTGAGAGGGGTGGTTTGTGTATACAGTAGAACCCCCAATTAAGGCCATCTCTATATTAAGATCACCTCTGTACTAGGTCCATTTGTCATGCTCCTAAACGTTAATAAAGCGACAAAAATGAACCTCAACGTAAAGTTCACCTTTTCATTGAGACAACTTGATCTCAGTCCCACGGCTGTTCTGAATGGAGAGGTTCTACTGTATATGGTATAGAGACAAGTGGAAATTGCATGTGGCACATTGCACTTCGTCATCGAATACATTCATGACGGTAGTGCCAACGATCGTGGTGATCGTGCAAGCGTAGGCCAAATATATACTCAGGGGTTACGTAATAGTTTAATGAAGTATACTGAAAGAAAGGACTGGTTCTGAGAACTTTTAAAACAATAGTGTTCCATATATAGTAGTGTATATAGAGACATTTAAGACCATACATTGTATTGCTTGTGTGTACGCTATAACAGGCCCCCGCCTGAAGTGTACCTCAAGCCACGCACGCCACGCCCACGCCTCATTACGAGGCCAATCTCTTTGGCCTCAACTACAAGAAATACGACGACGACAAGACGCCCGTGCCGGCGGCGGCCAGGAGGTCCCCACCGCCCGCGTACCAGCCGCCGCCCCCAGACCCGGCCAAGGTAGGCAGGGGGAGGCACTCATAAACAATGTTGCTATGAACATTTCCACTGCACCATTTTGCTGCGGTTTCGGCGTCAATGAAGGAGTGTGTTAAGTTAGAGAGCTTCGTTACGAGGAAAACACCAGGGATACTTATTTATAAGAGAATAAAAAGAATATAGCAAAGATTTTGGATGATTTTGTAAATTGAATTTAAGACTGCATAAACTGACGCACCCACTCCACTGGTTGACTAGCACATTCCAATTACATTATCTTAATTAAAGATAACACTTTGATATGGAATTTATACGTTTAATTGACAATGAATAGATGTGCCATATTCATCATGCCTATCTGTTTTGTGTCTGGAATTCACTAGATATGATGAGCAATGATAATAGAAGTTGACAAAATATGTTCTTGTAGTGATGCGTAGATTTTTGCAACCACCTGAAATGTTGATTAAGTTCAATAAATTATTTCTTTTATGATTTCAGCGGGAAAGTGGGTAAGTATAAAACAACACTCTTACTTATAACATTTGCTATAAATTACTCAACATATTTTACAGTTCAAGTTTATCATAAATTTACAACGATGCGCTGTGAAATAAATATACAACTTTATGGAAGGTTTAAAATGAAGTTTAACCAAATGACACTTACTGATTGAACCTGAATGAGCCATAACATTTACAGAAATATTTCAAGTCATGAAATACTGGCATTGTTACACATTTTAATATATCAATTTACAGCACATTTTCTTCCCACCCTAGCGTCGCCGCTGTGAGCACCGTGCGTCCTAAGCCCGTGAGCCACGGCCTGGTCTCCCCGCCACACGATCCTGCGCCCGCCACGGGTCCACCCAGGTGAGTCACTTACATCGTTAAGTGGAAACTTCTCTTTTGCGGACACATTCGGGAGAAGTGACAAGGGACATAAGATAGATGTCAGTAATACGGAGGCTCACTATATATAATTATGCTGTACTGGTAATAGTAAGTATATATAGGGGAAATGAAATGGAACAAATGAAAAGTTTCCACATAAGGGAGGGGTCCTTTGTACGGAGGTGTCCAAATGGACAGGTTCCGCTGGGCAAAAATAGAAATTTTATGTCCCTGATAATGTATTACCATGTGTTTTACTTATTGAGCAATGAAATAGATATTTTGAAGCTTTTAAAAACCATAGCCGTTGAAACTGAAATTATTGTATACATATGCGTCACGGTCATCGGTCAAGTGAGCAGCAGAAATAGGTGGGTAACAACAAGCGGCAATATCAGATAAACTGCATTTACTGGTCTCTTTCACACAACCGCTTCATCATTTATTCCACAGCAACCAGTATCAGGCGAGAAGACGCGATCGGCCGGACACCTCCAGCACCGTGCACACCCCCGTCGTCAGGAGGCACTAGAACAGCTGTGGCGCCGGCGGCAGCAACATTACAAGGAAAGGGGACCAGTAGAAACAAACGCGAGAGAACAAACAATGTAAACTGATAATCTGCTGTTATTGAGCATTTGTGGTGGAGAAACATTCATGGTTCTTGTGACTATTTGTTTTTTTTTCCCAATTTAACTTATGGGCATTTATGGTGAGGAAACTTTTAGCTCATGTGACTATTTTTTACCACTTAAAACGGATTACTCTATAATTTATTTATTGCAATGTTTTAAATGTCTATGATATTATTTGCTATTATTATCATCATGATACATTTATTTATACAGTATTACAAGGACTATATAAACATTATTTATTGATCACTGATTATGTATGCTAAGATTTCATTGTCATTTGCATTTATGTTATGAAGAACATTATTTATCACAAAAGAATTTTTTTAAAGAAGCAAACCTATGTATGAGTATATTTTATGAGACTCAGTGACTGAAATTATACGAAAATTTAACTGTTTTTATAGTAAAGAAATAAATATCTCTAGTGTAACTGCGCTTAGATCCCTCCAAGGACATAAGATTGATCAAGATTATTTCCTCGTCCGACCCACCTAACTACTTTCCCGAGTGTACATGTATATGTATTGTGGTCGTCTTCTGTTGTTTTTTCTTCGCAAACAGAGTTCATGTTATGACTGGATCATTGCGGTTGTCTTCACCAGTGAACCTAAAAGAAAAATCCCTAAAATTTGATTCTGATTATGTCTTTATACACACGATGGTTCGGTGATTACGAATAAGCCTCTTTAGAATACAACATATTTACCAATACGAAGGTTTATTGTTGCCACCGAACTTAGCTCTATGTCCCTGTGCTTTTTTGCCAATACCTTCCAAAATTGTGAACATAACGTAAGTGTTAAGTTAACGTGGTCTACTATTTTATTAAGTAGTAGACCACGTGAACTTTAAGTTTTATACTATTCTAATCACTTTCTTAGGGGTGGGCTTGGGGTACTAGTAAAGGTATTCTATCCGAAACCTGTTCCTCGGATTATTGCCTCTTTGTTAACATGGGTCGACAGTCAAATTTATCTAAAACAATTACTTATATAATATATACATTTACATGACGTATGCACTGACATTTGAGGTTTTTAAGAATGAAAGCGCATTTAGATCCAGCACCATGCTTTATAAACCTGATACATTTAGGTTTAGTTTTTGCAAATATTCACAGGCAATGTCAATGTCTGTACAGATAATGTCAATATTTGTACATGGGAACTTTTAGCCAGGTAAGTGGTCATTTGAAGTTGTGGAATGAATTGTAATATACTTCTCAATATAGGTATACCCACTGTCTTAATTTGTTGTAGTAATGTTAAACATGAAAACTGTGCTTTGATTTCTTAGCCATTCCAGACACAGTCATACTTGTGAATAGATCTACATGTATTATATGAAGTAGCAGAAAAGGTAGAAAACCTCACGTAACTTCCCGGCGTTGTTTAATAACCTTATAATTACCAGCCAATGATACAGTCATCAATGTATCCCAGTATTGTGTTGACACGGACAATTTTTCCGTGTACATAATGTTGTTTATTTCATCAATTGTTCTTACCAGTCCAAACGTTTTGCTCTTGTCCAAAATTTTCCAGTTGCTCTCTTGGGGAATAGTGGGGGGGGGTCGTCTATAAACCAAAAGCCAACAGATTAACTGGAACATGTGCAAACCCGCCCGTGGGCAGTGACATCACCCAAGGCTCACGCCTATGACCTCGGGGGCCGCGTGACCCCTGGCTGCGCTGCAGATGTTCCTCAGCTAGACTACTCCTTGTTGTGTTTCCTTTAACCTACTCGTGCTCCACGTACCAGGACCGCCGGCGGTCCGTAGCTCGTGGGTGTATTACCCGGGTTTCACGAGGGCCTCCACGCCCAAAAATGGGCATGGTGACGCAAAAATATAACCACTGTCGCAAAATATAACCACAGCAAATGTGCACCATTTTTAACATACAGTAGAGTATTTTTGTTTTACTAGCCTACAACTGTATACCAGATATATTTATTATTTTTGAACCTATGGTAGGCTCGAAACTGCCCATGCTAGTATGATAGCAATTGGGTGCGTGCAGTAAGATTAGCAGATTTCCACATATGCCTAGGGGCACATTACGCCGCAAGTGATGTCAAACGCCAGTCTATGACCAAAACCCCCAAGAGATCGTAGAGATCCGTGCGTGTTAAGTGCGATAAACACAGCATTTTTATTGTCGCCGTAGAAAAAGTTTGGCTTGCCAAACTTGCCAAACTTGTTCTACGACCACCCAGCGTCATGGCCTGTGCAGTGCGGAGACCTTGCGTTAAACACAGATGATTTACCCACACGTTGTCTGCACAGACACAGTACTGGGGCCGTGCGTTCCCTGTACCATGAACGTGCGGATCCCGTACTTTTGTAATCACACGGTGCGTAGAACATAAGTTAAACGCGAGTACAACACACGTGCTATGCATGTTGATCGCACGGTCACCTCAATAAAAAACTACTCCCTCTGCCGACGCACTCAAAGAAATCATGGCTTGCATGTATGCACAACCTAAATAAAATTATGGGTATGCCGAACGCCAATGACATAGGCAAAGTCCACTTGGCAACCCTTAGAGTAAAATTAAAACAAAAATTTATTAATGAATGGAGGGAACGAGTATATGGCAGAGGTAAAAATCAAGGGGAGGGGAAGCTATCTACATACCGCGTCCTAAAATCAGCCTTTCGGTATGAGGGATATCTGCATGATATTATATGCAATAGAGATAGGTCGGCCCTCTGCAGACTCCGAATTAGTGCACATCGTCTGCAGATTGAGCAAGGGCGATATAATAAAACACCAAGAGAGGAGCGATATTGCCCCCATTGTAGTAAATCAGGTAACTTTTGTATTGAAAGTGAGATGCATTGTGTGATGGAGTGCCCAAGATTTGAAGGTATAAGGGAGACCACATTTAAACTAATTGCCTCCGAGAACAAAAACTTTGATATGCTGTCTCCACACAATAAATTCATCTACCTGATGACTGCTGAGGGCGAAACTGTAAGAGCTTTTGGTTCACTCTGCAGTGCGATTATATATTAATTTTAAAACTTAATGTGTGGTTCGATATATATGTTTGTTGATGTGCGTGTGTGTCTAATTGTATATTGTGTCATATTAATACTTTATTGTTCTGTATTAATGAGCCTACATGGTGAATATTAATGACAATAAAGTTTTTTCGTGCTTCGTATTGCGTATTTCTCAAACGCAAGGAGCCCGTGCGACCACGCCCGCAAGGTGGAATGTGCCCTCGCTTTATATGCGTTATCCAAAAATCACATATAAAAATTTCATAAATGCACAGTTCTATATGTAAATACTTTAATATAAAGTTGAGACATGGCCATTTCTTTTTATTGGACTGTTCTGTGAAGCTTCAAGTCTTTTTATGGAACCTGTCTTAGTAAAAACAAAATGGTGAACGTCGTATTCAACAAGAATAGATGAAAAACTGACACTTCTTTTTAAAATGCATGTCAACATCATAAGTCAACACCACTTTTAGTTTGCCCATCATTAATTCTTTTTTGTCGCAAAGATCGCTTCAACTGAGACTGTCATTAATAATCTTTAGCCACCACTGTTCACCTTATAAGTAAACCGGCAAGTTGTGTGCAAAACGTACTACATACGTCGCATAACATGTTGAACCAACCAGGCATAGCAGTTTTCATATTTTCTAAAGATCTTTCGGGGCCCCACGGAAAATCAGTCATCCTGATACTGTAAACTCCTCTACTAAGCCCACTCATTGAATCTGGGGGGGGGGGCTATTGCCGTGGGTGCTGCCGTGGGTGCGAATGCACTTGACAGGTTGAGAATGGAACCCATCAATATACCTATTTTTGAGAAAAAGTGACCCACAGTAAACATTTAGTTTTTTAAAACGTAACCCCTCTATATGCCAATTTCTGAGAAATTTATAACAATATAGGATATTTTAGCACTTGGGGAGTTTAATTAAGTTAAATACTAAAATTACCTTCTGTAAAAAAATTTAAAACAAAAGAACAATAGACTGCTATATCTTGCACTGAGGAGGGGGGGAGAGGGAGAGAGAGGGAGAGGGAGAGGGAGGGAGGGAGGGGGAGGGAGGGAGGGAGAGTGAAGGAGGCCATCTTCCTATGGGACTTCGCTACCAAAAACATGGGACTTCACTACCTTTTTTGGACTTTGCTACGGGACTTTGTACCCATGGGACTCCCCAGCTACCTTTTTGGGACTTCGCTACCTTTTTTGAACTTCACTACCTTTTTGGGATTTCGCTATTTTTTTTTTTTTTAGATACCTTTTGTCGGATTCTTCTATATTTTATCCGACAAAAAAGCGAAGTCCCAAAAAGGTAGCGAAGTCCCATTTTGGATTGGTTGATTTTGGTAGACTTTGTTTCTGGGAAAGATTCTTTTGAGTTAATTGTATGTAAATTCACATAGGCTGATGTTAGGCTGAAATTATGGTAAATTGAAAACATTTGTCTTGATATACTGGCCACATATACAGTAGAACTTCTATATTAGGGACCACCTTGGGAGACCAGTGTTAGTTTGTCTCAATAGAGGTGGTCTCTATACAGAGGTTCATATCAATAGCTTATGAAGGTTTGGGGCAGTGAAAAGTGGTCTTATTATAGAGGTGGTCTTAATTTGAGGTTCTACTGTACACAATGTTTTTACATTATAGCCAGCGTAAATTTTGAAATGTCTTTTGATTTGTTGATTTTGGTAGATTTTTGTCTCGGTGAAAGATTCTTTTGGAGTTAATTGTATGTAAATTCAGATAAGCTTATGTTCAAGAATTATGGTAAATTGAACACATTCGTCTTGATATACTGGTTACATATACAGTAGAACCTCTCTCTATTAGGACCAGTGTTAGGTGGTCTCAATATAGAGGTGGTCTTAAAAAATTGAAGGTTCTACTGTTCCGTTAAAAAGTATTCGTGTTTATGGCCTAAACATAAAGTAAAACTTTTGGTACTTTTAAAAATCTGGTATGATTGAATATTGTTACATATGGTAGTTAATCAAGAATATCATACATGCAAATGGGGAAGTGGAAAATGAATATTCACTGAACACTGAATAAATATTTTTTTGTATGATTTATTATTTCTATATCTAATAATATCTAATATCTAATAATATCTAATATCTAATATCTAATAAAATGGAAGTTTGTATTAATTTTTATATCTTCATGTGGTGCTAAAGGAATTGTTTCAGTTATGTCTCGAGACAGGTAAAATACCCAGTGAATGGTATAAAGCCATGATAAAACCACTCACAAAAAAGTAAGGTAAATGACCCCCCGTATTCCGCTTAACTATAGAGGCATTAGTTTGCTTAGTTGCTGTTTTAAATTGTTCACCAGTATTATTAACATTAGAATAACAAACTTCCTAGGGTATGAGATAGTAGATGAACAAAATGGGTTTCGAAGGGACAGGTCCTGTACTGACCACTTATTTACATTACACTCCATCGTAAGTCAAAGGCTCATGGAGAAGAAAAAGCACTTTTGCAACTTACATTGACTTCAGCAAAGCGTTTGATGGTATAAGTAGGGAAATGCTAAAATACAAAAAATGATTCACAATGGTATTGATGGCAAACTATATTTCCTTCTCAAATCAATCTATGCCAACACTGAAGCATGTGTTAATATTAATGGTCAAAATACAGCATGGTTTAAGACCAAAACTGGTGTTATGCAAGGGGATTGTCTCTCCCCAACTTTGTTTAACCTGTTTATTAATGACCTAGCCACACAACTAAAAGATATGAATATTGGCATAAAGATCAAAGACACAACAATACCCTTACTATTATATGCAGACGATGTAGTGATTCTTGCAAATGATGAGACTGAGATGCAGAAAATGCTTAATAGTGTCAATAAGTGGTGTATTCAATGGAAGATGAAGATCAATATGTCAAAAACTAAAATAATGCACTTTAGGGGGAAAAATATTAACCCATGTTTAAAGCCTATTTATCTAGGTTCAGAAATAGTCGAGTACACTGACTTGTATAAGTATTTAGGTGTATACTTCACCTCGTCCCTTGAATTTGACAATCACTGCAATGCACTTACAGAAGCAGGAACTAGAGCTCTAGGTTCAGTGATAGCTAAACTGCGAATCGATGAAAATCTAAACTACAGTACATACACTAAATGTATTGATAGCAGTGTATACCCCGTAGTTGACTACGGAGCTGAAGTGTGGGGACATGTCTCAAACTCTAAAACAGATCAGGTACAGTTGAAAGCTATCAGGGCGTATTTGGGTGTCAATAAATATGCTCCTAACCTTGCACTGTTAGGTGAAATGGGGTGGATGCCCTCCTTCGTACGTAGAAAACTTTGTCTATTAAGATATTGGAACAGACTGATAAAACTAGATGATGAGAGACTGACAAAGAAAATTTTTCTATCCGAATATGAAACTGGTGGTAAATGGTGTAACACTGTTAAGAATATATGTGAAGAAGTAGGTTGTACTGAGATATACTACTCAAAGTCTGAATGTGATCTTACCTGGTTTAAGGAAAAAATTGTAAGCTTATATTGTGAAAAATGGAAAACAGAATTAACTACGAAACCAAAACTAAGAACATATGTTAAATTGAAAGAAAATTTTGGAGTAGAAAAAATATGTACAACTCAATCTAAGTAGATCTAAGTAGATCAAAAGATCATTACTAGCTCAGATACGAATGGGTATACTACCCCTTTCTATTGAAACAGGTCGATATAGCAAAACTAAACTAGAGGATCGTTTATGTACCCTATGTAATGCACGCAAAGTAGAAAATGAAACACACTTCCTTTTTAATTGTAATTTTATAAAACTGAAAGATCAAACTTTCTTCAGAATACCAGAGACGTTGTACTTACTTTCTGGGATTTCTCTTTGATCAATAACACTATTTGACCTAGTTTTCGGCCTGAAATAGGTCAATTTGGGAAACCCGCATTGTGACGTCACGAACGGGAAGGTGGATTTCGAATAGCGTGTAAACATAGCATATTTTTTATCAAGATTTACTTGTGTTTTTTTGCTGCCAATATGAGTGATTCAGAAAATAGTGTTGACAGTGGCGAGTACACGTTTTTCCTCTGACGAAGACACGGAGGAAGCAGTGGGACTAATGGTTGCAGGTAAATATGGATACTTAGTAACTTACTGTCATGCAGTAAGCCAAATCAGTCGGACCGTTGGTGCTGATCGATATAGTCTAATTTTGACTCATGTCCGACCATTGATTCATCATAGTCGGTCCTGATAACCGGGACAAAATCTACACACCCATATATTATATATCAAACACCATCTTTTATGCATATTTTCATACTTTCGTCCCCAAGAGCCGTGTTTACCTGCAGAGTACTCACTGACTGACATACTGTATTGCAATATTGATCTCCCACGCAGTTACGTGTTTTAATTTATAATCATTGGCTAGCCTTTAGCAGAAAAACGATGTTGACGTGGGTAGGGACAAACACTTTTGCGATAAAGCATTTATTGACCAGGTTACGTCTTTTAATGACCAGGTTACGCCTGACGCTCGACCCAGATATGATAAGTGGGTGAGTGCACGCACAAAAAAAGGTACAGACGCACAAAAAAGGTACAAAAGTAAATGCGTTGGTATATTTGCATTATGAATAGTTGATCTGCATAAAGCGGTTATGATGTAGATAAGAGGTTAGGTAATGCATCTCAAACATTTCAAGATGTATGATCAAGTCGTTTTAAAGTTATAGCTGTCTAAATTGCCCCATATTTCAGTGCATTTCTGTCGGTCTGATTGGGAAATACCCCGTTTCTTACGTCACATATCTGGTTTCCGTCAAAGATAACAAAATGATAACAAGAGCACATGGTGCCAAATTTTATTTATTAATCCGGTTTTACTCACAAAATACATTATCTTAATATGTATATGACGTATGTATAGGTCAGAAATGATGAGTTGTTTATTCTGATACTAAAATATACAGAGAAATATTTTTTTAAAGAAATAGACTGAATTGTTAGGTTCTGCGAGCTGCATGCTGCCATTCAGGTTCATCCTGAAGTAAAAGTAAAGTAAATGTAATGTGTAAATGTCGAAGTTTATAGTCCAGGGGCTGTACTGCTCAGTCAACACATTTACACACTGATGGAAGTAACGTTCTTCTGCTGCTGTTAGATCTTTGAGTGGTTTCATTGTGATAATGGTACACTGCTTTGCAGTTTGAGCATTTTTATGCACTTTTCCATCCAACATCATCTTCTTCACAAATTGGTTTGCTCTTGATTGCTCTGGTAATTTAGCTGACTTATTAATCACTCGCTTTTGAGCCTTAAGTTTCCAAAACACATCTTTTGCACACATTTCCTTTGCCGTGAATGCTGCTGATAATGTATTCATTGTATGATTCAAAAGGAAAGCAGGACCAACCCCACAGAGGACCCCACTTCTCAACCATATCAGGTAAGTGTAAAATGTTGTGCACGTTCATGCTCGTATATCTCACACCATAATGAACTTCCACATTCTTCACAAAGCTAGTGAAGAGTACTTTGGCTCTTTGAATTTCCTCTTTGATCTCACTACTTTGTGAATGGGCAAACAAAGACTTTCCGATGCTCACTAACATAATAAATGCAATACTACGCCATGCAAAACAGTACGCAATTCGTGCTGGGGTGTTTAGAGAAACGTCGTACGGTGCACGTTATTGTTTGAAGGTTGACGTTTCAAAGCGTACCAAAGAGCATTACTCTGAGCATACGTCGCAAGTAATGTATATTGCGCTCAACACTCGTATTCTATGAAAACCGGCCTCGTATTCTATGAAAACCGGCCTCCATTAAAAATAGGTGTCAACAAACAAGATATTTTATTGACGGTCTGAATTCTGGTCATTTTAGTATATACATGTATCATTAGTACTGGCCGTTCACAATTCTTTCACTATAAAAGGTTTCATTCGATTGTGCTTTATATAAGCGTCAGTCGTTAACCAAAGCCATTCCTAATCAAACTATGGCTCATGCCCTAATATACCAATATAAAAATTTGTCACCAGAAAATACACATAATTTTTTCCAGTCATTTTTCTTTTTTTCCAGTCATTTTACTTACATTTCGTGATCTAGTGAAAACAGTACCGAACGATTTACGTACCCTGGCAAAGACGTATTAAAAACAGTACCGAACGATTTACGTACGCTTGCAAAGACTTATTAAACGAACCCCGTTCCATTCCATGACGTCATTTATTAGAGACTAGTCTACGCTTCCAAGAACTGAGCGCACAACACATGGTGTGTGGAAAAATAAACATAGTACCCGCCATGTTGGCAGTACTGATTTCCATCGATTCAAACAATAAAAACAGTATTGAATGTTTATTTTTAAATCCGTAACCTTGGATATTAAATAAAAAGTTAGGGTGTAAAACATAGAATATTTATTCGATAAAATGATGAATGACAAATGAGAGGTAAAGTTTTTATTTCAATATTTCCTCTATAGTGAAAGAATTGTGAACGGCCAGTATGTATATAATGCGTCTTAACAAAATAGATTGTAATCAAAAAACACCATGGATTGTTTAAGCCACCTGGATATGCAACCCAATTGACGTTATCAGGACGTGAAGATTCGAATCGGCAGTCTGTCCATCACGAGGTGCACCGAACGAAAAACACCATGAAGTTAAATAATTATGTTAAAGTGGTGAGAAAAAGGGCAATGGTACATGCAATAGTGTTGAGATCACCCTTCTCTGCCCTCGTGGTATATTTGTCTGCACGCGTTCGCTGGCGCTCACTTGTGCAGACAAAGATACCACTCGTGCAGAGATAGGGTGATCTCACCACTATAACATACCATTACCCTTATAGTGATCATAGATGAACAGCTGCATGTCAAAGAACAACTTCTGTGATAATTACATGTAGTTGTGCATATTTCGGCAATGTTACATCTATGAAATATGATCTGATAGTTGAAGTTAACATGCACAAACTTGACACAGGTGGGTTTGTTTACTACACTGTACTATTAGGGACGGACCATTCGATATTTGGGGGGGGCGACAAAATGTTTAGGAATGAAACAAATTTTTTTTTTTTGACTTTCTAGAAACAAATTTTTATTTTCAACTTGAAGTGAGACAAATTTGGTGAACATCAGGGACAATTTTTTTTTTCCTTTCAAAATCAGAGGCAGATTTTTTTTTTGGGAAATTTTGTCGCCCCTCCCCCAATGATCGAATGGTCCATTCCTTACTATTATAGATATCGAACTAGTACTACACTACACTAGTACTATCTAAAGTGACAAAATCTATAGATCTAGTGCAACAGGGTAACTTTTTGATCACGTGATATTGTCCGACATCTACGTACTTTAATTCTAATGTATTCAATAGTACTTTTATTGTTGACTGCTGATATAGTATAATAATAGTCTACACTAGACCTATAAGATAGTTCTTATTATTTTGCTAATTAATGTGTATGTGTGAAATAGTACCAGCATAATTGTATTAGGCTAACGTCTACACGTACTAGTAAACATGCGAAGCATTGGTACTAGTCACGAACAAGGACTGATAATTAGTTTTACATAGGGTGTCCACATCAAAATATGGAATTAATTATAATTTTTTAAAAAATACTATGTGATGGGGAAATGATAACAGACACAATTTAAAAAAAAAAAAAAGATTTTTAAAACCGATGGATAATAAGAGAGATATGGCCAATTTAGCATCAAATTTTGGGCTGTTGTGATTCCTTGTTTTTCCTTGTCAGCGTGTGTAAAAACCTGGACATTTTCCTGCTTGCGCATGTTCTGTGGGCGTTCACCAAATTTCAGAGATCATTTTTTAAATCTAATGTATTGTGTTTGCTATAGCATCAATTCATATAAAAAATAAAATCCTATATACAAAATTGCCTGTTGTTTCTTGTTTTCACTATTTCAACACAAATTACTAAATAGTTTTTGCTGTAATATTCTGCAAAGATTGTTACGAT